>CM033999.1:27961223-28006803 GCA_019603395.1 Cyrtorhinus lividipennis
ACAGCGAACACCGATCTTCTTTTCAAAAATTTGGGTGCGGTTTTGACTGACTTGAATGAATTACCCGAGAGAACCAATATTGAATAGGTTCAATAATTAAAATAGTTTCATGTTTTTTAATGATTTGAGTTATACCCCTCATAAATTCACGTCGACCGACATTACCCAGAAGGTGATTTTCGAAAGAAGAGAGGGTTCGTCGAACTCTTGCGTTAAAGTAATGCGATCCTTCGAAAGAAAGGCTGATGGGCTCTTAGTGGCCGAGGCCGTGAGCGACCGTCATCAAACATCCGATAAATCAACGACAACCTCGATAGATCGATCTTACCTATTGGCTTCCTCCAATTTGGCCAAGAGAGCCAGCTCTTCGGCGGAGACTTGACTGGGGGCGGCAAACGGCGTAGGGGCGGCGGGATCGCTGCCGGGGGCGGGGGCTGGAGGGCTGCACGCGCTGCTCGTGTTATTGTTGCACTCGCTCGAACCCGATGCCACCATAGCGGACTTCACCCCGCCACCTTCATTCCCCTCCCACTCCCGATCCCCTCTGAAACAAAGAAACAAGAATGTAAGATTGATTCGAACACAACCATGTAGGATCGTTTATCGAGTAATTTTGGATAGGTTGAATCGGTCGAAACTGGTCACATGGGTAAGCATATTCCTTCACAGCACGAAAATTGTGTTTGTTTTAGCCGTGCTAGTTAGATAAAAAAAGATACCAAGTCGGAAATAAAGTACAGCAGACACTCATCACAGTAAACGCTGCGATTTCTTCGACAATGGTTCTTATTCTTAGAGCAGGGGTATGGGGAAACAGTGAGTGTCTTGAATCGAAAAATTTAGGGGAATGGAGAGATCGAGCCTCCAGGATGAAAACATCAATTTCTAAAAACATAAATAGATACCCATTTTGACCCATAACCTCTTCCGGCGGGCGCCAATCTTTCTGGGACCCGTCCTATTAGATTCAGCGTCTACAATTTAGCATAAAATGATATCCCACACGCCTAAATCACCAAAAATCTCGAAAATCCATTTTTTTTCTTTCAAAAAAACATTCTAACCCCTACCTCCACACCTTCCTATTCGGTATCAGATTTTTTTCAGATATTTGCTCATTTTGTTCTAGACGCTTTAAAACGCTCAGAAAAAAAAAATTGGGCAAATCGGAGAGGTTGACTTTTGAAAACAAAGGTTATTCAAAGAATAACCAACTAGCTCAGCCCAATGCGGATTCCGAGCCTCACTTCTCAACCAGCCTGCCTTTCTGCTCGCATGTCCTTAATATTATAACAGTCATTTTTGTTCTCGGTAAAATATCACTGTGATAACCATTGCCTGGAGATAGTTTTAGTTTTAACGTAATTTCACTTTATCCTGTCCTTCGGGTACACTTCGCCTGATCAAGCCTTGTTTTGATCAGCCTCGTTTGAAGCTAGCGAGTCCCTACCATCCTCTACAGTTTGCTGACTACCCTCGACACACACATGTTCAACATGAGGTCGTTTGAGATGAGAGTCGGACCAATGATGCCTTGACCATAAAAACCATATTTTTCAATTGACAGAAATCGTTTAATTAGGATTCCCATTGTTCTATCTAATAATCTTATATCATCATTTCAATGATTCAATTTTCGTAAGAATTACGATGCGTGTTCCTCGCCTAACTGTATTCTTGAAGCTCAGAGAAGGTAGGTGAGGCTACACATGTAGGTGGAAATTACTGCGCCCATACCGGCCATTACAAAGGTACGAGAGATGAGGATGGAGAACATGGGTAGAGGATGGTTGTGGCCTGCAAGATAGATGCGGTCAAGAGGATCAATTTATGGGAACGGATAACCAAAAGGGCGCATCTGGAATACGCACGTGGCCACATCCCAGCGGTGATATGTGATTGATGATGCTTACTCAGGAGAAGAATCGGCCAGGGGGTAGATGATTATTATCATTGGAGACCTGTATATCTATTTTAAAAAACCTGGAGAATGAATAATCGTAGTGCACTACCATGTCGTGAAACAAATATAACTTCGTAATGACCTGTCCACATTGAACGGGCCACCTGGAATAGACTTTTTTTTTTTATTAATCGTTCTCGGTTTCGCATAGAACACATCTAAAGACGGATAAACGGAATTGATAGATGAAATAGTCGAGCGCATTGGATCGTTTAGTCATAACTAGATTTGGGTAAACCAGAAGAATCGACCAAAGGCATGGAAACAACTAAATCGTTTCAGCATCCGAAATGTAGTCAAAAATGATACCCTGCACCCCTGGATCACGGAAAAATTCAAAAAATTACATTTCAATACATCCATTTTTACCCTCATCTAACACTAGTTTGTAGTAATCGTATTGAGTCCTTTTTGAATCGATTCGGGGTTAAAAATTTATGGGAAAATGATACCACCACACATTGGCCAAAATGACAATTTTTACCCTTACTCGATTGGTCTGAATGGTTTAAAGAACCAACTAGAGCTGCAAGGGAGTCATGATCACAATGTCAGATTTTTACGAGAATTATTACGACTCAAACGGTGTGGACGGTGGTATATTCATAATATACTAGTGCTTTACAATTACGAGACGAATATTTAAATAAAATTGAACCTTGTGAAGATCAAAGGTGTCTAATTAGAGTAATTAGTACAAAATCTTATCGCAGCAAATGCGGTCGGACTTTTTTCATGAGAAGTGAAAACCTCTTAAAAGGAAATGCAATTAGCACCCGCTGAATATAAGTTTCCGCCAAGTCCTTAAAATCAACACTTCGTCAAGAAGCGAAAAACTGCACTACTTTTTCGAGGATTAAGAGTTTAGAAGCCAAATGCTTTGATAAATGAAGATGAATGGGTTTACTACGCGCTTTTCTTCCAATTCCGCAGTTATTCAAACTCCGCTCGCCATGTGAACAAGTGCTGACCCCCAGGATTGGGGGTTGTATTCACAAGAAGGGTTTCACTGGAAAATGAATGAGGCACCGGCCGCTTTACAATTTGCATGAGAGCCCTCACAAAAACTACCGGTCGAAAGGCCAACAATACTAATAACGTTGGCTGAAGGGACTAGGGGTGAGTTATGGCGAACCGTAGGAAGGAATAAAGGTTGATGGTGTGTCGCCAGGATCAGAAGAAGGGATCTACTCTGCATAATATTCGTCGTCCTGAGAGGAAACTAATTAAGGAGATTATTCTTTTTATGCAATTAGCTCCGACTTTATAGGACAGTTAGGGTGGCCGTTAAAACATTAGCCCTTCGCCAAACGAGGTCCACTACGGCGAAGGAACACAACAGAAGGAAATCCTTAAAGAATGAAAGAAAAATATTACTGCAGCGACTGTACAAAAAAGACATCCACGGATGATATTATTGCTTCACGAAAAAGAACAGTAATTATTCATTTTAAACGATGGAATTCTATAATATTCTCTGAATTATTCAGATCTCGATCAGGGCATCCTTTGGAACGCGTATATCCGCTAGGGAGCCGTCTTGATCAAATCTGTGTCCTAATAGAAAACGCGTACGAAATGGTTCAATAGTTATTTGGATTACAAAACGAAAATCACGGATTATACTCCGTTGTACCTGCTCCTGTAATATGTAATTTTGACCACACGAAAACTAAAATACTTTCGCAATGATTTGTTAGTCTTCAAAGGTTACTTCATGCTCATGGAGGAAATCGGGTCTTTAATCGGTGAGTACCAACTTGTCACGGGCCCTCTGAATCGTTTTAGTGCCCATAATCAGACAAAGTATTACTATATTTTTCTCAAAATACGCTGCAACTGTGGGTAGCGATGGGGCAAAAAATAAGTTCTATGAAAGGCCATTTTCCGCTCGGACAGCGGACAACGGACGGACATTTCTCTACGACATTCTCTAATTCTTTAAAACGTAAAACGCCGCTAATTATTCGGCCACAAATATTATTCATAGTGGATGGTGAAAAATCGGATTTTTAATGTGACTACAGAAGGTAATTAGAAGGGGTAATTCATCGGAATCAATTTCACGCCCAAAACGAAGTAGAAAATGATTTCACACACCCTACGTCTCTTAAGGCCAATAATCCGATAAGCCAATTATCTACCAATAATCCTCAAACCCCCTTTTTCTCTCGCGAGGAGCAGTGTGAAATATAAATAAGGAAGATAAATAAATAATATTTTACCACTCGCATATAGAGTAGGATATATATGAGAAACATGGAGTATGCTGGCCATGAATGTCTATTGTGCGTTGTAATTGCTAATAGCCCGATAATCCCGTGAGCCTTTCAATGTCATTTTTTTACAGATAAATAGTTCAAATATCAAAGGCATGTCTACGATACCTGACAGCATGAAAGGAAATAGGACATGCACTCATGTCCCTAAATTCTGCATAGTTACACGAGAAAAATCATGCTTTCTAATAATATAAAGCACGATAGTCATGAATATTAATGAGGAATGTTACATGAAACACGGGAAAAGGGGGAAAAATAAAATTCAGTGCGCTCTTCCGTCCAAGGTTAGCACATTATTTATACTTTTCAACTATATTAATTTTGTATAAAATGTATCGCGTTACACAAAGGTGATGAAGAAACACGACCAAACCTGGAAGTTTTACAAAATCTTTCACAATTCTAGGAAAGTGTTTATTCAGTGCATCTAACTATTCGTGGTAGAAACAAAGTAAAATTGAAGATATAATTTTATTTAGAGTAAATTAAGTTGGATTTTGATCGTGTTAACAAAGAAGCAAGGCAGACAAGATCAATATGGGTTGTGTTTACGGGGTGGGATTGACCGGGTAGGGCAGGACAAAAACGGCGTGCTATGGAACTGGATAAGTCTAACAAGATACACCTGATCAAATAAAAGGGAGGGGGTGTTATATTCTAATGAAATTAGGCAAAGAAGGGCGGTACCTGCATTTGAACCTACTCCAACGCAAAGTGATGCCACCGAAGACCATAATCTTCGGTCCAGCTACATAATGGAGGGGAGGACGTTGCCGGGGAAGAGACGGATCACGACACCAGAGCGCGCAGATGTGAACTGAAGGGGGCGGAGAGGTTGTCACGGAGGCGGAGGCTGGGAAACAGGACCGGGAAACCCGTTCGTGGGGAGCAGTTCCAACGGAACAGCTTGATTGAAGCGCCGCTAACAGCATAATTACACATTATCTGGTGCATTCCGTAAATAGGGTGTATGATAAAACTATGCTGAAGAGGTTCTTGCCTCTATTTTCTTGCTCCGAATGCGATTGTTTCCAATTCATACTCATCAACGTTCACAGAATTATTAGTTGTTCACAAACCATATAAATAAGGGATACTTTCATTAAAACTACTCAGTTCTGTAACTTAACTGTTCCTACTAAAGGTGAGCAAAGCAGCCTCTGAAGGAAACATTAAAGAACGGGAATGAAAAACGAAATCTAAACGCAATCATTTGTGGTGTGCAGTGTGTAAAGCATAGGAACAATACCATTCTAAGTAACGAACATATCCGAAATTCCTGTTCACCGGTAACGGTCGGTGAGGCGCACCGAGCAGAACCCGCTCATCATTCTCCGCCTCCAGACCACAACCCCTAATCAAAAGGCCTCGACCAGTGCAGCCAACTGAACCGCACCCTATTCCCTGTCCTTGCATAAAAACCGGGTTGAGGAGGGCGAATGGGAGCAGTTACAGTTTGCCGAGCGATTTCCCCGAGGTGCCGTGGATGTGGATTTGCGCACACCAATAGGGAAACCGCACCTTCATTTCGCACCTTTGTTGCCAAGTTCAAAAGCACCCAGCCGACCCATTGTCCCTCTTCACCAATTCAAAAAGTTTCTACAGAGGGTTGGCAAATTGATTCAGACCACGCTCTGTGAGCCCTTTGTAACCAACTGACACCGAGGGAAAAATCTGAGTTTGAAATCCGTACGCATATACACACGGTGGAAGCGAGTCAACACTTTTCTGCCTTAGATTTGAGATTAACATAGCTCTAACTTCGTCCGTGATCCTTGATTCGGGAAAAGGAGGGAGACCAGAAATAATACCTATTTATTAGATTGTTTAAGGTTCATTAAGCTTTGCATTTTTATTTTTGCTTATTCTATTGTCAAACCTCAGTCACATTGAAAGAACATCATTCTTTGATATTTCACCAGAACTCGAGGTAGCATCACGATCGCAGATTACTTGTCGAGTTTCTGTAATCGTGTTATTGACTAAAGTATGAATTGAAGGTAGTAACTACGCTTGAAAACCACCCTTAATTTTTGTCACAAAAACGACTCCTCTAGTAGGTACTGTTTGAAGGCCACACCCCGTTCCATGGCTGCAAATTTATAACAACGCCTGCACACTATAACTCGAGGTAGTCTTAAACTCAATTTGGGCTCTAGCAGTACGTCTTATAGTCTTACGTCGCGGACGAATAGGGACGAAATGATATTTGGGATTTCCGTGGGCGTCACCGAATATTTTTACAAAAAAAAGTCGAGCCGATTGTCGCGAACTCTCGCGGTCTCTTCAGAACTCTAAAAAAGCAGATCATCACAAGATCCGCCGAATACTGAAACACATTCTGCACTCCTCATTACGATCCGTTCGAAATAAAAGGAAGATTTGATTAGGTTGTCCCATAACTTACTCGTTGTAAGGGACCCACTGACAGAGCCAATCACTTCACGGCTTACCTGAAAAAGAGAAAAAAACATTGAAAGTCTCCAGTATGGTGAAAAATGGTAGAAAAAAAGATTGTTATAAATAGTAATTCCAAATAAAATATCGAGGACCGCAAACGTAATACAAATCACACGAAACTAGTAGAAGCTCTTGGAACTAAACCAGACAAGGTATACCTGACCCGCATGACCCACAAGTCCTTCAGTTTCTGGCATACTTGAAAATGAAACATCTTATCAAGATATTTCCCCGTTTCAAAATGAAAGGGATGAAATTGTATGTCAAACGTGTATCGGAAAGTTCATTTTCCATTTGTAGGTACATGGGCGGAGTGGGGAATGGAGAAATCTCGTATGTGCATACTTTCACATAAACCTAATAATTTAACATGGACCTTCTCTGCTATATGTAAAAGCTTCTGCCTCATTAAACTAATCTGTTTCTCATTTTTTCTACTGACATATAATGGTAGAATAACCGGGTGTTGCAGAAAATGTTTCCTAGGCCCAAAAACTGTAAGAAATCCAAGGATTGACATTTCTAGGGCATCAATATCTTCAAAGCGAGAGGTGTAACGTCAAAATCCTACTTCAGGAATATAAAAATTCACGGTTCCTCTAAAATAATTAACCCGGGGAAGTAAAAAGGGGTCGCTCTATTATTTCTAAAGCAATCCCAAAGTACGGATTAAGTCTGGCCCTGAGGGCGGCATCCGTCTTAATTAGGGGAAAACTTTCCGACCGCCGGCGAAAACCCTGTTTCCCAGACGACCTCCGCGGTTTCGGTGTTGTGTCTACGTGTTCATAATGGATTGCTCAGGTCCACCCGCCGAAAGACTCCCCCCTGGAGTCGGCCAAAGGAAGATGACTGATTGCTCGAGATACATCGACTGGGTAGGGATGGATTCGATGCATCGAACACGAGTCCGACGTCCACCCTCTCGTCACCCCCGTGCCATCTCTTCTATTGATCTGCCACCAGGATGTGCCGAGACAAGGGAAGCTGCTACATTCCCCACTCATTTTCTTGGTGCCCTATTTACCTTCTTTACTGAGCGACTTCTCAGACGGAAATGTCGATTTCCCGTCAGACCTAATGGCATACAACCTCTCTCGTTTGGAGTAAAAATTAAGGGCCCCGGTATAAGCGGTTTCGAGTCTGAACGATCAAATTACATTGTTTAGCTATCAAACAAACAATGTAAATTATGTTTGTACTGAGATTGCAATTTTCTATAGTCAGCATCATAGCATTAATACATCATTGCATTCGAATGGAGAACGAGCCTTCGCATAGCAACATAAATGATCACACATTGCAAAGGCTCGATCGAAGGACTCCTAAGATAGGAGGTGAAGGATGTGAACACACAAGAAATAAATATTAAAAAAATATAGGTTGATTAATCAAGAAATGACCAACCAATACCTAACGTTGATTGATTCAAAAATTATAAATACAATTTTGCGTAAAATTAGGCTTATCAGAACATTCTCTTGCTACAGAGGATTTACGTATGATATCAGATTTACATTAATGGAGATGTACGTTCAGTTTTTTGTCTTTCTCCATAGTGCGGTAGTATGAACACGCAGGCGGAAAAGGGTGTTGATTACTATACGAATTTGGTCAACTGAATCGATTAGAACGGTCCCTCGGCTAATCTTTATACACTTATTGTCTCCCAGTGCTGGAGTTGATATCAAAATCAATATCCTTGACGAACAAAATTTAAACCGCAGTGGACAAGGAGTCCTTCCTTTAATTAGAATATTCGAGCTTAGAATAGAGCTACCGAGGCTCAAATACGACGGATTTGTGATAATATATGTATCTAATGGTGAACAAAAGCACTATGAATGCTTCGATCGAACAGGCGAAAATAAACTCTGCGGTCATAAGAAACCAGTTCCTGAGTTGGCATTGGTTGGATGAATCATCACAGGATACGGCAGAACAGCTAAATGTGGGATGAAGGTTTTATTCAAAGGTTTAGGGGTCTCATAGATCGATTAGAACTTACGTGATGTATTTTTCAAAGCATGTCATGTTTTGATGTCAGATATTTAAGAGAATTTAGAAAACTCCATTATTTATTTTTTGAGGGAACAGGATGATCAGTGATCTCTTACAGGGCTACCTGCTCTTGCCTCAAAACTACATAGGCACTTCAGAACATGGCGAGAATAACAACTGAAAACATCCCTCGATCTTGCCCTTTTGTAACCTAAAAAAATCTTCCACTAATATAAAAAAACATCAACGCCTAAAGGCGTTTTTGTGGTCGCACAGAAATAGAACGCCCAGAGGAAACTGTCTTAAGCCTCGGGAAATTCAGATCCGTACGTGGGCCAGGTCTCAGAGGCACCGTTGCCCGTAAAACTTGGTTCTTAGTCGGTGGTAAAGGATGGCCGACCTAGTTGAAATGTGTCGCCTCCAAGATCCTGCTTCCAAGCCGAGATTCACTATTCCGAGGAAATGAGAATTGTAGCATGGACTACATTAGGTATCTACTACACTTTTTTTTTCTCAATTAGGTCTATATTTTTAGGTTTTAGTGAATCGTATAGTCAATGTACTCAATGTAAATTATTGTAATGCCTCGTTTCCATATACAGTCTTTCTAATACCGAGGCCCAAATGCGTACAATGCTTCCTTATACCTACTAATAGTCGGTAGAGATGAGGCATTTCAATTTTTTTCACCCAAAAGTATCGGTGCACATATGAATATATTTGATCATTCCATGAAGCACTAATGGTGCATTTGGGCAAGGGTTATCAGCAAAAGACTCGGTGAATTACTAAGGGTCAGGGCTATTGAGCGTATCCAGAAATCAAGCAAATCCGTATGGACGAGTCGGAGCAAGTAAGAGGACGACTGTTATCACAATGCAGCAAAGGCCCAACTGTTCTGGGTAGTTCCAGATCAGAAGAAACACGCACTGATAGAAAAATCAATATCACGATTAGCCACTTCAGTTTGTCCGTATAATCCCTCCTTGGGCTCCTTTCATGTTTCAAAGCAGTTGAGTGGTTTCGATGTTTCTGAACTCAAGATCTCTCAAGAGCCACATATCGATAAGAAACTTCTCTTACCCTTTTCAGCTACACAAGCTCGATCCACAAAACCATTCTCCTCGCATCCACTACTTTATACGGGATACAATTTAAATAAAACCCAAAGAAAACCTTTAACAGCGTCGTTTTTAGAGTCCATCGCCTCTGCGAACAAACATTGTGCAACCAAAACTGTTTTTCTCGTTCTACGGCGTTTATTCAACTGGTGGCCAATTGTACTCGTTGTAATATTTCCACAGCCGACTAAACAGTTAATCTTAACTACAAGTTAGGGGAAAATTGTGCTGTCATTCGACTCCTGTTACGATTTCGATTTTGCAGATTTCATTCATAACGTTGATTAGTAGATATCGAATGAGTCGATCCAGGATCGATGAGCAAAAAGCTGAAATGTTGAAAGCCATTGCACCGCTCAACTCGTTATCATTGGGGACATCACCATGGACAAAACCTACCTCCCATAACATCTTTTAACCTTCTTGAGAAATTGGTCAGATTTGTGTTACCTAATTAGACAATTACCAACCAATACGTTAGGACTTAATGAATGGACAAAAAATAAACTCTACAACACTGTGCCAAAATAAAAACGTGATCTATACTGTAAAAAATAATGAAGAATTTGAATTAAGAGACCAAATTTCTCGAAAGCGCAGTGAAAGGGGAGGAGGACCTCACCTGGCGAGTACCCAGTCTAATTTAAATAATTGTGATGAAAGTTCGGTGAAACCCTAACCCAACTCTTACCCTAAGCCAACCGCTCTCTAGTTTTATTAACTGTGGGTGGGGTGGGGAGGGGGTTAAGGTGGTTTATTGCCTGCGCGAATTCAATGTTTCCCTAAAGAGGGTTTGAGAACAATTCGATTTTAAAACATTGAAAAAAATGTGTCTAATTTATATCGACAATTAAGATCTCAATAGGTGAGTTGAACAAGGATGAGACATTAACGGGCGATATAACTTCATAAGCCCTTCAAATTCTTTCACAGTGATTCTATTACACATCCATAGTTCTTCATTGATCGTGGAGCAAACGACGTTATTAAGATTGTTGAAAACTTTTATGTCCCTTGCCAAGGTCCCTTATGAGCTCCAAACACATTGACTCCGTTTGAGGCCATCGGAACGTTCGGCACAATTCAAGGGTTAATGGATTCTCTGTTAAATAAAATAAAATATTTTTGGAACACCCACGGTTTTTTTTTCTCGCTCGAACGGACATTTACACACTTGCACAAAACGCAGAAGGTAAATGCTCTTCTATCAATAGAACGGGTCTCATAAATAGAAGAAATATATTTTGTTGATGATGTCAATGGTCGTTCTCCATATCCAGAATGTTGACGAAAAATGAAACAACCAAGGCACGTCATCGCTTATGTGGAGTTTTGACTTTTCTCAAAACACTGTTATTTCACCTGTAATGAGCTTAGGGGTTGTGACATCGCGTTGAAGCGATAAACTCGTTTAGATTCAGGCGACCCCTATTTAAGCTTTAGCAAGGTTCTGATCTTCATGAAGTGAGAAACCGTGCTCAGTATGTTGATGGAGAAATGTACCTACACTACGATTGAAAGCAGACGCTGATCCTGCTGCGAGTACACGGAGAAATACGTGTATTGGCCATTCCTGTCGAGGTAATGGCAGCCGACAGCGTTCCATGGAGTGGAATTAAGCCGGGGGAATGGCTGTCGCGTCGGAAGAATAGCCCCAGAACTGGACTATTTCGATCTTGGGTGACTCCATCGAAGTAACTGTAATTGAGAGGAGAGTGGGTTTACCTCGTTGTTTTGTTCGCAATGGATTACAACTGCAGTTGTAGGTGCACTGCCTCGCGTTTAAATAGAGCTAATTGAGAGCCCGTTGTTTTGTTTCGTTCGCCTCACTATAATTAAAGAGATTACTAGAAGAACTAGGTACCTCTGGAGTCAGTGCACTCCACCAGTGACCAGCTGTGCTCGGCCGGTTCTGGGTGACTCAAAGCTGGTGTCACCTTCCCTAACGGGCCTCCAAGGCTCTGCCCCTCCTACAGGCGAAAACGCTATGAGATCACCGTCCCGAGACCATCTCCCACAGTCCCTTTTTTTACACTTGACATTAATATAATCGCGGAGGATCCTCTGAAGGGTTCATTACCATATTCAACGTCGAGTGGGCTTTTGATTCGATGCGCTTACCGGCTGAGAAGACGAGCCGTACTATTCATACGTCTTCTTTTTGAACAGACTAACATTGCATTAGACTATTCATCGCATTTTGATAAGCCTGATCGGCCTGCTCAGGGGTTATTATTGTTTATTCTAAAAATCCACGAATTCTAGTCTATATCGAAAAAAGGGATCAGAACTTCAAAAAGGATCAGTCAGCAGGTGGTGAAGAGTACCATTTTTAAACCAAATTTTAGAGGCTAAATCGACTGATATGCACTTTGGACGAATACCCGAGAAACTAAGATGGGATATGAGTAGAAATGGGTCTTTAGAAAAGGGATTCTATAGGTTCAATGTAATAACGGCGTTTCGGTTCCTTGCGACCAAGGAGCGAGAAGTAGCCTACTAGACGATTTCTGGTTACGAGCGAGTATATAAAGCTTTGATCAAACCGAAATCCGCTACCATACCAAGTTCGTCAGTATCATTTGCTGCTATAGTTATTTCAAGAACATAGCGATGACCGTGCAGATATTGACATTTATTTTGATGACCGATAATTCTATGCCCTGCATCGAACTCAATACGACGAGTACATTTTATCATTAATTATACTCCAAACTATAAGTTCCCACTGAATTTGGGCGATAGATCGAACAATGAAACCAAATCAAAATTCTGCGTTGTACGACACCACGAAATTTACGAATTCGATAGCAATCAACCGTGCCTACCCTTAGTAAAAAAAAAAAAGGAACGGTCGTTGAGAAAGACGTGGTTCTGTATATCACTTTCGTTAAGATACCGTTGTGCGAGTACGTGAGTCGCCTTCCACTACGAGCCGATTATATTACCAGTATTTCTTCTGGGCTCGTAGCGGTAGAAATATTGAAAGGAGGATCTCCGCCTGAGCGCAATCGGCAAAAAACGTTTTCCAGCTGAAGTTCCAGGCAAAGAGATGAACATCTACGAGATATCCACGAGGGTTACCTCGGAAATACTATGTAAGTTTGTGGACTTTGAGACGAACGGGATGAGAGCATATGCGGAGAATATTGACGCTGAACGAAGACTCACGCGCACACAAATTGTAACGACTTAATTAGTTGACATTAGTAAAAATCAGCACGGAGTTTGCATAGTTCTTGTAATGGAAAGTATGGACCCAAATTTCTGAATCCAAAATCCGTCTACAGTTATCGGAAACTACTGTATTCAGTCTTCTGGCTGCTACTAACAAAGGATCTGTTTAGCCGAGTGAATTTGTGGAGATTTTTTGTAATTGCCTTGGCCTGGGGGAAACGCTGGATATAACGAATATGATTTGTATGCACCTTTCTGGGACCAAGAGGGGAGCACCAAACGTTAGGAACAATTCCTTTTACCATCTTTCCAGGTTTCGGCAGGACTTGAGTAGGTACCTACAGTTAAGCTCGCCAACTATGACTTTTACGATCGACAACCGTGAAGACGCTGAACGTGCGAATTTCTTTTTGGATGTGGACGTGGCCAGACGAACACAAGAACAGGAGGGGCGGAGGAGGGAAGTTGCTTCATCAGCTGGTCGAGGTTAATCAACTCTTGGCCTACCTTCATACAATTGCCAGGTAGCGTAGCATATCGTGATTACACACCTTAGGGGACCTCGCGCTGGGACCTCTTCTCTCGACAGAACACCATGTTAAAAAATAATGTTTTTCTCTCTTTTTCCACCTTGCAAATCTTCACTGGGTGCAACTTATCAGCTCTGTTAACACGTCTTCAGTGAAACACTCGTCATAATAAGGACATTAGGGTAATAGGTGAAAAGCGATTTCCTTTTAAACTTTTCTCAATAACCTGATCTAATTGGACAAAAATGGAATGGATATTAATTATATGCCTGTAAATAAGATAGTCTTTTTCGATAGACTTAATGCTTTACTACTTACCAGAACTTTAAAACATACAAAATTACAGGAAAATTGTTATGGGTGAAAAGTTGGTTCCGAAAATCAAAAACGGAGTGATGAAGTTGGTCGTTTAACATGAAGTAATACACGGAATACGTGGATTAATTTACGGAATAGCGCAAGAACGAAAAGAAACCGACGACTAATTATGTAGTTTAGTGCACACCTAGCGTATTATGTACTCGTTTGAGAACTGGAAAAGTGAAAAAAAAACTACCCTACATCAGTATTGTGCTCATAAACCGCTCGGTTGGTTATTAGGAACTAAACTAATTGAATTAACAGAGCGTTGAGTTCCTGAGGAAATGAACATTTAGGAGGATGGTGATACCTACAGACCTAATTTGTTGCTTTCCCAGCTCAATTAGCAAAATAGAAGGGCGACCTGCGGAGAGCACTTATTATATAGGTTGGTCCCTGAGTAATTGGCAAAACCTTGGAATTGAATCCCCCACTCTACTCGTTTTCTGACGAGAGTCGTTGCTGAGTCGTTTGCGACCTAAAACTTGGGTTTTGCCTCCTCTTGATGTTTGGAACAAGTGCAGGAACAAAAACGAAAATGCTCTATGTGTGTGTCAAAGTGTTACCAAATGCACGATGTACATGAGTGTAGTGTTACTCGCCCCGGTAATATGGGCGAGGTTATTTAAAAAGTGAACCCCAAAGGGCACAAAATGTTTCTACCCTAGAATGGTAGGTCACCCCTCACATGGGATAGCATAATCGTCAGATAGAAAAGTTGGCCAGTTGGTTATAGCCAGTTAGTGATTTATGTAAGCTGGAGATCAGAAGGATTGACTTGCTGGCAAAAACGGTGAAATATCAAGAGGCGAAGTTCTGCCGATTGCTGACATTGAATATCAACCCACACGTTCGAAAAGCTGTGAAACTCTGTACATAAAGTCCTTACCCTTATTTTTTCCATAACTAGTGATGTTAAAAATTAATAGGAGAAACGGCTTCGTTACGTCAAAAATATACCACAAATTTTGCAATCAAGAATTAAATCGCCCGTTATCACATACGCGAAAAACCCAACCATGACCACTCCATTTACTCTCATAGTGGATTTAATTTTATTTCTCTACAGTAAAAAGAGGTTAAAATAAAAGGTTATCGCCCACCTAGGAGTTTATCTTAATTCGCCAATTTGCCTTGATAAATCCTTTGCGCCAACCTTATCATTCTTCCTGGGCCAGTTCTACCGCTGTAACGCCTCCATTTCCTTACCAAACCTCCCAGTCTTGTTGAATAATGACTAAAGAATACTTCCTGTTGAGTGCAGTACGCAATATCATGTTCGAACATGTTAATTGAATAAATCTCTTGGTTTATTGGCAGGCTCGCGTGCTAACATCATGAAACTTATGGGGTTCATATGTTTTCAGATGGTTACGGGGTTCCAACAACTCACTATTCGGTGTTTAATTACCTGATGTTTAATTTACGGAATAATTACTTGTATGAACCATTCCGGAAAGATCACAGAGAACCTGGTTTGTGAATGGATCTGACGATTTAAACTAGCATCACGCAACTAGCATCGCTACGTAATTCCGACTCGTTTTGAATCCTCGTCTTAAGCGGACGAAACGCTCCCCTATTCATCCATATGAAGCTCAGAAACAGCGATGTATGTGGGATTTTTCGACAAAGGCTACATTATCTACGTAAAATGGATTCCAGGAAAGCAAAGCAGCTCCGTAGGTTGAACATTCTCTAAGGACAACAAAACGATGAGTTCCCCTTCGCTGTATGATGCTGGGATTTTGAGATGCACGTTACTGCGATTTTTCCACCCGGATCATTTTCCTAGTGACGCTATTCTGTTTTATTCGTCAACGTTGGCACAAGACGTTATTTGAACGATCTCGAGAGCTGTGAAGAAAGTCGGATGTCACAATCGGGGGAAACAGCGATAGACTATTTCTTATCTCCACCGAGAAAGGAACATTACACTGGTTAGACGTGCTGGGTGTTCATAGTATCCATTCATACGGTTCTTAGTTCTATCTGGCGATAAGTATTCGCTACAACTTCAAGGAGATTCTGCGTTTTCCCTCGAGTTCTTACAAAACAGTACACACAGCACAAGTTGCGCTCAGGCTGGGAGACGAATAACGAGTGATATAGGGTGGTATATAGGTAGTTCAGTTTTGAGAAAAAATCTTTTCAAAAAAGGGATTGCTTTGGATGGTTGGGGGTCGTTGCTTTGAGTACCTTCAAAATCTAGGAAATTCATTTACCCTAATTCCCCCTAGTGCTCGAGAGTTAATAAAAAATTCAGAGTCTTAGGTGATTCGATTATAATGCGGTTTCAAATAATGAAATATAATGGCTGTTCAACAGAGTTGGGACGCAGTATTAATGTAGTATTTCACAAGACCTAGAGTGAATGATAATGTAAACGTGAGTACAAACCAGTGTTTTGCCCGCTCTAGTCATCAATATCCTCCGCGGTTTGGTGCGGCACTCTACGAGCGTATTGTCTCCTCCAACAGTGGAGGGCGATAAATGGACTTGAGTGGCAAACAGCATCCTAGCTTCCGCTCTGCGATCGAATGTAGATTGAGAGCTCATTCCGCTCTAGAAAACTGAAGTTTTTTAATATTTTTTTTTCCATTGTTCTTCAGAAAACCGGCTATAATTAATACAGTCGCTCAAGCGCCTCGATTCGCATTCCCGTGATTAAAATGAGGAAAGACGAATAATTTTGAATAAATTGGCCGAAAAAAAGTTGAAAACAACGCAAATGTTTAAATTAACTGACGGTCCGTTTCAGACTCCGTATTGGTCTTGAATTTATAATTGATTTTTAGTCTGAATTGTCAACTGTTTCGTGAACGCTCACCTAAAGAAGGCACAGAAATAAAAAAGAAGAAAAATTAAGTTTTGTTGTTGACAATCGTTTCAACTCCAAATCCCCAAAACCCGCATCATGCATTCCGCCAATGTCACGGCCATCACATGTCCGCATGTGAGCACGAGCGTGTCCTTTTTCTAGTACACAACAGGGTTATCCAACTCAGCACGAGTTTGGAGGGTGCCTGCGCATCAACAATTTGCCCATTTTTCTCCTCAAATGTATGGAAACAAATGAGTACGAAACAGACAACACCTTTCTGTGCTCTATTGGGCTCTGAGCAGCCATTATGAGTACCAGGCACTGACCGCCATCACCTCTACTTTCCCGAAACATTTTTATCAGGATAAGTCGAGTTGAAACACTTCTAATCAAGATCCATGGAAATTCGAAAAATTAATCCAATTGGAGCATTCTCCTTACCAATTTAATCGCAGAATGAGGAAAGGGAATAGGCGTTAACCAAAATACTCGTATCAGGGCTCGAGAAAGACACTCCCCACCATGTAACGACCCCTCGTTCGAGTGAAAGTTGGCGAATCGTGAGTAGGTCAGGAGCTCGAAGTTTTTCGACTGACGTGTCTGGGGTTCTGTAGGGGAGCCTCTCGCTGGAGCGACCCAAACTGCGTGAAGAATCTCCTCAGATTAACTGTAACAATTTCACCTTCAGCCGACTTTCTCCTCTTCGGCAAAAAAAGGCCCCTCTCCGCCGATAATTCTGCAGGAGTCGTTCCAGACGCATTAGGTATTGTGGAAGAAGTGCACCTCAAACAACCTTCATGATGATCCTACGGATTAGTTCAGCGTGTAGATGATATTCACAGAATGTGCATCAGTCTCGAGGTTGGATAGGCAATAAAGCAAAAGTAAATATGAGCAAAGCAAGCCTTGTCAAGCATTGAACTATCTTTCAGCACCACAACAGGAATGATTTGCATCTTGAATTATATCAGATTAACTCAAGACTAAGAAGTCCTAACATCGTCTCTACTACGCATGTTTTAATACTATTCCAACGAATGTATTTTGGTCTCTACACAAAATAAAATTGTTAATAACACCAATCGTGTTACAACCACAAATTCTTGGAAACCCCAAAACAAATCAAAGGCGCTTCTCTACGATGAAACTGAGGCGAACGAGGAACTGTCCACAGGTTGAAATCGACATGAAATAATGACTTGATTATAAGCGGTGGGTTTCGAAGAATTTGCGCCAACTTCAGAGTTCTTTTATTTCAAACGGTAACGGGGTCGTTTTGCACTCATTGTTCCCCCACGTTTGATTTCCCGTTAGCCATTTCGGGCTCCCACTTGGCCGAGCATTCGCGAGTTCGATGACTTTTCCCTACTCGGAAGTCGGAACTGCAAGTTATTCACTAATAACTCCGTACAACGGGTTCAATCATGAAGATTGCGGTCGTTCTTTTTCTGTATTAAGAACTTCAATAAAAACGGGAGTTTTCTCAGTTTGAGGTAACGTGTTTCATTCAATTTGACCTTCAGTCGTCGGTGCTGGATGAAGTAAGTAGGTATGGGTCTGGATTGGATTTTGGTGAATTTTGGCAAGTTTGGCTCGACTCATCGAACGTAGCCAATTCGAAGCTTTAGCAAACAACTGACTTACATGAAATTATATTCTACTGGGATGTTTCTAAACCTTTCAGACCACCCAAATATTTTATAAAATCGTCTACATAACATTATAATCTAATAACCGTTTTAACAATTTAGACCGTAGTATACAAACATTTCCGGCAACCGGAGCTTACGGTTCATGAGGTCGAAAGCACCAGTGAGGGACAGCTAAAATCCAAATAAACCTAAAAATCTGTGGATGTCTGCAACTCACCGGCCAACGGCTTTGCAACCTCATCGTTTCGACAGTTAGTTTGTTTGTTTACTTTCTCCCTGCTCGGTTTTAGTATCTACGCCGTCTTTAGCATTTCACCTTTTTATCGTCACTCAAATATGGGGAGAAGACGAGCGATAGAAACAGTCACGATCACGACAGCAAGTGGAACAAGATTGCCAAAAAGTATAAGGTTTCAGCTGCTAGTGCCTCAATAAAGTACAAGCGCACATTTTGCAGGGAAGAACGATTTTGCAGGTCCAACGTAGTGTGATTAGAAACGCAATGGGTCTCGTATTAATTCACGCTACCTTACTTGAGTACCACTGTAGCCAGATAGTAATAAAATACCTAAAGCCACGAGGCTTGAGAATTTCCTTATTACCTTAGTCAGAGCTGGAAAAGATCCTTTACCCTTTTATCTGTAAGGGAAGGTTGCTACACTTGACTGTCTCTCACCGCAAACCGCGCAGTTGAATTACAGCAGAGCAAGATTTTTTTTGGTCCTATTGGAGTGCGTCACAGTCCCATGGCCAAACTATCTCTCCATGTAATTCGCGTTACTCATGGCCCTCTATCGTGGAAAAGGTATGACGAGGTCGTCTGAAAACTATCCACTGGGCTAATGAGACAGTTGCTCAAGGTCTTCTAACGATGAGATCTTCCCAGAGGGTTGCCCCAGCACGCCCAGAACACTGTACTTAGCTTAATGATTCACAATATTTATCGACCCTGAGGTTGAAGCAATCTCTAAATAAAACTACACCGGCAGTAAAACGGTGAAATAAACGTGGAGTAAAGCGAAACTGGGGGTTCCATTCCCTACAGTTGTGCCTCCGCAATAAAATCAATAGCCATAAACTACCTCCATTCAGCCCGCTCCTGATGTGCCTGTTTATTGACACTGCTGAACGACATAGAACGATAACCCGAACTCGGCCTTTCGTGGAGAGAACTACTTCCGGAATGTACTATCTTACAATCTAGCTCAAAGAGGAGGCCATTCTATTCCAATATCTTCTGTAGAAAACACAAGAAATACTTTAGAAATTAAATATTACTTTTCATCTCTCTTCAGCGAATTTATTTCAACGCTTGGTACCCAAATGTTTTGGTATGACAAAACTTATCAATCTAGAACATAGTGCCTACATAGTTTCAGGTTACCAAAAACCAAAAGACGCGCGCGTTTTTCTGACTCTTTCCGGGCAAAAATGCCCTAGAAATTATCTTTGTCTTTCAAAGCTGAAAAATCAATTTTGCGCTATTCGCTAGTACCCTGGCAAAGTGAAGTTTTAACAAATTGCTAACTTCTATTCCCTGGACTTTGACTTTTGGCCTCAGAAGTCAGAGTAAGCTACTCTGAACTCTATGTTCTCTGAGATCTTTGACAAATGAGGGCCCTGGCAATATCAACGCCTTGGCCTCACCACACTCCGATATGAGCTTTCTATCTTCTATCAGTCCAAAAATGGAGGCTCATTGTGCTTCTATAGGATCTCAAGAGTAGACGACGGTGTTAATCGTTGCCAACGGTGTCTTTCTATTGTCACCAGGTGAATTCTGCTGCCAAAATGAGAACTGCAATGAAAGAGACGCTGGAGTCGCCCGCTCCAAGAAGATTACCCCCCCCCCCCCCCCTCTCCCACAAGTAATTTTGCAGTCGACAGAACGACAACAATAACAATCTGTCCACTCGACTTCCCTTACATAAGTGGCCGTGGTAAGTTGTAAGAGCGAGAACTTTCCGCTCGGACAATGTGATGCTGTCACGTAATCTCTGGAGTGGTGCCATTTCTTTCAAGTTACATTCCACGCTAGTCATAACAGTCTTGAGTCGTAACACGAGCTGCTCGAATATCCACGGTCGGCTGTACGCGACCTGCGCGGGCAGTCGTTTGATGAAATATTTCGACCGTGTTTACGGTCTGCTCTTTGAATCTACGCTACCGAGGGTTTTTATTTGGCGAGAGGCTAACATTTTAATGAACCGAGTGCCGGGGTTTACTGCTATTATATAAATGTAGAGCGTCGAAAAAGGAAGATTTTTATTACCGACGCATCGTTTTAGTTGGGGGAAAATCCTCTCTTGGACAGGTACGCCAAGATGTAGGGATTGTCAAAAGTTACATGTTTGATGCGGAACTGACACGTATATTATACAGATTAAGAATCTACCCATGGCAAACATAAGTTCTAGATGTAGATTTTTTACCGATTTTAGATTGTGAAGTTACAATTCTACTCGCCCAAACCTGCTGGCCTGCGGTAAACCAGAGGCCTTCAGCAGCATCAGGATTTCGACCATATTCGATTCGAACCGTCGATGTTCCCTCTTGAGATTCAGTCCGTACGTTGCTCCCAGGACTCACCGTTCAAAAAATTAATTTAAATCAAGGATGCGACGTTTCACGCAAAATTTCGCTGCATTAAATTATTATTTTCCACGATGCCGCGCAACCTAAGAGATAGGTGAGATACTAATCCTCTTGCTCCTGGAAGTTAACGCCGTCATCAACCCAAACGGTAGCCACCTGGGCCACCCATACGCGATTTGGCTTTTGGCGATACTCCTACCAATGCCTCGTAACGATCTCAGTGCCAACTCTAAAGCCTATGCCCATGTCCAACACCTTGAACGCCCTGATCAAGACGCTTACAGCTTTGCCAAAGAAGCTTCTGATAAATATTTTGTAAAGCTAAGTCACTGGCGGGACGGTTTTTGTTAAATTGAACCCCCTTTAGCGACACAGAAAACCTAATTGGCCTTAATTTTAACAACTATCGCCTCGGCTATTTCCTATTCATTTCAGTCTTGATGAGTAGGCAACAGACGCGAAATGGAGAGCAATGCCGTGTCGACCCAGATTGAAATCGAAAAGCTCTAGGATACTAAGACGAGGGTGGGAAACCCAAGGATAGTTGAATTCTCGCGTACAGCAGGTACAACAGCAAAATAAGGACTCCTCAGAAAGTATAATATCAGGGATCGTTGAAGCCCTCAATGTGATCAGCAATAAGAATTGGAAGGTCACCAGAAGCCTAGAAAAACGTTGGACCGACAATTCAGAGATTTTTTCCAGCCTGGGAAAAGGGGGTGAGAAAGGTCTTATGGCGCTTCATGAGTGAACACCATATTCCGATGCTCGCATTAGACGCACATCGAGTTACATAGAAAATTTAAGTCGGAATGGAGTCACAAGGTGAACTACTCGTAAATCATGAAGAAACATTACGTTGCTCAGAAAATAACTCTTGTCAGTTCTTATGTATGCTGTGTGCTGACGGACGTGATAGGCACTGGACCAGAAAATAATTGAGGGAGTTGACAGATGCTGAGCCAAAATGATGAATTATAGTAGAATTGATCCTTGTTGTTATATAGGCACAGCTGTGAGGGTGCTGCCATTGACGAGGCCATTTAATATGCGTTGCATTATCTTTTCCATAGAAATGAAAGCAATGTGAAGGAAAATGAAGATACGGACCTGACCATAGTCGAACCTCGCCATGCAGGGCTCGACGTGAAGGACTCAAGTCGTCGTGGGTTGTGGGAGACAAGGATGAATTTCGAGTCACCCACCGAACGACCGGGTCCACTAATCACCCCCGGAGTATCCCGATGTACACCCCCTCACTTCCGATGAAATCTTGAAATTGTGGTCGCGAGTTATATCGCACGAGAGGCCGCTTTTGTTTCGGAATCAGACTCCGGGCACTGACTGGTTGTTGGTGGGTTTCACTCGACGTCCTACGGGACTCGGTCGGGGGATCCCGTGGACGGTGGAAGGGGTTCGCACACCGACTTCCATGGCAACATCGGCTCTTCGTCGGGTTGAACGACATTCGGTTCCTCGGCCGCCTCCACATCGGCATTGAAGGAGTTCCCACGCAAGGGAACAGCACACACGACACATGATTTTCTATGTGCGCCTCCACAATAGACAATTATCTCAGAACTGACTGACTGACTCTTCTAAGTGAATACCTAGAAAATATATTTGCACCTTCGATTCATTACTGTCATTTGAATAACACGTCCTTCCGTTCGCATAAACCAGCAACTAATAAATAATAATATTTACCCAAAAATTGGGCACCAAACGTATCCAAATGTGTAAATTTAAAATCTAAAACGTTTGATTTGTCGACTGAGGAGAAAAATACTCCTTGAGGTGTTCTGAAAAGTGCAAAATTTAGCACAAAACCTCCATTTGAGCCCTTGTTGAGCAGGGCACTAGTAAAAATGGGATTTTGAGGGGATCTAGAGATGAGGGGGTATTATTTTCCACCAAGCTTAGGACGCAAAATCGAGAGTTTAACCAAAAATATATATATATGGGATATTCATAGGAAGATTGTGTTTGGCACCAATTCAACGGTTAATGTAAAAAATGCCCTCAATTTTTACTCCATATAAATTAGGTAGTTAGTATGTTAGCTAACCCTTGGAACATTGGGGAGAATGAAATCGGAATGATTTAGTTCGCAATAGAATTTAGGTTGTCAAATCTGGTTATCTCCAAATATCCGCCTCCTGTATAAACCCAGAATTTTTCGATGATTCCTGTGATACATAAGTACGGCCGATTCAGCGCAATTGTGAGGAGTCCTTCAATTTTCCGCGAAACTCCGATAAAGGTCTCTCCTTCCGCCGACCTCGTTCCACAGAATCCTACCTGACGTCAGAACTGTAGCGAGCAGTTTCCCCTCGTGATTTTCCTCTGGTCGAGACCACCGTGTGAATTCACTCTTCTGTGTCCTTCTTAGGAATCGGAAAATGAATCAATTCGAAACGTTTCTGCCACGACTCTGAGCTCCCATTACGAATAATTATTCAAAAATTGCTGAAGCTACGTGCAGTAGTCAATATATTTTAGGTAGAAATGGTAAATCCTCGAATTTAAATGTAAAACGGTTAAAACAAGAAGCAGTTAAGTTAAAAACAAATTTACAACACCATTATTATTATTAATACCCCTTCAATCGATTCAGCGTCCAGAATTTTGTCAAAAACTATACCCTACGTGCCTGGGCCTTCAACAACCTAGATCCTCTTCAAAATACCCTGAGACCATTTATGGCGATCGGACTGCTAATTATTTGAGACCAACTAGGACCCAACTAGAGTTCATGTGCGAAAACTTGTTTGGGCATTTCAAAGGACGTCAGACGGAAATTTCCGATTTCAGAACCTGAATTCAATCTTTTGAATCGTGGAATCAATCATTATTCCAATAAAGAGGGCGATTCCTCTTCAATTCAAAGGCATGACACTCCCGACAGCCATACCGTTTGATAGTCATAGAAAATGTCCAAAATTGCACTAACTTTATGGAATGAAATCTAGCACCTCTCATTCATAGAATATACATAGAGTTCGAGAATTCACGACCCAACCCACGACTACAAATGAAGAATTTGTACATCAACTGAGCGAATTGAACCTGGCAATAGAGAGGAGTGTAAAATAAAATAAAGATTAGAGCATAGTATAAAAAGTAAATTTATTTAACTCCAACTAGGGACTCGGAGGGCTACGGTCTATTAAGTGGACGACAAATAGCCGTAAAGATGAAACGGTATTCACGGCTTGGGTCTTATCACAACGCCACACTCAGCAATTTCTTCGATCGACCCCTGAGATACCTACCAGAGGGGAAAATGGGAGTTCAGTTTAACTTCCTCGAGCTCGGGAAATAGCCGAGAAGGAAATCCCATGACCTCATCGATTCAAATGTTGTCAAGAACCTGACCTGATCGTGTTTCTGATTAAAATGTAAGAAACATGAGGCAACTATCTTGTTTCTCTAAACAATAGACGACTCAGCCAATAAACTGTATTTGTATTAGACCCTTAGAGAATTATTTTCTCACAGAATAGTACTCTCAGGAGTCAATTAGGTACAGTTTCTAAATGACAAAATTATTCGAGACCAACTAGTACATTGTAGTAACAATCTCCGATTCCTCCATTTTGCCAATTTAAAGTCCTGTCGTCCTTATGGAGGTTTTACCGTTATTATTGAAATATGTCTCTCCTTACTAATTAAAAATATACTCCGTACCCTAATTACCCTGCCCCCTTTGGTAGCGATTGGTCCAAAACCGATTTCAGTGTAAAAATTTGTGCGGAAAATGATAGCCCTAGAGTTCAAGAATCTATACTTTTTGTAACACAAGCCAATTCAACTGAATATTTATGCCCAGCAGAATTCACTCAATTTTTAATAGAATTATTATGGCACCTCGAACACATTAGCCATGACCCTGGTGACGACAGAAAATTCACATAATTTAAGAATTTCTTGAGCTCCTGTACGAAATATCCGGACAAATGTTTACATTTTAAATCAATAACCCATCAACGGGAATACATAGAATCCATGAAATACTTTTAAAAAAGGACGCAGTAGCTTTTCTGGTGTGAGATTTTACCAAGCAAATTGCTTCCTCAGTTAGACATGAAATTGACAACAAGCAGTACGGCTGACAACATTCACCAAAGGCTAGTGATGAATGAAAGTTGCAGGCTCCTTTTTCCATAAAGGCATACAGCAAAAAGCTTCACCTAGCTCAGAGCCCAGTAATACTAATGGAATTGAGCTTGTCATACGAAGTCGTACTGCTTGACAACCAATCTCTGCACCAGTTGTTTACAAACACTTGACAACTGCAACACTTGATCAATCCTTACGAGTTCCCAATTCCTCTCCACAATAAAGTACTATTTTTCCGCACATTGGAATGGAGAACTCTGCCGAGGACGAAGAAAGCGGCCTCGATTCAACGAAAAAACGACTACGGCCACCAGATTAAGTCAAACAGAGGGAAAAACTTACCAAACAGATGAACAAGCGAATCGATGAGCGTTTGAAGTAGAATAAAATGACGTCTCTGCAGAGCACTTTTTCAACAAACCTGGGTTTTCGTATCCACGGAAGAACGATTTCAAAATTTCAACTTCACAAAACCCGACTTAATTCTGGGAAGGGAAATACGTTTTATGTAGGGCACTCAGTGGGCATAAAACACGGATCGACTGACAGACGTTTTGTTGTTGTTGTTGTATCGAATATATGAATGGCGGACACAAACCAAGAATTTCTACGGATTCTCCACAACCCGCGGATCTGACCCTGCTAGTGAACACCTTCCTGGCATCGATGCAGTGTGGTTTTTAAAGTCATTCCCTCGTAAATAGATTGGGAAGTGTTCAAAGTATACGAAGGAGTTTAAGACACTTTACGAGTTTTCTTCTACTTCCAACCTCTCCTTCACACCTTTGACAGAGCTGACTATTAGCAAATTGATGTCTTTCTACACATTTTTGTGAATCCGGTACCACATTAAACGACTGGGGTGAATGCCATCAAGGATCGGACGGCCCCTCCTAAACTCCAAATCATGGGTAGCCTGAAGAAGCTCAAGCTGAAAAAAAGAGCTGCACAAAGAGAATTTTCGCCTGGAATGATTACACCCCTTATTCAGCGAACAGCGCAAAAGCACTGGTCAAGCTTATCTCAGACCGATGTGAACGCGCATACCCGAGGCTGGCTTTGAATATGAAATAGTCTCACGGGTTTTCTTGAAGAATCCGAGGTCCGTGTCCGTCTTTTGTCTATGGACATAGTTATCAATAAATGCAAAGTACCAAGAAAGAGCTTCCCATTGCAGTTGGAATCCTGAACAGCCACTATCAAAACCAATTTGTCAACTAATTAGACCTTGTTTCAAGACAAGTAGTAGCATACTGTGCAAATTATATTTTAGTGTGTTGCAACAGGAATAATATAAATGTAAATGTAGCGGTTTTTAAGACAATCAACAACTAATCTATGAGATAATTGCAAAAAACGATCGTTATTCTGGATGGCTTCCTTCACGGATAACCTTAGTGGGTTTTTCATCATGTTCACTTACCTTTATCAACAAAATGAATATGAATAAAATTTAATGAGAAAACTGGTTGTTCCTTTGACCTCGATTTATTGTTGTCTTGTTCATCTTAACAAAGTTTGCCAATATTGTGTGTCACTGAATGCAATATCTGAAAGTTCCCAGTAATTATTGTTGTGATCCCTGCAATGAGAAAGTTTAAACAGTTCGAGGAACAACCCTCCAAAACAACCAAATCCTCAGAAAGAAATGTTTCCATTCGGGATCGGATTTCAAAAGATCGTTTTTCTAGAAAAACTGGGGGAAATCTGCACAGAACGGATCTGTTTCAGTACAATCATTTGGAACTAACATTCATTACATTTGTACAAAATGTGTCATTTCGAAGGTGTGAATAACCAGAAACGATAACAAATGGCACACAACCACTCGAAGAAGAAATTTCCCAGAAAATGGCCGGGTTTGACGTTAATACGTGGAAATTCGAGGTGGCATAGAAGTTGATTATTTGTTATTATCAAAGAAGGCAAAATCATAACAATCTGTGAGTTTTTGATAGAACTATCAACGACTAGTTTATTTTTAACTTCTTAGCACGAATATTTCAAAAGTCAACAACTATATACATAGTAAATCACAGTTAGACACCTGAGTCATCATCTTTTTTTCGGCCTCCCGTTGTTTAGCAGCGTCAACGTCTTTCTGATAATCCGTAGAGACGTAAGTAAGGAGATCGTTGAGCCCATGAGAACTCAGTCCTGCCGACTGGTACCTCGTTCTTTGGAACTTTGGGCAGAATTTTACCCATGCGAACACGAAAGTCAGCCAACTAGAAGGTCAACAGTAATAATGTTAGACAAAATATGAATAAATGATTCATGTATCAAGGAGTCATCATCAAAATACCAGTATCAATTGTGAGATGTAATAAGCTCACCGATTCAGCACCAGAAAGCTTCCATATTCCATAACATATAAGAGAGGTGCCGCTAATAGAGTAGAACGTCCCCCATTTCAGAGCTCTCATAGCCAAGTCGACGCCAGATTCGTCCATTTCGGCGACCCTCCGCCGCCTGGGTCCTCGCGCCCTGGCAACGACTGCTGTTCCTCGCTCATACATCTTAGGATCTTTGCGTTTGACGGCGGCCAAAGTCATGCAGAATGCCGATGCGGCTGCAACGCCAGAAATGGACCCAAGGAATAGCCCGGCTGCAACAGAAAAGATAGATAAGGAGGAGAGCGTCCAGCAGGGAACGTCTGGGACGTTCCTGTGATGGATTCTAGAATAAATTGCCTTCAGAGAGTACTTGCAGGCGTACAGGAGGTTCAAAATAACCGAGCAGGAGACTTGGCAAAGAAGCTAGGTATTCCACTATTTCACTCAAGCTTAAGGAACCAATCGGAACGTTCCACTGCAATACGCAAAGAAGGGCATCATGCATGTTTGCTGCGGCAGTAGGAGGCTAAGAGAATCGGCCTGAGACAATTTATCTACCGTGGCAATACCATAACAAACGTCTGGATAGCTTCTCGAGGTGGAAGCTCTGAGTTTCTTTGCATGGACCTCAAATCAGCAACATGCTCACGTCTTTCGGACCTGTTCTGGTCAGCTAACTTATTCCTGGTTTCCACCGCTAACTCCAAAATAGTAGTTTTCTAATCTTTCCATTCAAAAGGAGCTCAACTACATGCAGGTAACCACCAATGTAGCAATCAACTCTTGTTACGTATAAATTGTTAGCATGTAGCATGTCAGCTAGCGCGCCTGCGATCGATGGATATTCAAGCCAATGGTCACTAATGCGAACTTAGTGTCTCACCTTTCATTCTTTCGCTGAAATTGATGAACCTCCTCGGTGGTTCGGGCGAAACAATGGTTTCGACAGCGGCATTTTCGTCCATCGTTGGCAGTCGAATTCTTTACGAACGCTTTACAGTCCAACTATTCGTCACTGCCGTTTTTCCTGAGCTCATACTTCTCAACTCAACGAAACTAAATCGTGACCGGATTCTGCATTCTGCTGACGAAGACCCGAGTGGCAAAATAGTGAAAATTTTGAAGGATGTTTGTGAAGGTCGGAGAGCACTCCGGTTTCAAGGAACCAGAATTTTCAAGCAAGAGCCACACTAGATTTTGTCGTTGCGAGGTTACAGAGCTACAACTTCTTCTTGGTTTTCTCTTCTTCAAGCCTTCTAGCATATTCTCATGCCGAAGTTCACGAGCGCGAGCGGTCATGCATGCATTAGTAATTCAGTTCATTTGAACAGAATGATTATTGAATAAAACTTGAATATGTATTGATGGTAAACAGTTATTCTTTGGCGACGTCCGAGTATGGATTCTCTCAGTGTTGCTAACCATCATGACCCGTTTTCCCGGCGGGAAAAATAGAAAATACATTTATTGCAAAAATGGATGTGTGGGGTTCTGCTGTTACCATACAAGAATTAATTAAATAGCAGAAAGCATCCGTCTTACCTAAGATATTAGCTACAGTGGGCACTGCACCACCAACAGCAAGAATTTTTGTATGTCAGAGGATACCCAACTGAGACGTCCACCCTTGTTTCATAAAATAAAATTGATTCTGGAGTTTCAATGCACTAGGTAATTGGTGACAAACCTCAAGTGGATTTTGATTCAAAACTGTACTTATTCATAATTATACTCTAATCAATGGGTAAATACCGGCTCAATTTAGGCGTTAAGAAGACGATTTCCCGCAATTTAACTCCATTTCCTCGATGTTGTTTACCCTAAATAAGAAAAGCTTAGTGTATCCTCAAAAAACTGCACTTCTCGGCGTTTTTTTCTTATTAACAGAATATTAGAAATGATGCGAATAATCGGATGACAAACTGCGATTCCTATATGAGACCTAACCTTCTATCATTGCAGGCAAACAATGGCACTTGTCTTTCATCGTGGTTATCATCCTTTCATCCATGGTCTTTCATGTAGGCAATTCATCTAGCTGCTCGTAGATAACCTGAGTAATACTACATTGGGTGAAAAACTAATCTTATGTTTAAAATGATCACTTTCTATGAATCTCTACTTATGACTTGAATCTCGTCTTATGACGTTATAAAATTGGAATTGTGATTGCGTAGTCCTAATCATACCTACATGCTGTTGAGGTTTTTACTCTCTTGGCGCTTCTTGCCCATCATCTTCTCTGTTATATATATTTATCATATTTTTAACTCAATTTAAGGAAAACTCAGATTGATGGCAAAGTGACATTATTAATCACGCAAGTGCCCCGGGAATGTAAAATTTATTTTACGTGAGATCGTGTAAGCAGGCTGGCGAGTTTCATGTTTTCATCGACCCTTTTTTCAAGCCCTTTCCTTTTTTTGGAGGAGCGTAGTGTTTGGAAACATCCTCAGCAAACGTTTGTTTTTCCTTGGCAACGTGATTTAGGTAAGTTCGAACATCGCATTCACAATCCAACGGTTCTCGCTGGTCGTCTTTGAAACATGCCAACTAAAAGATTGAAATGAAAATTACACGTTAGGAACAGGAGGGTTTCAAGATTTTTAAACAAATCACTCAGTAAATAACCTGGAAATGAAGTTAAGGGACATATTATTTTGTATCAATTCTTAATATGTAAGCTTGGACATTGAATTATTTGTAATAAAATTACAAATCATTATGCTAAGGCCATGTACTACCACTGCTGATCAATACAGGAGAAAAATGCAATCAAATTGAATATAAATAAAAGCGGAAAGAGAAGGGATTGACAAGTGACGAACTTTAGATTGCTAAGACAACCACATTGTCACAAACTATAATTAGGGATTATGAGGAATAAGACCAAGAGTTTTGGGAAACGGTTTTACGATATTGTGGGCTGGTTTAGTTCCAAAACCTGAAAAACCAGGGTGCCCAAGCGCCTCCCAACAGCTAGCACACTCACTAGAGGGCCATGAGATCCCAGTTCGGTCCGCAGCTTGTAGCAATTCTTCATTCGATCTTCCAGGTATAAAACCGTCCGCGTGTCGATCTTCGCAGCCCTCAAAAACATGTCGTCCGCCTCGTAGTATTCTTTCTTCTTTTTGTTCTCAACTGTGTCGATTGGATCTTTGTCGTCCTGCAGCGCATAATGTTGCTCCCCTTTCATCCGAGTCCATGCATCTGGGGTTACTCGGAATCGGAACTCATCTTTCTCGGCTTCATCTTGATCGACGCAACAAAACTCAGCATAACTTGTACCCGCCTTTTCCCCACGCATGGAAACCATTGCTCGTTTTTGAAAAATGTAGTTTTCTACAAAAATACTAGCCAAATTTAAATATTAATTTTCTTTGTCTCGAAGCACGAGCTTGTATTAAAAAAAATTGTAATGGGCGTTTCATGGTTTCCTTAACAAAATACTTATCTATGAATTTCTATTGGCAACTGGAATATCTGGAATACCGTATCTAACGTCTCTCCAATTTCTCTGTAGGTATCTCGGATTCGACAAAACAAGAAAGAACAACTGCAAAGCTAAAAACTAAATTTGCTGTTTAAAGAGACCATACAAATTTATCATTACTCGTAAAATTTTTCGTGCAAAACTCCAGATTTTAAGGAGGTCTTCCTCGCATACAACATTTCTTGAAAATGGGGAACGCCTTGAGCTTCTTCACGGCCGGTGCTGGAGGAGATTTGCGTCCAAATGCGTCATCCCGTGTGTTCTCCGACGCTAACGAATATCTCCAAGACCCGACAACAGTTGAGCCAAACGAAGAAATGCTCAGACAACTTTTAGAAGAAACCGCGAAAAGCCGAAACCCGTCTCCATTGAAAGTGAAGTTGATCCTTGAAGCTTTGGGCCACATTGAGGGAGAAAGAAATTTAAAGAATATGAGAGACAGAATCGAAGAACACAGCAAGTCAACAGGAATAAGCCTTGAAAATCTGAAGGACAGTTTGACAAGAATGGAACAAGAGAGGACCTACAACAAATATTAGTAGTGCTAGATCAATAAATGATGAATACTGCAGCATTTTCTAAAAAATCTCCTAACATATTCTTCGTTTAGAATTGTGTGCTTTATATATATTGTAGAAGTTTAAAAGTAATAAAGGAACGGTTCGGGACGATTGTGTACGCAACATTGTGCCCCAGGAGCAGTCTGAAGCGGATTTTGGTGACCTGCCTGCCCGATAGCAAGTAACTCTCCTGAGATACCTCAGAGATACATTGGTGATTATCTGCCTCAGTTGTCGTTGCCTCAAGGGTTATTTCTCCGGAAGAACACAGTTTTGCTGGATACGCTAAAAGGCTTGAAGGAGCTGTGGGATTACGATGGAGATTCGTCATTCATATGGCAAGAATAATTACAGCGCTGGGAAAACTTTGGAGATCGAGCCATGACGCTTTGCCACCCACCTGGTCAGGGCACCGAAGTGTGTTAAGTCATCAGCACTGAACGCTGAGACTTTTACGTTTCGTCTGTGAACATTCGCTAAGACGGGTCAGACGAAATTCATCCTCTGAAGTTACCCACAAAAGCATTCATGTTCTGCCAAAGCTACCACCAATCTCACATAGCCTACTGCTACTATCCTACCCTGATTCTGTCCTGTAATGTTCACAAATCTCATTTCAACTCAAAAACTCTCCAACAGCCCCCAATTAGGAATATTCCAGGCACGGAACGTAAGAGTCAAGCGTCAACAGTTTATTCCTGTCACAATAATGCGATAACTATATAAAACACGAAGCTAATAGTTTGGTAATAGGTTATATTTACACCTTTAAAAATGAATTTTACCACTTATCATCTTACGACAAATCTTGAAACATCACTAGACTAGAATCCTACTTAACGCTACAAAGGCACGAATCTAAATTTACTTGAGCACTTCAAAAAAATATTCGAAGAAAATAACTATTTTAGGTGTAGGACATTTTTACAAGTGCTGAAGTCACCGACAAATTAGAAGTAGGTACCGTTCATTTGAATCTATATTTAATAATTAAATAGAGAATAGACGCAATATAATCGCGCAAAACAGCTTCTCAAGAGTGGATTTTCGCGTATAGTTGTTACGAACTAGGAAAATAAAAATATTTGCAATGATCAATTAGAGAAATACGAGGAATCAACGGGTAAGATATTTCACAATTGATATGTATGGCGATTATAATGAAGTTGGATGAAGAGTTTGGGACACACAAGGTGGTAAATGTGAATGCGGTAGTGACGAATCAGAAGATGCAACCGATATACGATTGGTAATAGGTAAGTACCTGCACAGCATGAAACCAGAAAGCAGAAACCAGCAGCTTTTTTAGAAGCAAAAGCAGCTTTGCAGTGGGAAAGCTACGGTGTGATATTGAATAATTCAGCTCTTCGGGTTCAAATCTTTATCATCATCATGGAGGATTTAATTTAGAAGTTGTATCAGGGGAATCGATAGACAGGAATTGTATTGAAAATTTGGTGGAGAGTGTGTTTGGTCGTGGATGAAAATCAGGGTGATACATTTAAGAATGTTGGACTACAATGCGGAATGGGAGGAAATGAGGAATAGTCGGAGTTGCTTATCGGCGGAGCTCGCTTCACGTTGTAAGACACGTACGACAATGGACTTATCAATAGCAGGTTTGCAATATCCTGAAAGGTGTGATTATAGCTGCCTAAGTGTAAGCTGACCGTTGCTGCCTAAGAGAGCTGACCGTTGCTGAGCCGAGAGCGATCAAAACCAGGTAAGTAAGAGAAGTAGAGGGAGGCATTCTTCAACATCACTCATTGGTACAGAGGCTCGCCTTCACCGTCCCTGTGCTCACCACAATTCACAAAGCAATTACCTCAATACTGGAGAGCAATATGCCACTTTCACTCTACTTATGTCTCTGAAGACCCTCCCCAGACAATTACATTTACAAATGACGCAGGTAAACGCTCAGTTGATGGGTGATCCCATCTTTTTGCGCTCTAATAGAGCAGCTTAGAGCGTTCCTGCTAGAGTGTTTTGTTGGAGGTATTGTGGATTGAGCGGTTCTACATATTTGATAGAACAGAATAACCAGGAAACTCAAATTGGATGATTCTGTGTTAGTTAATTTTCTTTTAGAACAGGTGCGAGCCTAAGAGGTGACACATGTCTCGTTTGACTATCACCGGTTTGATCGGCATGAGATAAATATATTTTCGTGTGCTGTCCACAGAATCGCCACCCAATGCCACGACACTAATCAAACCAAAATGTATCTAACGTTGGTCGATTCAGAGAAACGTTTACGCGAGTTTTGCATGTATTGGACGTGAACTGATTGATCGAAACGGTAATAAAATCGAAGAATCACAAAATGCTATACACTTTTTCCCTTAAAGATAAAAAACCACAATCAGCGGAGGACTTTATAACTATACTATTCAAAGCACCGGTGATATTAGGAAGTAAGTATGTACTTATATCCATAATTCATTACAAAAGGACAGTGGATTAAAGGGATATCACGTATGTCAATATGGACCGAATAAATTGTACAAAATAATTATTTCCTTATCTCTGTAAAGCTTATAACTGCTTGAAAAAAAGCTCCATACGCTACGACAAAATAAAATCGGGCGGATCCAAATTTGAAAGCTTTTCTACACTAAACGGTACCAATACAGTCGCACAACAGGTGGACACACCATTAATGCAACGCAGTGAAAATGTTATAGTTGATTCGTTTCCTCAATTCATACGAGCGATCTGAGATTCCACGTGAGATCTAAATAAGGTCTCAGCAAGAATACAGTAGGCCTACTGTCACAATTGATGCAGATACGGGGCTGATAAGATCTTTAGAAATGAAAGGAAACAACAGCCTTAATTTATAACCACTTAACGAGCCGAAAATGGAAGAAAAATTAAAATGAATAAATAAATACCTAACACTCACATAAAACCCGAAATTCATTTAATAAATAATGATACTTCGTTAAAATTTAAATCTAGAACTATAACTTCGATCAACAAGAAAATAATACATTTGAGTAACGTATAGTTTAAAGTTCTTCGAACTTGAGGTACGACGCACAATAGTATTAACAAGAACGACAAAAATATAAAAATTAAATAATAAACAACGATGGCGAAATTTTGAATTTAAAACGCCATTTTGGCTTTAAGAAGTAAAATTAGGTAATTTCATAAATTGAATAGTAGAAAAATTGATAAGGTATGACATACATATCACTTGGAAGAAAGCTCGGCTTCCTAATTTGCACTAAACCCGAATGTCTTCATCAATTTGGGGAAAACATTACACGAAATGAACGCGGAAAAGATCTGAGCAACTATACCTACACGACAAGTACAAGTAGTTTAAAACAAGCACGACAAATTTATGAGAATTGGATGTAAGCGAATGTAAAATATCACTAGGTAATCTGGATTTGTGAGCAGCAGCTTAACGAAAGATTTTGATTCTGTGTTACAATTAGAGGAATTATAGAACAAAATACTGAATACTCACGTTTGGTATGGAAGACTGACAATTTTTTTTTTACCTCGCGAATCGCTTGGGAATAGACGAGAACAGCAAGCAGTTAACGAGAATTCAGTTAGGGCTTCCAATATTTCTTGCGATTCTGATAAACAAGAAGCGATGATTCCATCAAATAGCTTCCAGTTAGAACGTAAACAGTGCTGTTTATGGCGTATTTGTCGCAGTAACTACATTCATAGCAAACGTTCACGTAACAATATAACCTATGTGAGGATTTTATGAGACAAATTTTGAGAATCGAAGCAGGTCTGCCGTGATTCTCGACGGGAGTAATCGAAAATTCGATAAGAAAGCGGAGTAATTCAGAATTTTAAAACCAATCTACATCAAATCGTAAACGATAGTCTTCTGTTAGAGAATCAGAATAGAACGATAAGGAAAAGTTCAATTTTCGACCTCCCACAAGGGGAGAACGGGTGAATCAACGACAGGATACGGCGAATACCCACAAGTTATGCGGTAGTCCGATCAAAACGCTTCACCTAAGTACAAAGCTGCGAATAAATAAAGTGGCTTTTCGGTACCACTGAGTGTCGGCTAAATTAAACCTCGAGTCCAGTGTCTGAATGCATGCCCCGAGACCGGAGTTTGCCCTCTTCAGACAGCCTAGGAGCTTCCGTGCGAGTATGCCAAACGAGTACCTGGAAATTATAAACACTTGTCAGGACTCTTAAAATGTTGACTGGATTATAGGAGGAAGGCTGAATTGGAGTAACAGCCAAATAGCGATTGAGCAGAAGACGCGTAGCGGAATTTAATGGAAACCAAAGAGCTGACGTTCGTTTCCGAGGAAACTGAACTAATACTGGAAATGGAACTAGTACTGGAACTGTCAGGGGGAAAAATTGTACATTTGAATTTGAATAAAATCTTAATTTTGAATGGTGTGGAACCTTTTATAGTATAGCCAGGGCAATAATAATAATCACGGAATCTAAGAGACGAACGAAACAAAAGCACCATTCGAATGAATAGTTGTGCCTAGTGCACTACGTCAAACGGGAGAAGAAACGCATTCTAACTCGGGACATTACGATACATACGTCAATATTCCGATACCACCGACATTATCTGTACGGCTACTTCCAACTATATTATTCTGGGCTCAATACCTTTCAATAATAACGGAGCTTTCACGTTGAAGAAAAGTATCAATATTTCGTGATCAATGTCTTAATATTTCATTCCAGACAGTTAAACAAATTAAAAATAAGAACTCTTCATAAAATTCGATCTTGTGGCTAGGCTCAGAAGGGATAAGTGTTAGCAATTTAAATCCATCTCCTTCTTAAGCATACGTAACGATATTTAAAAAAATTTAAAACGCTTAAGAGTATTGAAAACATTAAAACTGACGATATTGTAACTTCTAACCCGAGTGCGTTAAAAAATCAATACTTTCCCTCCAATTAGTTCGGGTGTTGAACCGCAAAATTATCATATTGAAACGAGGAGGCGTTTAGACCCGAGACGTAGTTAAAATAGCTTAGGGCTGGTCAAAACAGATCAATAATCCATTCAAACGCCCACATTCAAGAAGATTTGAATTCCCCTTGTTGCAGAATTGTATCTGGCATTTCGCAATGGTCATGGCAATTTCGGATGGTTCAGTCGCAGGAAAACATCATAAACTCCCAAAATTCAAGATGTAGGTAGATCGTATTGTAAATGAGTGACATTTTCCCCAGATTTCTTGACAATTAGGTACGTTGATGATTCAAAAACCTTCTAACAATTAAAAAAGCCGTTGAAATTCACAGAACAAGTCACTTGAAAAAAAAAAAAAAAAAACCTTTTTACGGTTTAGCCTGAGTAATTATGGTTTGCTCCCTATCTGAGAACTCTTAAGTTCGGTGAGAAAAAGCAGTGTTTTCATCAATGATTGGTCGACCCTTCCTTTGAATAACAATGGTTGCTCTTCTGAGTTGGAAATCCACTGATTGTCTTTGTCGGATTACCTAGGTTTGTACATAAATATCAGAAGGCAACTTCACCCATAAATATAAGGGGCTTTCAAGGTCTAGCCAGTTCGAAGTTGAATATCTAAATGGGCAATTTGAAAAGTCAGTGCGCATGCGCCCTCGTCCACGATTTGATTTCCCACGAGTCGAATGGCGCCGTCAAAATGCAGCAGCGATCGAATCGGCTGCTCCACTGAAAGTTTTTATCAAAACCTACTTTGATATAAATAAATCAGTGCAACCTCACGGTCTGGTTACTTGGTTAGTTTAGGGGTGATTTCGCTAGGAGTGACGCGTGTAGATTTGATTTTCGAGGGGTGGACTAAGCGGGACCCTCAAAGATCTCTCGTTTGAGCATATGCCTATAGCACGAGGTGCAGTATGGTTGATAGCCTCAGCCAACCAAGGGTTCAATTTTTTTAGCAATCAAAACTCCAAGGTCAATTGAAGTTCTTGATAACCGTAAAAATGTATCTTTGTTAAAAAAAAAAAAAAAAAAAAAAAAAAAATCGTTGATAGAATTAGGTTGCTTATGTAACTTCCATCTGGTTTCTCTCTAGAAGCTAACTCATCTTTTTTTGAAACCCTCACCTGGGTGCAGTTGTCAGCTTTCGGCTCAAGGTGATCCCTAGTAGTCAACTGTTGCAGGATATTACTTTCTTGAAACCCACCGCTGACGTTGTACGAGAAATACGCCTGTCAGACAAAACACGATTACAGAGTAGAAAACAATAAATTGATGTGAACATGTATCGATTAGAGCTATCATGATGGTAAGAACGATAAAACGCCCTTATTCCAAAATAAAGGAGAACTCACTGAAGACTTCTTCAATAGGTGTTGTAAATTTATGGCGAATCCCGCCATATCTACGGGAAAAGGTCGATCAGGTCTCCAGGCGCTGTTCCAACCAACCACTTTACCAGAGGTAAGATTTAATATGGGTTTTTCAACCATAAGTCCGCCTACTAAACCGACAGGCCAAACGCTCACTTCCCTCGTGTACCGCATCTGGAAGAATATCAGAATGCTAAGTGTTGAGTGTTAAGTGGGTAACACTTTTGAAAGAAAATGCACATACAAATTAAAATAGTAGTATAATATTAAGGAGGGTCCGATCAACAAGTGTTTTAGTCCTCCCTCTGCGCATACTATCATCGTTATTCGCACCTCTTTTTATCGTGTTCATACTTCGTTGAAGAACATTTTCAAAACTCACCTCATCAAACACTTGCAGCGAATAGGAATTATCGTCGTCAGCAAAATACACGACACCTTTGTCATTCGTACTTCGATTTATCCGCAACCATTTGAGAGCAGCGTTCCTCTGTTCGACTCCTCGAGGCTGGAAAGATTGTAGAACATCCAATTTGACTAGAAGCCTGTCACGGCTGGCAAAGTGTCGGTCTGAACAGCGAAATCGCAACCTTCACATTCACCTTAATTCATTTGCATCTACGTTTGATATCCATTTTGTATTACATCAATAATAACGTTTTTGATCACGAATAACAGTGAGAGCTGTTTCTCGCGTTACCAGGTCGATAAGTAACCGGAATGCACTATGAGTAATGAAATACAAAAGTATAAGTAGTCCTTCAAAACGTGATGGATTCACATAAATACAAAATTACGTAATTTGCGATTAATTTTCTATGGATATCGGTTATATTATTTTCAACTAAGGAATAAATGGTAAAATTAGACACCCAAAACGACATGATCGTAGACTTCAGTAGTAAATCCATCCCGAATAAGTGGTAAAACTAGAAACTCGAGACTAGGTCCGTTATTGGTATCAAGCTAAAGCTCAAGGATTTTCTTCTTCATCCGTAAAAACCGTTTTCTATACAACTGAACTCAGAGTAAACGACTTACCGATCCCTTGCGACGGTAGTTGGCCGGAGTTGGAACGAATAAATGCGTGTGATTGAGATTCGTACGAGCTAATAAATTTTCGACTAAAGTTGATTTTTTTGTGGCGTCTTCAATGACGATCCAGTGCAAATTGCTAACGTGCATCAGTGTTTGCGATAATCTGAAAAACAGTTAGTAGATGATATTAGTAGTAGAAAATATTTATGGCGTGAAGAAAGATACCCCCCATAGAGGGCCAATATTAAGAAGGGGATCTCATCTCTTAGGTTCTTCAACTTAAGCCAATCGCGATTGTTCTCAGGTTATTTATAATGAATAGACGTGAAGATGCCGACGTGAAAGGCTGGCTATCACGAATGCTCACAATCGGAGATTCATCAATAAACCCACGTCTTGTAGCTAATTAGAAGGGTAATAATGGTAGGTACACATTGTACTAATATTAACCATTCTCCCGTAATAATTCAACATCAAAATCAGCTTCTATTTGAAAGAAATTACAATTTTCAGATTGTTTGATCATGCTGAGAGACTGTATGAGAAATGTTTTCCTCAATTTTCAAGAAGCGTACCTTGTGAGTTCAGCTTTTTGAACTGGTCGAGCGTAGGTGGGAGTGACGGCGTAAATTACAGGAGCGTCTGGATCCCAATGCTGACAGTCCCTTTGGCACATTTTGAGTCGATCCAAAATTTGTTCTCGAGTCTCTCGTAACTGAAACGGACAATTATGAAAAGAATGCTTTCGCGAATAGAACTAGAATAATGTTTGAACGTCAAACACTTATGGGGTTCGTAATTGGGGTTCTTTGGGCTCAAAAGAGCTTTAATTGAATTTTAATTGATTTATGGTAATTAGCTATGCATACGAAACTCAAACTCAACGAATAAGAAAACTAATCTACCACAATTTATATGATTTACTATTAAGTCCTTGGAGTGATGGTAGATTCAACTGTGAGCATGAAGTACGATGAAGTCACCAGAGTAAATCAAATCTGCTCCCGAGAAGGAATGGGCAGTTGGCACATCGGGTGCGGAAATACCGAGATATTGACAACCTGGTCGTAAACGTGGCTTAACACCCCTCCCCCACCCTCTCACCCTTTACCACATTTGCAAGAAGCCCAGAACGTGACACGTAAAATACAAAACTGCCGAAGCCTGAACGCTTTTCTCAGGGCAATTTATTAGCTCTTTGGAGGGTGGGCAGGACCTCGGCATTTCTGGAGAGGACAGCTCTGGCAGGAAAACGGTAAAAACCTCCAAAGGGTCTTGGGAGGCAAATGAGAGTCCAGTTTTTACGATTTGGCCTATTCTGCGGTAAATACACGGTTCCAGCGTTGCCCAATTGCTCGGATCCACACAACATGATGCCGGACGATCAAAGATAATTTTTGAAACCTATTGTGAAATCTTCTAGAGATCGCCTTCGGTTGCTTCCAAGTATTATGAACCAATCAAAAGGACACAACCTCCGCAGATTGTGACGTCATCCCCTCTAATTATTTATGATTCAGTCATTACCGTGGTCTTTCACATCACTCTTCAGCTACACTATAATATTGGTTCACAATTTTCAATATGAAAATACAGCAAATTATTCCAAGTGGTTATAGCTTTAGTGGAAAATCCTCTCTTCGAGTAGGAAAGTGATATCGTGGAAATAGTAGAAAATGATACCCTACTCGCCTAGTTTTTCAAAAACTTGAATAATTATCTATTTTTACCAATAACCTGCCACCAGTTGGACGATTTGTCACAAATAATGCAGCATGACCAGAGTTCAAAATTGCAGATTTTTCAGAGAATTTCAAAGGCGATTTTTTTTTAGTTTAGAATTTATACACTTAAAACCAAATTTAGGATGGATCGCAAACGCAATACACAATATTAAATAACCTGAGAAGTCAAAAATGTGGTTTGTTTCAGTTCTAGTATTCATCGTCTTGGCATCTGTCTAAAAACCTCAGGACCAGCCTATAGTTGGCTAACTGTCTTAAAAAAAAAAAAAAAAAAATTCACGACAGCTGGCAGCAAAACGCAGCGAGGGGCGCCGGAAGAAGGCGCGAACTACGAGCACGTTTACGGAAGAAGCCCCGGCATACTTGGATCCGTAATCGACATTTTAATAGCCATCACATGTAACAAGAGCCGGATCGATTCTAGATCAGCAAAATAAAAAGGAAATAGTGATATTACGCTCCAATGCCTTCTTGCGGCTTCGGTTTAGTCACAGTTTCTCAAGTCGAATATTATGTAATTGAGAAAAAACCGTGCTTACGCAAACGCCTCAACGTCGTTTTCTCACTCATCTGTCACCGATTTCGACTAAATTTATCCAATTATGACGCCACTGGGGAGTCATACAAAACCTTCGGTCCGTGCACATCTAACACGCTCTGCTAAGGGACCAAATTCTCTGATTAATCTGTCTTCCCTTGTCGCGTTAATCTGCCTCTACGCTCTCCGACGGTTCGATCTTGACTAGTAACTAAGGTAAATGAGAAGAACATAAGATTACGAGTGGTCTGGCAGTAAGCAAACTCAAATTAATTCTCATAATGGTGTTGGGGCTGAACCTACATTCCACTCAACAAACTAACAGTTGTTAAAAATTGTTAGTTGAAAAATATTCAGACTAGTCTTAAAGACTTGAATCTCCGACAAACGGGATTTTAACGACGTCCTCGTCGTTCTCGGTTGTCATATCTCGACGCACTGAAACCAGCTCATACCGTAAAACCAAAGATACATATATTTCTAACAAAACAGTGATGTATTCATCATTTCAACGAAGATGGAAATCATTTGGCTTCCTTCGCGGTACATTTAACACGTGTCCGTGGTTGTAACTAATTGCAAAACGCTTCAGAGTTAGGACTAGCTAGTCAAGTCAGTCGTGGAGGCCAGGAAGCGCAATGTCAGCAGCCTCGATGCCTCAAAGAAGGTACCTCATCCTTCTATTGCGAATACCAACACGAGGAAACCTATGTGGAGTGGAAAAATCGTAATATTTTGGAAGGGGTTCAAGGCTTGAAGACTCTTAAATTAGCAATGACGTGATAAATACATTGCAGCCACTTAACAACTTAGTCAAAGCAACTATTAACTTTTCATATGTTAATTACTGGGCACGTAGTTAAAACCACTGTAAATATCTCGCTCGTGTGGGAAAACAAAACTCGGAGGGATGGAGGGGAGTTTTAAAAGGTCAAAATTAGTGGAAAACGAAATTCCATGAAATTACATTACACGCTCAATTTTCCAAAATATCATGACCTATTAGCAAAATAGCCTTTTTTACTCATAAATTGCTTTCGATTACGGCAACTGGTCCCATTTCAATCGATTGTGTTTCAAGTAAAAAACCCACACGCCTCAGCTCTCAAAACCCGCTATAACTCAACCCATTTGTATCCATAACCTTCATTCGGGAGGTCGGGCTGAATACGAGTTAAGCAAAAGTAGAACCATAACGAAGTCTACGTTACGTCTATGGCAAATATTCATACTTTTTCGAGTCAATTGTTTTGTGATACATCGTCAAAAGACATCGTCTCATATAACAATTCAAAACTCCACCAATTCTATTCTATAAATATTTTTTTTGAATTTGAGCCAATAGCCATTCCTTCCGATGAATCCCACGAATTGAGGAGATATCTTTAGTGTATTCTATCATTATAGTAGTTGTGTTCTCAACATTCATGTGGAATAATTAAATAAGAAAAAGTTGACGCAAACTTCCCATTTTAGATTCCAGTGACCTAAATGATAAGTCAATAACTATTTACAATGGCCGTGGAAGGGAGCGCTGACGATTTCCCGATATTACAAATCAATGGAAACGGCAATGAATGACTGACCTAGCATAAAATTACATAGGCAATCGAACATGAGTGCGCATTAGGTGGATGAATTGAACGAGGTAGAAAGGCAAAATGATAAGTTTCCAAGCTCACCAGTGATTCATACTCATCCATAGACTGCTTCATGGCGGCATACTGCTCCGTGTCTGGAATGAGAAGAAAAAATACAAAAATCAAAAAGATCATTTGGTGATTAGAATGAGGGTATAATGAAGAAATGCAAGAATAAAGGAAAAGAGCTTAGGGAAAACGTTAATTTCTGAACTCTCTCCACATCACGCAATTCTCCTGATTCTTCTTTATTTTACAATGACTTTTTTTACGTCTGTTATTTCCTCCGGGTCTGCAAGGTATCAGAAGCTTTGCTTTCGATTTTCAATTATAAAGTATTATTTGCTCCTGAATCAACATTTCAATCTGCACCCTCCGTGTCTGCATGACCATATATAGCAATTCCTAATTATAGCAATAGTTGCCTTCAATTTTCGATCGATTTTATCAAGGGATGGCACGAGTCTGCTTGTAGAAGGTCCCATACGGATCTTCTTGTAGTTGAATAAGAGGGATTAATTAATTAACTCGCGACATTTGAAGGTTATTGGGAAGCTTCTGAGTCTTGGCAAAGTACCCTCGTCAACAATTTTCCAACTAATAATCCATCACAACTTCCTTGTTTAGCCGCGCTTCATCCGAAAAGGTACGAAATCCAACATGGGACGGGTCACACTCTAACAGGAATGGATTTTCTTATAGGTAGGTATTATTGAATTTAACCCACGCTAAAAGTTGAGAGAAGTTATTAAAGTTAAAGTTAACGTTAACGTTAAGTTACGTGAGGAAACACACAATTTATTATACGGTAAGGACCGGTAGCAGGGAAAAAGAAAATAAAGTACATGTTGAAGTTAATAATCTAACGTCAGAAAAACGCCTGTCATCTAAGAGCGGAGAGGGCTATCAAGTCTCACATGTCATTATCCCACTTCATAACAAAAGTAGGTAGGTACCGGAAAGAAGAAGGCAACACAAAATATAATTTCAACTTCCGTAACATCATCGGAAAATTATTTATACCTCCGATGAACAAACTTCGACCCATTTCCGCTATCGTCTGCTCAACGAAATGGATATGTACCCACTTAACCACTCATATAAACGCAAATGATACGGTATTTCCCATGGTGGGCAAAAACCTCGTGTAATGATAAATTTGTTCAGAGGCGGGCATGTCAAATATACCGGGTACCGAACTAAAGTAGGATGAATATGATAAGGCAAATTATACAACTAATTTTTGCAGAAAGAAAAATAATTTAGAAGGTAGGAGATAGGGTCAGTGTAGATAAACACAATGGAATACGTCCAGTCATTACGTACGAAACTGCTCCTAACAAGCGCAGTAATCTCAGGTATATCATTATAAAAATGAAAGTTTTAGTAGGCGAACCTAGCGAATAAGCGAACCTGAATAAGTATTCTGATAGCTAACATATATATGGAACTAAATCAAGTTTCTCTTCAAACCTGAAGGCACTTGTTAATTGAAAATCGATTGTTTGGTGTATCACATGTCATAGCATTGTGTGTGATTACCTAAAGAAATTAGCAGAATCCTTTAACAAAAATTGAATACCTCTATATTTAATTAAAATATCCAAATGAATTACTAGTCACAAGTCGAAGTCAAAAATATTTATAACCAACACGAACAAGAAAAACGCTACGAATTCATAAATGATCCCAAAAATCATTTTCCAAACTTTCAACTTTTTCTCAGATGTCCAAATTATGTCACAAATAAAGTAAATCTCTTTGCAAATCAAATTGATCATTTGACAAATTTGCTTGAAATTTCTATCAAAGAAATTCAATATATTATATATTGAACAGGGTAAATTTCATAGAAGATCCCTGGATATGAAAAGAGATTCGTCTCCTCCGACCCAAGAGTATGCTCTGTTTGCTTGTCGGATAGAAGATTCGCAGAGCCAGTCGATGAACAATGTTGATCGAGAATTTGCACTCATGTTCATTGTTCAGCAGTAAGAAGGTCATCCATGAGTAAACTTTTTGTGCAACTTCATGCAAGAAGATCTACTTCCTTTGTATAAAAATTAAATTTATTCGTAAAAAGTTGAATTTTATTGCCAATTAGTAAAAAAATATAATTTATTAGAAAATATGACACGGTTTCCCGATGTTTTCTCTTAAGGCTCTAATAAAGGTAATAAGTTTGCCGGGAGCCAAATGAAAGAAATGAACCTTTTTCTTCACGATCAAGATTTAACTGGGAGTAAACTAAGTACTTAATGTGGGATAATGAGCAGCGTTTCAACTCAGACGAAGATGAAAGTGAGTACTTACATAATAGTAAGGACATAATAGGTTAGAGAAAGGAATGTAGGTATTGTATTTCTTTTGTTGAACTGCATGTGAACTTTTTACATGTTAGTTAAATTATTCAATACGAATTATTTAAGCCTCTCTTTCGCTATGTACCGACCTGGAACGAAATCATTCAAGGCATAATAATTCGCGTTAGTATTTTCCACACCTTCTGCCTCACATTTTCGCGTTGACCTAGCGCGTCCGTGGGGCCACAATCTAGTAAAGTGATTGCATATCACACGCGAGATGGCTCCTCCGTGACCTTTGAGCAATCGTAGCTCCTTGAGTCTCCGCAGCTCCTTCGATTAAATGCTATTAACATTTCCGCCGCACGGGTGTCGGGGGGAAAAAAACTGATCGAGCGATTTTGAAAAATTAACATGATCTGATGGGATTATTGGAAATGTAAACTCGACCCAAAACGATGACCATTCCATGGGAAAAATAGTGAGTGTGAGGAGTTTCCCGGACTCGTTCCAATCGATTCAGCGAGT
>CM033999.1:28006903-28030609 GCA_019603395.1 Cyrtorhinus lividipennis
GCGATGGGTAAAAATGACCACACCTACAACCACAACTAGAACCCGAAAGAAGTCTACGTACTAAATTTATGATTTTCTGGAGCATTTAAACGATTTTTTTTTAGCATGGAACATGCTTTAGCCTTGGACTCACTTTAGAGAAATTATAGTGGCCATAGTAACCAATCTTATGTGTCGCTAGCCTGGTTCATTACCAGGGAAGTTAGAAAATACCACAGTTCGTATCCATTGCCGTCATGACAACTATAAGAAGTAGTGAGTAATCATAAGTGCTATAAACCTTTATAGTTGTGCAAGAACCTGAAACGCGAGTACTCATTTATATGAATTAAAGTATAATTCGTCTTTCGTCATCCTCGTATTTGATCACATTTTTCGAATAAAAAAATAAACAGAGAAAGAAGACATGGCTAAAGCATGTTCCATGTTTCTCGAATATTAGCCGTAGGCTCTAAGTGATAAGTATCCGGGGGGTCCAGGGGGCTTGCCCCCTGGCGAGGCGCGCAGCGCCGAGTTTTTTTTTTTTTTTTTGGCTTGGGCAGTCAACAACGGACAGCTGACGGGTATTTCATATTTTGAATCTACACCTTCAAATGTACAAGCATGTGATGAATATGGAGATAGAAATAAGTTGTTTGGTTGAAACGAATACAAGGGAGTATTACGTATTACAATAAGAATACATTATTTCAACTGTACAGCACCCATTTACTCTGGTACTTAATTGACTGGGGGGTAGAGACCCCCCCCCCCCCGCCCTCCCTTTCCTTTTGGATTCGCCGTTATTTGTGGATACATACCAAAAAGAAATTGAAAATCGGAAAAACGATTTGGTGAGTCTGAGATCTTGTTTTCTGATGAATGCAGAACAAGATGATACATCACATAAAACACCAACCAATAAATAGATTGCGTGATTCTGGATACTCCAATCATAATGAGAGGTTTCTCCCAATCTCTAACAGTGAGTGGAAAGGAATGGTCATTCTAGTGAGCCTATAATGGGCTAGTTGTACTTTTATCCTTTTGGTTGGTTATTCCTTGAATAATCAACCTATGTTTTCATGCAAATGGTCAACCTCTCCGATTCGGCTCAAAATTTTTTTCTGGACGTTTCATGATGTCTAGATCAGAAAAAGTCAATGTCCGTCCGCCGTACGCCGTCCACGCCGTTTTTGGTAGTAGAAAATTTTTAAAAATCCGAAATTTGGGTCAGGGGTCTGTTCCCGGCCTAGGACGGTCCTCCAAGCTTTTCAGCCCGATCGAACCAAATTTGGGTGGGGTAGGGGTCAAAATGTGTTTTTTGAAAAATGGATTTTCGAGATTTTGGGCGATCTAGGCGAGTGGGGTATCATTTTCCACTAAATTTTGGACGCTGAATCAAATGAAATGGGTCCCAGAACGATCGGCACCCACTGGAAGAAGTTATGGGTAAAATTGGGTATATATTACCCATTTTGAATATGTGTTTTTGAGATTTCTGGAACCTAGGCGTGTGGGGTATCATTTTCCGCTAAATCTTGGAAGCTGAATCCAATGAAGTGGGTCTCAGGTCGATTCGCACCCACTGGAAGAAGTTATGGGTCAAATTGGTATATATTACCCATTTTGAATATGTGTTTTTGAGATTTCTGGAACCTAGGCGTGTGGGGTATCATTTTCCACTAAATCATGGACACTGAATCGATTGGAATGGGTCTGGGACCCGCCGCACCCACCGTTATCCTCATTTCCCCCATGTTGAAGAAATGAGTCTACTTGCGCCTGGTCTGACAAATAACCAACCCCTGTGTAAGAATTTGCAGCGTTTTTACTTCTTCATTCGCCTTACTTCCTTATAAATTGAACATCCCTTGGCCATCATTGCTCGCTTCTAAGCCCTCTGTGAGTACCGATTCAGTGTGGCATACTGCTTATACGGTATAAGAGCTTGACGTGGTGAAGGCTGCTGAAACTCGAAAAGACTCAGTTCTATGACTGCATTATCAGCTTAAGAAATCCGGGTATTCGCCAATGAACCTTGACGTAAATAATTGCCAATGAGCTACCATTTTCAGCGTGACTTACGAAGACGGCCTCTCACAAGTGCCCAGTTTACGTCTGGTTTCAGATAGCAGGCAATCAAAATCAATATACATGTATGAGGGTTTACCACTCGACTGCCCCTTATCGGCACAGTATTATTTCGTAGATAGTGATATTTAGCCTACCTTCAACAAAATCACACAATGCGGAATAAATTTACCTGATTTTGTGAAATACGTACATACCATATGCCACAAAGGCGTGGAATGAGTGGAAATGTGTGTTCTGAAAATGGGTTTTCGAGCCCTTTGTGGGTATAGACGTATCGGGTGACTTACTCCACTTAATGTTTTAAGCTTAACCGATTGAAACGGGTTTCAAACCGATTGCCGCGAAGGAATGCTGGCTATGGGTGAAAATGTATGTTTTGAAAATGGGGTTTTGAGTTTTTTGGGATTGCAGGTGCATGGAGTTGAATTTTCCAGTAAATTTCGTTAACTTATACTCAAATCTGTTGTATCGATACCAAAAATACTAGGTACGGTACCTAAATAAATGTTCGATACTTTTCTCACATTGATCAGTATCGTATGTCCTAACGTGGAACGTCAAGGCAATGTTTGTGAATTAGATTAGTTTACGGGATCATGGACGGCAAGTAGTGTGACTGACTGGTGTCTGACTACATCGTCTAGTCCCATAAATTAATATTTCTTCTGGAATTAGTAAAGAATCAAAGAGAGAAGTTGCGCTTCTGATTGGATGTAACTCGATTCCTCGTGTTGATGCTAATTACAACATACCCAAACCAACAGCTCAATATATCTAAACTCAGATATCTCTCATCACGGTATAGGCATGGATTCACGAGGACGTCCCCTGATCCTCCAAACGTGTATTTACGAAACTGTTACCTACCTATCTAATCGAAAGTGGGTGGAGCTCGCCCAACCCATCAAGCGGCGCCTCAGCGAGAATCGGATATTTGCGATCACCATTTTGGAATAAATAAAAAGTAGGGTGGATGCCCCTGGTTAGTATGAACCTTCAAGGAGCGAGGGTACCTAATGGCACGTTCACGCTCGAGGAAAGTCCAATTTCATTTGGTCTAATACCGTCCAAAGTAGGTTCGCCTTGATAGAGGCAGAGTATGGGTGAAATTAGGGTGTGGATAATTTAAAATTGGGTTTCTCGTGATTTTTGAGGACCTAGAGTGGTGTCATTACTCCAAATCACTAAATTTGGACATTGAGTAGATTAAGATGGACCCTGACGGATTTCCGCGTACATGAAGGTCTTCTGGGTCAACTTTTCGTTAGGAATAGTCCGATATCTCTCCAATTCGGCCCACATTTTGTTTCTGGGCGTTTCAAGGTGTCTAGATCAAAATAAGAAATTGTACGTACGCCGTACACTCCGATTTCGGTAGCAGAAAGTTTTCTCAGGAAAAAATTAGAAATGTTGGTCAGAGACCCGTTTTTGGTTGGTTATTCCTTGAATAATCAACCTATGTTTTCATGATAATGGTCAACCTCTCCGATTCGGCTCAAAAATGTTTTTTGGACGTTTCATGATGTCCTGATCAAAAAAGGTCGATGTCCGTCCGCCGTACGCCGTCCATTGTCCACGCCGTTTTTGGTAGTAGAAAATTTTCTAAAAATCTGAAATCTGGGTCAGGCGTCTGTTCCCGGCCGAGACGGATCCTCGAAACTTTTCAGCCCGATCGGACCGAAATTGGGGGGAGGGGGGGGGTCAAAATGTGTTTTTTGAAAAATTGATTTTCGAGATTTTGGGCGATTTAGGCGAGTAGGGTGTCATTTTCCACTTAATTTTGGACGCTGAATCCAATGAAACGGGTCCCAGAACGATTGGCACCCACTGGAAGGAGTAATGGGTCAAATTGGGTATTTATTACCCATTTTGAATATGTGTTTTCGGGATTTCTGCTACCTAGGCGTGTGGGGTATAGTTTTCCACTAAAGTTTGGACGCTGAATCCAATAAAATGGGTCCCAGAACAATTGGCACCCACTGGAAGAAGTAATGGGTCAAATTGGGTATATATTACCCAATGATGTGTGTCCCAGAACGATTGGCACCCACCGGAAGAAGTTATGGGTCAAAATGGGTTTGTATCCACCCATTTTTTATGTGTCAGGATTTCTGGTGCCTAGGCGTGTGGGGTATCATATTCCACTAAATTTTGGACCCTGAATCGATTGGAATGGGTCTGGGACCCGCCACACCCACTGTTTCCCCCATTTGAGGAATAACCAACCCGTGTGTAAGAATTTGCAGATTTTTTTGTATCATTTCCAATTTAATTTGGGAGCTGAATTTGATGAGACGGGTCCCGGAACGATTGGCGCCCACCGGAACGGGCAATGGGTCAAAATGGGTATCTGTCCACCAATTTCGGAAGTGGGTTTTCGAGACTTTCTGGTACCTAGGAGTATCATTTTCCACTAAATTGTGGACGCTGAATCAACTGGATTGAGTCTCCCTGCTCCTGGTCCCGAGGAATAACCAACCCCTGTGAATGAATTTGCTGCGCTTTTTCATGTTATTTCCCACACTGAGTCCATTAGGCGAGTTTCCTCACTTCATGTGACCTCTGAAACGTACTTCTTCCAACGTCCAAAGGTCTACCTAGGACTCATGAACCAATGTGGAATAATTTGCAGCGTTTCTGAAAAGTGTGACTCCCGCGATAAGCCCAGTGTGACGAGATAGTTGAAGTGTTTTGGGCGGAGGACGGCACCTGCTACGTTGACAAGTAGGTGGTGTGGTGGGCAAATGTTTGATTTTGATTATCAGATATAACGGATCCCCTCTCATCTCTCGTCGCTATGGTGGGGTCGGAGATACTGCTTTCCTATATATTCTTGGTCACGGGATCATTTTTTAGTTCTTGAAAATTCGTTTCCGTAATCTCCGACTTTTTCGCTTGAGTTCAAATCACAAAGGTTAAATTAATTTTCCTGGTGTTAATTTCCCGTTAATATTCTTTTTGAGGAACATTTTTCGATGTTCACGCGTATTTTCGGGTTCTCGATCGCCGCACCGCCTCCGTTACTCGTCCTCCTCCTGAGTCTTCTTGGGCTCTTCTCTGCCAGTTGGAAGTGGAGATCTTGACAGTATTTCTGCCAGATCTAACTCTTCCAGCCGATAGAGGGGCCCCACACTCTCCTGATCATCCTGAATGGCCGCACAAGCGTTCAGTGATTTTCATCGTCCATCTGAGCTTAAAGTAGTTTTGGCCTCTTGTTGAGGCTTTGGCCTATTTCTGCAAATGTGGTGAGCTTCGAGATAAGTGGAGAAGTGGTGTCTGCACTTTGCTGTCAAGTGAGATTCAACTCCTCCAACTGATCTCTGCCACCATGGCCATCGCTGTGTCTGCTGCTTCTTATTAAGCGAGTCTCCCTCGATCTACCTCCCTTCTTATTGAGCGAGAACGTAAAGTTTTTACTTCAATGTTATTTTGCACGTTCTCCTCACCGTTATTCTCCTTATGCATCAGAAACCTCTGTGAATCATCCTGCGGTTCTCATTCATTTTCACCTTCTCCACATCCCTAATTAAAGGATTGGACTTACGGAGTATTTCTCATTTCTACTTCTTTTTTATTCTCTTTAACCTTTAATCTGAGGCAACGATTTGGTGATCGTTGATCAGGAACACTAACTAACTTCGTGTTTTGCATTATTGATACAAAAACCTCCTACGTTGTCATTTGAGGGGAAAAACTTGTTACATCAACTGCAGTCTTTGACGACCTCCTAAGGTCTTTTCGTACGGCCGATTCATTCCTATTCAAGCTTTATTAGATTGGTGCAATGTATATAATTTAAAATATGTGTTATTATTTACTTTTTAGTGGTTTTTAAAGATAATTAGTCAATCAGATCAATAAACTAATGACACTCTTTGGTTTGGTCAATTTTTTCTGAAGCCCCGAATTTGTAAAAACAACAAACAACGGCCATTCTAGAAAAATACTGCCATCTTCATCTTTTTTATTTGGTTAAATAACTGAAGTGAGCTCAAAATCTCGATTCAATTATTTGCTTTCAAAAGCTCTTCAACATCTGCGATATTACGTCTCGTGCTCTAACACTCCCGTTCATCTTCTGACGAGTCAGGACTTTCTTTTATAACTACATGATTGAGCATAATATGATTTGTATCACTTTTAAGGTAGTCCAAGTTTTCACAATTCCAAATGTGACGAGTTAGTACTGTGACATCGGCGTAGTGAACAACCAGGAAGTTGTAATTAATAATAATAATAATAATAATAGATATTACTCATGAATTCAAGTCATTTTTGTAACAAAAGAAAATGAATGACCCCAGCCACTTGTGCCTATAACGATAGAGATGAATATTCAGGATAGACAACTGCAATCGATTTTCGGTCTTTTACTCACTTCGTGGCCGAAATTTTTGTTCGAATCATCTCTTTCGGGTTTATTGGTATGTCGGACGTGAAATATTCATCATGGAATTCTTAACAACATTCCTATGAGGTATTTTCTATTTCGATTTTCTACAATTTACCTTTAAAGTCAACGTTACCCTTTTCTCTAAAATGTTTCATTATTTCATGAATAGTCGAAAAATATTGAAAAAATTCAATAACAGTCAGAACGAGAAAATAATGGATACGTCATCAAGTTGGTATCCTTTTCCATTGACGAATCCGAAAAACTACAATTCATTTAAATGCCCAATTTTTTAACTAAAATTGAGTAATTTCAAGAGCTGCGTGGCCTTAAAAAAACTCAATGATGATCTAAATTTGTCTTGAAACAATGATTCATTTAGGGCTTTCACGTTAAATTGTGTCACATTTCCAATTTTAGGCACAAATTAACTCCACGAATTTGATTTTTTTTTCACGTTTGCCGATTCGGAGGTGAATTATTTTTGTTAGTCCAGTCTTCAAATTCTCCTGATTGCTCACATTCTAGGTTCGAAAATCAACGAAATTCAACTGTTTGTAGAAATGAATAGTTATTTACGTCAGTTGATTGCAATTGGGGGCGAGGAACAAGCACAAGCACCAGCACAAGCACTTTGCTTGATCATCAAGTACTTCCCCGAGCTTTCTAAGGTATCATCTTGACAAACGATGACTGGTTTCGCTCCACTTGGAAAAACTACCGGGAGCCTAATGAAGTGCGATGGAGGAAGATAATGAATAGAAATCACTAAAGGAAAAATTGGGGATATAAATAAATGGTATTTGGTATGTTCGAATATGAATCGGAGAGAATCAAACTATACATTGATACCTGGACTGTCATTTATATTATTCCTTGGCGGGGTCCAATGTTGAACTTAGGAGTAAACTCGCGTATTTTCATTATTTATTATTTTTCCTATATTTTTTCATTATATTATTTATTCTCTCTCGAACTCGAGTTGAAGCCATTGTTCTCATCAATGCTATAAAAAATGCAAAAAGGAAACAAATATAAATTACTTACCGAAAAGGGGAGAGCAGAAATGTCTGTTCGACACTGAATTCTAAATTACGAAAATTATAAGAACAACACCCATGTGGTTTGGTTGTTGAATGATCAAATTCCCAATGGACAAGCAGTAAGTTGCTAATGAACCGTGGAAATACGAGTATGGGGGAAATCTTGAAATTCATTTTAATTGCGCGTGTTGTGAAGTGTGAACTGAACAGTCATTCTGTTTGAACAGCCCGCGTTGCCATTTACATAAATACTTCAGATAGAAGAACTGGTAATTTTCTATTTCTACAATTCCGTACTACTATTCCCTTTTGACAGTACATTCTGCCGAATAACGTATCGATATACCTGTTAAGGGCGTGACAGGGAAAATATATTGGAAGAGAAGAATATAATCAATTTTTTTATTGTTAACAAATTTTATTACCCCGTTAATCGCCCCAAATCGACATCATCAACACCAAGAAGTATCTTACACGTTTCAAATGAGGGTACATTACTATAAAATTTTCTTCGTACGATGAGTAATATTACGTAGGATGGGTCTACTTTGGCACTGGCTTGGGCTTATCAGCTGTCGACAACTGTTTGATCAGAGATAAGGAGCTCGCTATCTACCTGCTCGGTGTGTTTCCCCTTACCTAAGTGAGACCGTACCAATCGAAATACTCATAATTCTTCATTTTATTATTTGGATCGCTAGATACTTTCTTTCTGCTCCGAATCATTCTGCTTGATTCCGTAAATTAAATTTGCTTTGTTCATAGTTCCATTAGTTTCCATACGATTTTTTTTTTTGCCTTGTATCTATACTCACTTTGCTCTTTGTGCGCTGACATTTAAATCCTATTATTGTCACGTTGTCAGTTTCTTGCTGGAAAAAGAAGTACGCCCAATGGGGGAGCCAGGGAACGAGTTATTCACGTTGACCATTCTGTATAAATTTGATTTTTTAAAAAGTCGCATTGTGATTATTGCTTCGGTTGTTTCCAAATTGGAATACTGTTTCACCCCTTTCTATTCAATAACAGTCCACATTCGGTTTCGTTGCAACGTCGGAATGTTGTTGGAATGAATAAAGCGTTATGAATTGATCGCCATTAGTCAGCATAGGTGTACGCCGAACATTCTTTTGCTCTATCAGTCCAGCCATTTTATTGTTTGGGTTAGAAAAAATTGCGAACTTTCCGCAAATCGGTGGGCTGTTTCTACTCACTCTGCTGTGCTATAACCAAAAATGCGAACAAACTTACCGTATACTAATTTCAAGGCGGCCAAAAAAACGCTATTTTTGTCGACTTTTCAGTTATTCTGTTCTAATTTGGAATCCAAGTTTTTCAGCGAAAAGACCGATCCGTTATAAATGAAATTTTACTCACGAAATGAGTTCGTAAAGTAATGTTTCACTTCTTTTGGCCAAAATACTTAAGCTCAAAGATAGGGTAATATCTAAAAATCGCAAAAGACGAAAAACGCGATTTCTCGTTACATTGACTGATAACTAATTCCGGTGTGGTTTTTCTGTATTTTGTATTGATAATGCAATATCACATCATGTTGGCAGAGTTCCATGGAGTCTAGTGCAAGCTACATTATGAGATAGTTACGTAAGCAATCCATCGCATAAATGCCGCCTAGACTCCAATCTTCTTTCATGTAATTTCACCCTATTGATTTGCGTTTTACTTATCCATTTTAGGAGAACGCGATTAAGGTAAATCATATAAATACAAATAAGATGGCAGTTAAAAATGGGAAGTTAACGGTAAAGTAGAATGAACATGAATTTCGATGAATGTGTTCTTAGTAATGCAGCAGCTCGTCAAATTAGTAGTCGAGATATTTTATGGCACGGAAAGGAAGGGTGTGCTCGATGTCGATATTGTAGGAGATCAGTTTCGTGTTCCAGGAAGGTGGCAGAGTGAATGATTGTGCATGTAGTTGTTGGGATGGGGGTCGCGGACGAGCCCTGAGAACGTGAGACACCCATGGCAAGGAAGGGGATGCAAACACTCGATCAGTGTTATTCCGGAAAGAAACATCAGCCACTAGACGTCCATTGGGAGAATGGAAAGCAGAGAGTGTCGTGATTGATGTCGTCTCGCGGATTGCCAAGCTTGAATTTCAGGTACCTTGGGAACGCGTAATGTACACGACTAGAGTGATCCACACAACAACACTGATCCAAGAAAATGGAGAGAATTGTCAAGATGCGGTTAGACAATTACATAGTAGAGAGAGTGTAGCAGCAGGCAAATTCATGTAGACCGGCACGAAGGGCGTCGTCATCTGCATTAATGGGGAAATGCACACCGACGAGGACAAAGCCATTGATGACCAGGATGAAAAGGAGTTGAACAAGAAATATAATGGAGGAGGGAGGATTCACAACTCACTGAGGATGAACGCCGTCAAACGAAGTGAAGTGAATTAAAAAACGCTGCAAATTCTTACACGCGGGTTGGTTATTCCTCGGACCAGGCACATGGGGATTCATTACTTCAACATGGGGCAAATGGGGGAAACAGTGGGTGTGGCGGGTCCCGGACCAATTCAAATCGATTCAAGGTCCGAAATTTAGTGGAAAATGATACCCCACACGCCTAGGTTCCAGAAATCTCGAAAACACACATTCGAAATGGCACCCACCTTGACCCATAAACTCATCCAGAGGGTGCCAATCGTTCTGGGACCCGTCTCATTGGATTCAGCGTCCAAAATATTGTGGAAAATGATACCCCACACTCCTAGGTACTGAAAATCCCGAAAACACATTCATATTCAAAATGGGTAATAGGTACACAATTTGAACCATAACTTCTTCCAGTGGGCGCCAATCGTCCTCGGACCCATTTCATTGGATTCAGCGTCCAAAATTAAGTGGAAATGATACCCCACCCGCCTAGATCGCCAAAATTCTCGAAAATCCATTTTTCAAAAAACGCATATTGACTCCTATTCCGCCCAAATTTGGTCCAGTCGGGTTAAAAAGTTTCGAGGAACAACTAGAGCCGGAAACGGGTCCCTGACCAAAATTTCCGATTTCTAAAAAATGTTCTACTACCAAAAACGGTGCGGACAGTGGACGGTGGACGGACGTTTGACTTTTTTGATCTAGACACCTTGATACGCCCAGGAAAAAAATTTGAGCCAAATCGGAAAGGTTGACCTTTTTTTTATGAAAGGAATAACCAACAAACCCAGAGACTGCGAGACTTCAATGGCGGTATAGGCCAATTGTCGAAAGCATTTGCAAAACCCGTCGATCAACATGTGTCCCGTCCCCAAGGGCCGGGATCACAAATCCTTAGAAGAGAGCGAGACATGTGACAGCAGGCGTTAGACATATCTGTATTCATGCTGATCTCCATTGCAAAAAACTACGAATGACCGGCACAACCATACCACAAACAAAAATTAGGCTCCAAACATCAATGAACAAAAAATTTTTAGAATGAGAATGAATTGAAGAATATCATGGGGATGGAACTCGTTGACCAGTGGGTTTGCTTAATATTGGTTGATTTCGGGTTATTACTTGCATAGTAATACACCTTTTAAAGGACTCATTAAAGGTTTTTGTGGAATCAAGAGTAACGTTTATGCCTCCTCAATGAATTATTCCTAGGTACATTTATTGAATTCAGTAGTCACGTATGATTGAGATTAGTCCAATAGCTTGGGGAATCCAATTATTTACGCATTTAATTCTAATAATATTTAAATTTCCAGATATGGAAACTCGATGCTGAATGTATTTCGAATTTACTCACATTCGACAATCTTCAACTGATGTGTCACAATCAGGAAATTTCTCCACCGATGTCTCTCGACCCCTTGTCCCATCACAACAACCCTCTGGAGTAAGACATGTGCAATATTTAGTCAAATTAGGAATTTGTATGGCCTGATCGACGTCGGAAATGAGCTACTCGAGAGTGAATGTCCACGCGCTCTGTCAGTGTCCGTAATTCAGGCTTCAAATCGTTGGCCATCCATTCAAAATGACCAGCGTTTGTAAAAAATATCAACTACAAGGCCGTTCCGTCTGGTTTCATAATTTCCTCTTTCTGTTAGGCTTACCTATTAGAAAACCATTTGAATTTTCTTATAATGTCTAGTTGTATTTCAACAGAAAGTGGCCTCATGCAGTCGCCATAGAAGATGAAAGAATTCACCGGATTCCATTCGCCTATAATTTAATGAATCTTCTTCCTAAATGCCAGCAAGCTGAACTTCTGAATGATACATTTGTTCAAGGTGAGTTTATATGGTGAGTAGAACCAATCGTAATTGATTTTCCTATTTTAATTGATGAGGAAAATATCATCAAAAGCCACCTTGCTACGAAGAATCATTGGCCCAAACACAATGTTTGGAATGATTAATCCAGATCTTCCTGGTTCCTTTTAGCACACAGAATATAAATTCCTAAATAAGTCGCTGTCGGGTACGGAAGTGTTCCATGAAATTCCGTAGACTTCATCAACATTCAGATTCCTCAATTTGTGGCATGGCTGTGTGGGACTGGCTGTTGATCTCGCCCAAATTCTGGTTAATTTGCGGAAATGTGACTCTTGTCAGAAGAAATTATCACATATTCCCGCCCAGTTCTACAAAATTTGATGTATAAAACATTGTGATTTTCCGATTTATAGTTCTGTCCGATGATTGGAATAACCGGACTCGAAACGACGCTCCGAACAACCTTCTAATGGAATATTTACTGAGTCAACTGCAAGAGCTTCACCATCGGGAAATAAATTTGAGTGATCATGAGTCCCTAGAGTTGCTTGACCTCATCGTAAATCGTCCACGAGATGCGTCTCAACGTCCAATCCCTTTTGTTCGAAGTAATTAAGTTTTTTCCGCATAAGCGCCCCTACCTTAATATTTATATTACTCTCTCACAGACGTTCAAGGCCGAATTATAAATTTGAAGTATTGCGTATGAAATTAGACATAACACGTTGTCCATTGATCTATCTTACAGGACCTAGCGAAGAGCTGAAGGTTAACTCCAAGTCCACATTTTCCTTGAAACACAAGACAGTACCAAAATGGAGATGTTTTGTCAAAAGCATGGCTTCCACACACTGCGTCCTCACCTTCATGCCAGCTTCCTTCCACGATTTAAAAATGCTCATGTTGGCGTCTGAGTGTAAAATGTTCAAAAATTTCGACTCAACCTGCAGTGAGAGCCGCGAGGGTAGAGTGTCCGAGATACCGACTCAGACGATGTCTGAATGCGACTCAATGTCGACCAGGAGTAACATAGTTTTCAACTCGAAATGCTCTAGCCGTCTGGACATGGGGTCTTACTGTAGTGAAGATGGTGGGCTGTTTGAGAATATTCCTCATCAACGGGATTCATTATTTTTTGACAAATTTGATCAACCGTTCCGCACTAGGTCAAGTTCATGGGATCCAATGAAGAAGCAGAACGAGGCTTTACGAATCGATCTAATGCGCATGAGAACTAGTTCAGTTGGAGCGAAGTTGAAGCCTACCAGCCTCATAAAAACCGTTATTGAAAACAATGCTGAGTGTGCAAGGAGAGCTGAGGAGGCCAATAGTAAAGCAGTCTACGGATCTATCATGTTACCAATTTACATCTACGACTGTCCTCTATCAAACCTAGTCGATGCATTGATTTTCAAGTCCAGTTTTGAGCGCCGCTCTGATATTTTCTGTGACGGGATATCCTCATCCAAGGGGAACATAAACGATGAGCAGTGCTCAGCATCCCCAGGTAATTTGATTCTTTTGAAAAATAAATATTATTTCTAATAATAGGTAATAACAAATAAATACAAAGTATAAGGTCTGTGTAATTAACGAGGTATAATTTTTGAAAAGTCAATAGCATAAAGGTTTACAAATGTAGCGTAATTGTGTGTTTCCAACTTGTGTTCTTCCTTCTATCTGCTTGACCTTAGTGAAATCTACTTAACCTCCTTCGACTTGATCTATGTTAATCCTCTTAGGATCTCTCTCCTGCTCTTGACCTACTTTGACTTATTTGATATCATTTTCACCCAAGTTCTTGATTCATTCTTACTTCTTACCTTACCTCCTCAAACACCAATTCAAGTGTTAAGTGAAATGGAAGCTTCTGTAATAATAAATAGATGCATCAGATCTGGTCATCTTCAAATAGTCTCAAGAAAGAATCGCCTATTTGGAATAGATTGTTCGGGCTGAACAGAATGACAAGGCTGCATGAGAAGCTGGCAGCAATTAGGTTGAAAAGCACTGGAATTGTAACTGGTACTGATAAAATTTCCTGCAGTTATGTAAAATATAGACAGGTACTCTACGGGTTTTCAGACGAAATGGACCTTCACCATCATTGCCGAGTCATTCTCCAGGCCTTCAATAAATGCTTCGTTATGGCATTATTCAAATCGCTACACGCAAACCAGAGAGTCAATAGCCATGATATCAATATTGCTGTTCACGAGTGCAACGAAACATTGTTGGAAATCGATATAACAAATTATTTGCAAGTGCGTATTTGTTTGTTTAAATAGTCTAAATTGGTTATTTCTGCCTTTGGACTGTCTTATGAACAAGAATTATCATTTTTTCAGGCTGTGTGTGGTCATTTCAAAAATGGGAAAAACAAACTGCATTCTGAAGGTGGTCTACCTTGCTCAAGTCCTTGTTTGCCCCAAGAAATGCTGCCTCTTCAGAAGCTGATGAAGCACAGATTTATGGACGTTTTGACGTTATGCTTCCGCCCAGTTCCAGCAAGCCCTGACTTCTTTTTCTGCTGCCCTCCTCAACGGAATTCTCAGCCTGTAGGTTCATAGTCAAACATTGGCATTTAATCATTCATTTAGACTATACTAGCGTTGAGTGTGTTGGTTTGGTTTAAGGTTGACACAGGAATTGATCTCGTCTCACAGAGGTTGAACGATATTGATTTTGATGTCCTATCTCTTCAGTCAGATATTGCCGATTACAGCAGTCATCAAAACAGCATAGTTGGTGTGTATCGACCAGAATTTCGTTGACTCTTTGCTGCTTCACCTCTTTGGTCGTAGCGTGATTATAATGAAAATATTACCTGTTCTCCTTTGCTCTTATTCAGGTACCTGGGAGCAGGGTCGCGTGGATTCAACCATGGATGACGCTAGGACATCTTTGCTTTCAAATATGGATTCTGACAGTGTTAGCGATCAATTAACTGATATTGGAGATGATCTATATCCTCTTTTCCTGCATTTGGTGTGCTCAGTATCAACTCCTGAGAAGGGTCTGTGGATTGCTAACCCAGTAAAGGTTCTTCCAACTTGCTTTAGTGAGTAACCCTCCCACCATCTTATTTTTCATTTCTCACGTTTTGCAATATAGAAAGCAGGGATTTCTCATCATGCTCACTTGTTTCAGACGACTTATTCGCCAATACTAGAGACGTTCTTGATGTTGATTTTACTAGTTTGAAAGTGGTGCTGGGTTTGCACTGTCTTACTCTGCCCCCTTCATACCCAGCGGATTTGCCGCAATCAGAAACTCCTCAAGAACCTGGGAGTCATGGTCCCTACTTCTGTGACGTCAGCCAACCTGAATAGTAAGACATTTTGTAAATTTCAGATTTTGTTGATAAAATAGACTGTACCTCATGGGTCATGGATTGCTTGGAGCTCGAGTGAGAGGGGGGGACTAGACTCGCCCTCTTCCTCTGGTTTGAGACAGATATCACTTGTGTTGGGTGTACAGTCAGAGGGGGTGTGGGGAATGGTTTCAAGCACAGCTCTTGAGCTCCCCTTCTCCAATCCAGGACATTTTCCTTCTTTTAAAAAATCTTCTTCTGACTGCTTTTTTATGGGTTTTTGTTAAAAGCCGATTTTTTGAACATTTTTGCAGTTTCGGTATTAACCCAGTAGATTTGCCATTGTAACAACTTTGGATTTTGACAGCACCTCCAAAAACAAGAATCTTGATGATCGGTTAATAGTTTCCTAGTTGGCTTTTAGTGACAGAAGGGAGTCATCATTGGTTAATGTAAAAAAAAAAAAAAAAAAAAATGTTGGAAGAGAAACCCAGGCGAGTGACAGCTTGGCGTTGTGGCCAACACAATTGCCATATTTTGTAGTTTATTTGACATGAACTCAAGTGTTGATGACGCCGTTTGCCTATGAAAAATATTAGATGGCATTCATTATGTCGTTAAAATGTATTTTTTGGTATTTTTTATTTAGTGCATGCAATGAACCGGGTAAAGACCATAGCCGCCTGCAACATTTACCTGAACAACAGTATAAGGCTGTCAACAAATGCACTTCAGAGGTGAGGAAACATAGAAGACCTTATTCAAAGTAAACCCAGAAATGTTTATTTTGACTTACCATGTCCAATCGTCTTCTAGCTTTCTTGATAGATTCATTATTTTTCAAGTGAACTTCACCCTTTCCTGAATTGTGCAGATTGAATGGTTCTTGCAAGACGAAATCACTCAATTCCTCCTGGATTCTCAACCAATCACTGTCTCCACGTTGGAGTTTGTGGTTAGGCACATTGCCAACTCGGATGGAAGGTACACTTGTAATATGCATACGGTGGGATTGGACTTCGTGTATGGTCCTGAACATAGTCTGGAGAAATTCGTACAAGTATGTATACTGTAAATATAAACTCCATTTGTTTATTCTACCGTGGTGTTAGAACTATATTGAGTGTTCTGTTCTAGGAGTTTTCCAAGTTCAAACTTCACAATTACGAGCTTCTTAGAACCGGAGAATTTTATTATCTCATCAGAAGCAGCGCCAGCGGCTCGCCTTCAAACCCTGGACGTTTCAAATTGAACCATTCAGGGGTTGTTTCATATTCAAATAGCCAGTCTGGTAGGTAAAGCCTCCTTACCCTTTTTAGTCCGACATTCTGGAAATCAAACTATAAATTTGTATCTCGTTTTCAGCGGATGAGGACAACAATTCTCTTGCCAGAAGCATGTGGAGTGGCTCTAAGTAAGTTACTACGTGTAAATGATATTGTTCATTGTTCATCATCAACACCAAAAGATGTTATGCAATTTTGGAATTGTTTTCAGGCACGAATATGTTGATTCATTCGATAAAGGTTAGTCAGCTGTTGCCGTTAACTATTTTAAGGACAGTCTTTGGGTTGTAAGGAAATGTGGCGCCCCTTCTTTTTGTGTTGGTGGCAATAGTTCAGTACCAGCATTGTCAAATGAAGTCGTTGAAAAAGTAAAAATTCCACAACATTGTAAAACACAATGGGTTCTCATTTCACCAACAAATAGTGTGTGACTCTATTTGTAGATACGTCTAGCAGGGCATGAAAGCTCCAAGGTTCTGAGCTTATCTTTGGGTGATGGCTATTGATTCATCTAGTCACAGTTTCTAACAGACTCTCACCAGGCTTACATGACAGGCGATTGGATGTTTTCCACAATAGTTCATAATTTAATAATCAAAGGACTTGGTGATTATGCATTCATGCTTATATTTTTCCAATTAAGTGTACTACGCTCAAAAATACAAATGGATAAAAGATCTTGAAGGATTCAGGACAACAATGCCCAATTTCTGGTTAATTGTGAAGATTGATGATGACAAAGTTAACATCTACTTCCACTGCAAGTATGTTCAGCAACTCTTGAAATATTTCCCTCAAATTTTAGCCTCGACAATCTTGTTTTTATTTTTTTTATTTTTCCGTTGCATTGAAGGTTTTTGGAGGTTTTGACAGAAGAAGTCCAACACTACAAAGATGTCCTCATGAGTATTCTAGAACATGTCGAGGCAGTATGCAAAACTGTCAATCAAACCCTGCTGCTCCAGAGCTTGCATGAGACCAGGATGTGTGAACCTCTTTTGGAGCCTGAAGAGCCTGACGATATCTGGAAACCCAACACTTACGAAGCAGGCAATTATATTATTTTGTTGTGTGAAATAATCATGCTTTCATGAGAGGACAATCAATGAACTGCTTACCAACAACTTGTTTTTCTTGAATAAACTAACTGGTGTTGGTTTGGTACAAATACTCCAGTTCTGTTGTAGTTGGTTTACCAGTGCATGCCACGTATTGTTCTTTGCAGCAGCTTTAGGCTCATAAAACAGCAGACATTTTCATTTAGAAATGAACATTGTCAAATCAAATCATTCGCACCAACAACACTACAAAGCATTCGTAGGCTGAAGTCAGCTGCCCGCCCCTGCACAAAACATGGAGTTCTGTGAAGTATCAGGCTGATGCACCTTGAAGATTAGCTAAACAATAATCCTTTTTTTCTCTAATTTAGATCATGTTGACGTGGACATTCAAGGCTGTAACTCAGCGTTGATAAACAAGTTTCATCCAGGATGGTTCTCATGCCGGGTAGTCTGGCAAGCACATTTTGTGCTGCATCCACGTCTCAAAACTGGGCCAGGAAAACCAGGCTTGTCTAGGGCTATCCAAGCCTTGCGCACCGTTTTGAATAGATTCTCGGTAAACAACCGCAAGAATATGTTTGTCTACCAAGACAGCAGTGGAAATAACGTATTCTACTTGAGGTGAAGAATTTTAAAATACCCAATATTCGATTCTACTGGTTACGACTTGAATATGCATCTCTTTGTGAGTCTGAAAGATCCATCATCATAGTGCCGCCTTCTCTTTTTTTAGACTGCACGAGAATGTCCGATTACTGAACCGAAGTGGGATTACTGACGATGACTCACCCAGTTCTGTGTCTAGGAGTTCTTCAATCAATTCACTCACCAACAAGCGAGGACAAGATGATTCATTCAATGTTAGTGAATACTTTTGGTAGTATGTAGGCCCAATACGAGTCTCATGTTGATCCAAAGGCGACAATCTTACTCCTTTTGATTGGCTGGGAGCTATTTTTTTCCCAGGAAAGTAAGAGACGTCCTTAGAGTAATGTAATATAGAGCAGACCCTCATGTATAGATGAGATGTATGTATAGATACAACTCATGCTGATCTTGCTTCTGATCTTGTTTAAGTAAGAATGAGTCTTGCAGTTCATATCCAATTAAAAGTAAAAGTAAAAAGTAAAGTAAGCAAGAACTTTCACCTTGGAATTTGTCCAACTACCTGGTGAGGTGTCGCGGACGTCGTCAGCCATACTCCAAAGAGGATCGTACATTGATCTGACACGTTTGCCTATGGCTACTTATTGTCTCACCCCCTTAAGTAAAGAGGACGAGTTCATACCCACTCATGAATGGCCCTTGTCAAGTTGCCAGGAGCCATAGCAGAAATTTGCAGGGCTAGGGATTTCAATAGGCAATGGTTGAAGCATGGTTGGACCAACACTTCAAATAACGCCACAGAGTTTGGCTATTCGCAATTTCATTTAATAACAGTTATTTAATCTCCTTCTAAATTGATCACAATTATTTCTCAATGGAATTTTTCTAGACCGTGAGACCCAGATTGAAATCGTTTGGAGAAAATATTGACATGTCTTATCATCAAGAAGACATTCTTACGCTGAAGGTTCATGGAATTTCTGACGCAGGTGACTTGAATAGTGTGTGAATACATGTGTCTTTCCCCACTCACGTTTGTTAAGCCTTTTTTTTCATGAGTGACGTGTTCCAGGTGGAGAAGTGACACACGAGCTAGTCCAGGTGTTGCAAAACAGGCTTGATGATGCAGTTCTTGAAGTAATTTCAGTCATGCTCGCTAGGAACCCAATGTGCAAATTATCTCCAGATGATGTTCATTTCATCCAAAAGCCTCATCTTCTTGCCGCACATATCATTCAGGTTACTCAAGTTTTTTTTCTGAGTTTGGTGTTCCCTGGTTGTCACCCATCTTAATGCTCAAAGGTTATTTTTGATGTTGTAGTTCAAGATCCCTCTTGCTGCTCGAGGTTCCCTTGAAGCTCTTGCCTTCTACCTGAGACACAACCTCTTGCAGTTCCTGTTTCTACCCAAGTACATTGACACTCGCCATGTTTTCCAGGTACCAATGCATTTTATTTTTTTAATCTTAATTCAGTGGCTAAATCTTGCACAACAAAGTAATATTAATAATTAAACTGTGATGCGATCTAGGATTTTTCTCAACCAGAGGGGTCTCCTAGGAGAATTAGTGAGTCTAACATGTACCTGTACAACCAGAGCCCTGTTTCTGGCCATAAAGGTATTGCTTGCCTTGCTGTTGCAATTGTCGACAGCAAAGGTGCCATTGTGAGCAATCGAGATGTCTGCAAGTCGACAATTACATGTGAAGCTCAATCATCCGACCCTTCTGTTTTCCATGAGATCCAGATGAAGGATGTGGATGATGACTACTATGGCGCAGGTACCTCTTCAATACTTGAACATAGTTTTTTCCTCAGTTAAATTTATTATGAGGTGTTCAATTTCTTATAGAGAAAAAACATGGAAGTTCGTTCATTTGCTTTTCTCATTTGCATTGCGCTCAGAAAGTTAGATTTCCATTGGCTGGAATTTACACTAAGTTTATTTTATTGTTCCAAGGCAAATTTAATGTATCCCTCATAAACCACTGTTATCATTAAAAAAAAAAACCATTCTTATAATCCAAATCATCATTCAATGTTAATCACATAATAATTTCGGGCTTGTGAGGAAAGAGGCCAAAATAGGCAATGATAGTTGTTAACATCTGCCAAAAACCCAACTGATTCCTGTATGAAAACAAATTTTGCCTGAAATTTATGACCAACTTTTTCAGGGGAAGAAGTGATGGAGGTGCGCTTGTGGAAGCAAGGCAGAGTAAATATGGACCACCTACGCCAAAAAGCGATGGCAGAGGTTCAAGTGCGTTCTGTCTACTACCAAAACAGCTTTGAATGATGTGTGGTAGAGTCTAGTAACGTGTGGTTAATGCTATTGATAATGATGGGATTACAATTTTACTCACTCATGTACACCAAGCTGCTTGCAAAATTTGGGGCTTTAGGGTAGTGCTTGAGGAACTCATCCAGAAAACTGGTCAAGTGATAGTCCGGAGGAAGATGATTTGATTGACCAGTGATATACCATTCAACACTCCTCAGGTGGTAGTCGTGCGTGAAGGAATGGAGGTGCAAAGCATCCCTGATTTTGCAGCATTCATCAAGAAAGTTGAGAACAATCTGAATGATGAAGAGGAAATTATAGTAAGATATATCTTGGGAGACAGATATCGATTCAAGGGCAATCTTGAGACACAAACCTGAAGGATGAGGTTTGACAAGGACTTAGGTTGAAGTCTCGCACACTCTATGCCATGCAGTTTCACTAACAAGAAAGGCTGCATTACACTTATTTCCAGCATAATAATTCCACCAATCAGGGATTTCTGCATGTAAGCCTTCGTGTCTTCGTCAATTCTTATTCTTTCGGGCTTCCGTCTGGAAGGGATACCAAATGCAGACTCAATATTGTAACTCAAAAGATTCTAGGAAAAGCAGCCCATGTAAGTCATATACAGCCGCTCACAGTCGCCTGGGGGTGGTAGGTGCAGTTTGGACAGGTATATATCCCAAGTTCTGTAGGTACAGCTTGTACTCATTTATGAAATGACTACAGATAGAGGGATGCCATGAGAATTCTCCAGGAGAGGATGTGTAATCCAGAGATCCAGCTGACTTTTTACGCCACCTACAGAAAAAAATGCACTACTCACAACTAGCAATTATTTTAAGGGTGCTACAAGTTACTTTTAGTGTAATGTAAAGCTTTGAATGCTTCTCCTAAGAAGCTTAGTCTCCCACCAAGCAAATTGATGGGTTCAAATTGTTAAAAACCAACTATGTGAATCACTAATTGTAACAACAAGGAAATGTACAGTTCCACATGTTCTTCCGTTCTCAATACGCCACGTTGCCATGGAATTGTCATCGATAAGGAAACCATAAAATCGACGCACTGACCCAGGATGGAACAGGAACGGAGTGAGGCAGAAGTGGAAGACGCGAGTATGCCTCAAAAATATCTCCAGTGTGTCATCAGAAAGGGGGATGTAAGGCGTGATTCCTCTACTCTGCCACATGACCTGAAGTTTATCTTGTTGCTCTGAATGAAGAAAACAAAGAATATTGAACACCATGTTTTCATCCGAATTGTGTGAAGGTTTTGTCCTTATGCATCAACTGACCTTTCTTATCTAAAGCCTTCATACATATAATTTGCTCGATACTAGCAGAGACAGGATCATTCGTGAAGATTTTTCTGCAGTTGGGCGTGGGCTCGGCATCTCGCAGTACAAGGGCCGTATTGACTACTGAGTGAAGGGCTGTTTTGCGAGGTGTCGCGTTCACAGAAAAGTTCGTGATGAACTCCAAATCAGTTCCATCCCCACATTGTAGGGATGCCTAAAACATGCCTAAGTGACTTAAACACTACAAAAAATCCTACAAATATGTGACTGATGGACTAGTTGGATGAAGAGAGAGAAAATAACTTGAATGAGTGATGGCATTACTAGGAGACCCTCTCATTATTGTTGACCAATATCCCACCACAGATAAGGTTCACGCAAGGAGCATTATACTCTCCAAGGCTTCAGCTGGAGAGATCCAAAAACATACAGACATTTCGTCTACAGGCTAATGTCCACTAGCATTGGCATTTTAGATGTGGATATCATTCCATTGTTGTCATGAGTGCCATGGTGTGTGTAGGCATTGGAAAAACTTGGCCAACTTTTTCAAACACAACTCTAATTAAACAAATGTTAAGGCTTCTGATGATTCCTTTTCTCCACATTTTCATTCGGTTCTGACAACGAAAACATTTGATTGTTGAAAGAATCCATAATCCAGAAAACAAAGCAAGCAAAAGACAAAACCAAAAAATAAATAGAAATAAACCAATGCAGACTATCTGCAGTAGACAACCTATACTATTTTCCAACGTGGCTTGTGACAGCCCAAAACGACCAAACTACCTTTTTTTTTAATTATTAAAGGTAGGTAACACTTTTTATGAAGGCAACGTCAAAGTGAGAGCTCCATTCCGCTACTGCCAACTACTTCACTACCTAATTGCAAGTGTATTAAGAACTAAATTGAGACAAACAATTTATTTGCACCTGTGACAGAGATTTCCTCGAAAGTGGTTGGTTATGGAAAAGTCCCATCTTCTGAGTGAGAACCCCCACCAGGAAACTCGATCGTGAACTCAACCAAATCCCCAACTGAGACATCAACTTGGAGAGATCTTCAACTCGATCTTTTGACCAATTGTACATGTATACAACCACCTAGGAAATTTAAACCGCTGTTGATAACCATGAAATTACAACATTGTATAATTTATTTATATTTTTTGTAGTTTACCTAATACTCAAACAAATGGTGATTTCAAAAGTGCAGCAAAGATATATGAATAAGTTCAATATTTGACTCACTTTTTGATTTGTAATGATGGAGATCAGGAATCTCTGTCGAGGGACAAAGTGTACCAGTCTACTTTTCGTCAAAGAATCTGTAAAGTTCGCAAATTAAATGAAAATCTGGCAAGTTGAATGGACGCAAGCATACCTATCTTATAGTAAATGGAAGCTGTAAGGCACAGTCGATGATATTTATATTACCCTTCTGATTTACCGGTTTGGGTATAATAAGAACTGGCAAGCATTACCTTTCCCTGGTTTACTCTTGTCATTCGCCTCTGGTGAATACTGATTGGCACTGCAAGATACTATGAAACACCTGAGGGAGCACGCAGAATCCAAGTCTGCGGCAGGCGAACATGCACCAGATTTGTCCCCTTTTTCAACAAATACATAAGTGTTGAGTTCGTGAAGGGATATTATGTGCTTCATTTCCCGCAGAGTCACACTGACTGAGTGCCTGGAATGCAATCAGTAAACTAATGAATGAAAGACATCAAAAGAGACAGTGAACTAACGAGTCATGCACACGTGAAAATCTAACCTCAAGGAGAGCTCAATAGAATATATCTTCACAGCAGGGACACTCATATCACAACCTTTTTGCAACCAAACTGGAATTACTTCATAGAATGTTTTGTTCATTTCCTCTATCTCGAGCTCGTTATCTAGGAAAAAAGTTTTGGATTGACCAGAAAGGAAGTGCGTTGCAATTTCAGACAACATCTCGAGTTGAGTTCATTTACGTTCTGACGTGTAACAAGAGTACTGCTCACCATAATTTTTTTCTTTGAGAGGAGTGTACAGGATGTTGTATTCAGTAATTAAATCCCATAATGAATACTGAAGGATGCTCATCAGCT
>CM033999.1:28030634-28139706 GCA_019603395.1 Cyrtorhinus lividipennis
TTTTTTCTCGGAATTCAAAATGCCCGATTTGACGAAATTCTCCGAATTTATAGAATGTGTTTATTCACAGATACGTAGTTCCTTAGTTAATTATATTTGGGATTTCTTCAAATTTATTAAGATTTATGTTACCGAATTTAGCAAGACTCGTCTGCCGAAGAGAAGAGGAAACAACATCAAAAAGAATTAGCGGCTCAGCTGAATGAAGCTGCCAGCAGCGATTGGCCGCTCAGTCCGGCGGGAATATAGAAGTTAAAGTTCGTAAAAACAATGTGTCGTACAAAAGTCGATCACAAATGCCCAACGAACCCGAAGTGAAGGAATTGAAAATATACGTTGGTAAGTAGGATGTTCCTAGGTTTTGTGGAATTATATGTTCATATTATCTGAAGAAACTCCACTATCCTTTGGACATCAATGTATTGCAGATCGAAATATGAAACAGTTATTTTGCCGATGTTCGGTCTCCCTGTGCCTTATCATATTTCGACGATCAAAACATCTCCCGAGCGTTGAGGGGGATTACACGTATCTTCGAATCAACTTCTTTCATCCGGGTGTGATTTCGGGAAGGAAGGCTCCCAGTTTTCCCAACCTGACGCTACTTACGTCAAAAGTGTAAGTAATACATCACTTGCTGATCTTAACTGCCCGTTTCAGTTGATGTTCTCGTCATGCCCACCTTCACCTAACATTTGAAACGAGTTAATACTCAAAGAGGTCCGAAGTTACCGGCGTTTAAACCAGACCAGTCTTTCACGAGAGCGGTTTTCGAGTTAAAATTCGCTTTAAATTACATCCTCGTATTCCTTTCCTAGCAATTTCTTAACACCAGGGGCTGAGTACTAAACCCTGAACGTCCTGAGCTTTAGATGCTTGCCGTCATGAATGTATCTTGTTACTAGAGCCCATACCTGCCCCCATTAATGCTACCTGCAGCACATTAATTGTGACGTATTCTGAGGATGGGAAGCTTTTATTCCGACTTCTTATAAGACTAGGAGTCTTCCTGGGATAATTCAATTCGGAACCCGCAACGAAACGTGCCTAAGCCAATTCATATTCTATATTACATTTTCCTCTTATCGTGTATGTTAAGCACTCAATTTATCTACGTTTTAACCCGTTACATTCAATCCTTCAATCGCAGTACTTACCGGAGCACCAACACCAAAGAAGCTGGAGAAACGACCGCTCCCTCCGCCAATCTGAACAACGCCTTCAGAATTATCAAAGAAGTGCAGAAGAAATTCAAGTCGAGAGAAGCAAGAAGAAAGAAAAAGAGGACCTTGTCAAACAAGACGTTTGGTTCTGTCTCAAAATAAGGGTAATCCCAAATTGAAGGATTTATATATCCGACCCAACATCGTCAATAAGAGGATGACCGGTACGTGAGTCCAAGTAATTTCTGACAAACGTGTTAATCAAAGTTGAATACAAGTTACTGAACCATGAATCATATTCGAAATTTGTATATATATCGTGTAATTAATCAGCAAAATCTACCCCTTTGTGCTCTAGGTTCACTGGAGGCGCATACAAACGGCTTCAGATACACCTCTGTCAGAGGCGACAAAGTTGATATCCTCTACAACAACATAAAGAATGCGTTCTTCCAACCGTGTGACGGGAAATGATAATATTGCTGCATTTCCATCTTCGGGTTGGTATTTATTTATGGTTTTCGAACTCAATAGAATAATATCCTATTTTTACTAAGTACTAGTTTTTATCGAATACTCAACCGTGACCACGATGATTAACTTGCGAACTGGGTATTTTTATGGTTAAGTAAACTTTTGATCCTGATGTTTGGAAGACTGTCCATTCCCAATAGAAATTGCCTCTTAACAAATTTTTAGCGGCTTCATTTTCGATTTTCACTTCCATGATACCGCCACAAACCGGCGTTGCAAAGAAATGAATCAGATCCGTATCTTTTCCCGCTTTCCCGAATCCTAACTTAACTTTTTTTTATTCAACGATTGGAAGGCTCAAAATCTGAACAGGTTTTCTCGGTACATATTCTGTATCACGTGCTAGTTTTTATCGTTTTGTTTTAATGCATGACGTTCCGTAAAAACGAACTCGAGAAAATGTCCTGGGTTACGAATTTGAGTCAATACCACTATGTATTGGATTCTGCAATCAATTCTGATCATTAGATGCATGACAGTTAGTATTCACGGCAATTGGAACAGTAGGTAATAATGCGGAAGTCCCTCGGATTTGATCTAATCCGTGCGGGAATGAATGAGCTTAAGGTCAAAACCTTCTCTGAGCAGGAGGTGTGACGGGGAAAACTGAGTTTGAAACGTCCACTGGACTCATCACTTTCGATTTCAATTGCTGACCAGTTCCCGTAAGTCTCTGGTGACGATTTCTGGTGTTTGACTACTCCAATTTTGAGTGGGAAAAGAATCCGTGCGAATTACCCATTAATACACGAACACGGAATGTCCTTCTGTCCCCCAGCACGCCATAATGTTCGGAAAAAGAAACACGTCGACGTCCAGTTCTACACCGAAGTAGGCGAGATAACAACGGATCTTGGGAAACACCAGCACATGCACGACCGAGATGACTTGGCGGGCCGAACAATCTGAGCGCGAGTTGAGGCACAAATTGAAAACAGCATTCAAAAGTTTTTGCGAAAAGGTAATCATTTTAGATTGTTCTATGGATACTATACCATACCTACTTCATAAGTAGGTTTTATTTCCATGTTGAATGCTCGAATGTTCATTTTGTTTCACCCTTAAATTCCTAGGTTGAGTCGATGACGAAAAATGAAATTGAATTTGACACCCCGTTCAGAGACCTAGGATTCCCTGGTGCTCCTTTTAGGAGTACGGTTCTTCTCCAACCTACAAGTGGCTCTTTAGTGAATCTCACGGAATGGGTAAGGAGAGACTAACGCAGATTATCGTCATGTTTGTGAGTCGTCGTTGTTTGTGATGATTGTCTCTGGTTTTTCCAGCCCCCTCTCGTCATCACACTTGAAGACATAGAATTGGTTCATTTTGAAAGAGTCACTTTTCACTTGAAGAACTTCGACATGATATTCGTGTTCAAAGACTACAACAAAAAGGTGGCGATGATCAACGCTATCCCGATGAATATGTTGGATCACGTCAAGGAATGGCTAAAGTGAGTGGACTGCTTGGAGCAAACCATATTATAGAGTATACAAGAGTCAAGACCAAGTTTTTTGGTTGGTTATTCCTTGAATAATCAACCTATGTTTTCATGCAAAAGGTCAACCTCCTTGATTTGGCATTTTTTCTGGGCGTTTCATAGTGTCTAGATCAAAAAAGTCAAATTGGCCGTACGTCGTACGCCGTCCACCGTCCGCGCCGTTTTGGTTGTAGACAATTTTCTAAAAATCTGAAATTTTGGTCAGGGACCCGTTTCCGGCTCTATTTGGTCCCCGAAACTTAAAACCCGATCGGACCAAATCTGGGTGGGGGTCAAAATGCATATAAATAACGTCTTATGCTACTCTCCCCTATGAGCTACGCTTGTGCTGGGGGTTTTACATTTTATATGACTTTTTCCAAGCGGTTAAGAGGGGTGCACAATTATTCTTTAACGATAGTACTGCATGGGATCAATAATGGTTAATGAAATTCAAAAAATTACGTATCTTGAATAACCATGAAACTGGAGCTTTTTTTTTCAATTAACATTTTCCTGTTCTGTTCAAAGCTCGTGCGACATTAGATACTCGGAAGGTATTCAGTCGCTCAATTGGACCAAGATTATGAAAACAATTACAGACGACCCCGAGGGCTTTTTCGAAAGCGGGGGTTGGACTTTCCTCGACCCAGAGAGCGACGCGGAAAATGAGGAAGTTGAAGATGAAGAAGAGGAGGATGACGCATATGAGGTAGGTAGTTTATAATGAATTTACGTTATCCTCACATACCCACCGCATCTAGATGAAACGTTTGACGCAGCAGACGGCACGGTCGGGAGCAGTATTGTTGAACACGTTTAAGGTTCGTACCCACTAGAACGTATATCATACCATGACCGTGCCCGTACCGACACATGCAAAAAAAATTTCTTTGCATCATTTGATATGTAATACACCCACTAGACCGTTCCGTCACCGGCCAAGCACGGAGCGTGCCATGCACGTCCAGGTCAACATTTGTTGGCCAGTATATTTTGTCTGTGACGAAACGCTCCTTGCATGGTACGTGACGCCTGCAAACCCGTTGTAACCGCGCATGCGCCGCGTTGGTAACCAGTGTAGACACCATTGTGGTAAAGTTTATTATGAAATATTATTTGGGTTTAACTTACCTTGGACAAACAGCTAGCTTTTCTTTAGGTGACAGACTGTCTCTAATGAGTGTTTCTCTTGGTTATATCATTTTCAATTTTTCTCAACAATTCATTAAACTGGAATGACGTCATACGGAAATAACGAAAAAAACTATTCTTCATCATCCATTAGGTGCCTATATAATGTCCAATACTCCCCTCAGTTTTCCGTTTTCTTGAGATTCGTGAATCCAATAGCGCCTCTGAGTTCCTCTATTTTCCTCTTCCTCGTCCAAAATAATTGCAACCACTGCCAATTCTGTTAATGATAATCGCCTAATAGCCATATTTAAAAATAATTATGTGAACACTGATTAGAACACTATTTCACAACACCGCAAAATACGTACATCTGTTCACCGCTACATTCTCATACTAACTGACGCGTTCCCAACAACTTCTGACCGGGCATCATACGCGTAATGTACTGGCATAGAACGCTGTTGATCCGTTGTAGTGGGCATAGTTTTATTTTACGTGCCTGGCATGGTCTGACACGGTCCGTGTCTGGTACGTTCTAGTGGGTACGAACCTTTAAACTACGTGGGGTTGTGAGGCTGAGATATAAGGTAGTTTTAATACATCAACGACTCAAGCATGTACAAAATTGATGTCATTGTCCATTGTAGCCTACGGACATCAGTGGCTCTGAGGAAGAGAGTGACGACGACTCTGACTACTCCGAAGCGTCCGAAGATAGTGGATCGGAAGGTGCGCCCTAGTTATTGCCCGAATCACCTTCGGTAAGATGACCCTATATCAAATAAATTTTAATTTCGTTATTTTTCCCATGTCCAGAGGAACTGGGCAGTTCTGACGAGTCAGGCAAGGATTGGTCCGATCTTGAACGTGAAGCTGCTGAAGAAAGACCGCGAACGCTCCGAGTATACGGAGGAACACATCTCAGGAGGGAAACGGAAACGTGGGGGAGGTTACAAGGACAGCCCTAAAAAAAGCAAACACGACAAGAGCAAGTATGTATTAGCTATTCGATCTTCTTGCCCATGTTAAATTGAAGTAAACTTCAACACAATTTTTTTTTTTCTTTCAGGCATAGTGACAAAAAGCATAGAAGCAGTTCTTCAAATCATAAGTCGTCTCACAGTAGGTCAGTGAAATTTTTCTCATTTTTATCGCAGTGGTTCCCGACTTTGTGAGGTTTTGTATTATAGTTATCTGGAAGTCTTTCAAGCCCCCGCATGTTCATGTGTGCATCACGACTTGGAGAAAGGTTCACATAATTTGGGGTTCGTTGTTCTCATTGGAATACGATACACTGTATTTGTAGAGACAGACACCTTCCCAACATTCACATTTCACGATTTGAAATTGAGCATTTCCCATTTTAGGCAAATTATCACAATCATAATTTATTGTTAATTTTTGTACTCAGAAAATCATTACTGCGCAAATCTATTTCTTCAGAAATAAAATTTGACCTTGCCCTTGTTATTCCAAAGCCTCTTTCATTCTCTCAGATCGGAATTTCCAAAGTTTTAAATGCTATTTTTTATCGTATTCCTGCATATGTAAATGCGCTGCACATTAAACGTATTTTAGAATCAGCAAGGTAGGAAATCAGACTCAGAAATAGATTAATTTTTTTTAAAGAGAACTTATCCAACGTAAGTCGTTTATCTGCTATCCTTGATTCTGCTGCCGCATGAACATTTATTAGCGATGCCAAGCTAGGCGCCGCTAGGGACATGAAAATATTCCCTCTCACACGTTTGGGAACCACTAATCACATCCTATTGGGGTTTTGGCATGCACTATTGATTTGTTAAGATTGTTCAAATTGGGGTTTGTTTTGTATTTTTGCTGCTCTGGAGAAGGTCTGAAGGCAGAGATAAGAAGCATGGCTCGTCTCATCATTCGAGCAAGAAAGACAGTTCATCTAAGAAACACAGGTTCTGGTTTGAAACGTTGTGGTTGCTGTGCGATTTTGTTTAGTTATTTCAATTCAGTAGGACCAACAGGTTGTTTTTAGGATAGGTTTTAAGGTTTGGAGCGAAAATTTTCAAAGACTATTAGTATTTTCTTCGTCGTCCACTGTCATCATTGGTAGTTTTGAATATTCACAGTTCAGAAAACATAAAAATTCAATTAAAAGTTATAGTAAGCATGGTTGAATGATTGAATATGGAGAAGGAAGTGAACTGATGAGAGCGTGTGTGCTGAGAAAAATGCTTTATTTGCGAAGCCTTGCTTCTTATTTTCGTCTGAACTTTTACATGCATTTAGGAGAGAGTCTTATCAATTTTGGCATAATGGTCACTTTGGTACCTCCACTGTAATTATTGAGTTGCTTCGAATGACGGCGGCACTTCTTCGTTACAGTTAGCATACCTTGAAATTTGACTTTTTTCGGCGCGTCTGAAAATGAATGTTATTAAAACCTTTTGGAAACTACTTGGAAGTTCCGTCTAATTTGGGTCCAACCCCAATTTTCTCGTCCTAACAACAGTTTACAAGGTTCAAAGAGCCACCATAGAACATTTCCAATTAATCTTTTTTTTAATTGGTCTAAGTTGTTATTGTACAAGGAAAGGAGGATTATAAGGTTTTTCGGATCCAGCTGAGCTGCGTAATCGGTATAACACTTCTCATGGATACCCTCTTAACATGAAGTATATAAACCTAAAACGCGAATTAGTAAGATGTGAGTTTTCTGAGGTCAGTGGGTTACCGGCAGCACTTGAGCTCCTTTAAATTCTAAATTCTCCAGGAATTCTAGGGAGCTTAGCTTTTTCCTTAGAATGAGCGCATTTCTTTCCCGACAAATCAATGATGAAAATGAAAAAGGCTTGTCGAATGCGTCTAGAGAGATCCACGGCAGGGAATGTTTGCAGTGGTTGCTTCTTTTTTTTTTTTTTTTTTTTTTTTTTTTTTTTTTTTTTTTTTTTTGAACTTTTATCAATTTTCGTTTTATGAGAATTTTGAGCGTGTTGAGCTTCCACTTCCTGAAATCCTGACATGCATTGACTGCAGGAGAGGGAAGGAGTTACTGCATATTTATTTATTTTGTCTTGTTACCACTTTTTTCCGTGACTCGCTGGTAAAAATGTCGCCTCATGTTTAAAAATTAACTTTGATATCGGATTTTATTTTGGTTTATTTTTTTTCACTTATCTGCAGTCCCTCGAAAAGCAGCCACAGAGATCGGGACCGCGAAAAAAGTTCATCCTCATCCAAACATAAAAGCAGCAGTAGCGGAAAGTCATCTCATTCTTCTCCGAGCAAGGACAAGAAGCACAATTCCAGCAGCAGCAGCCACAAATCCTCCCACCACAGTAAAGACAAAAGCAAACACAGCTCCTCAGATGACAGGAAACGGCATCGAGACGATGATGGAGATCGCTCTTCCAAGAAAGCCCGGTAGGCTTGTTTTAGTGTGTGGTAAAAATCTGATAAGCTAAAAAAATTCTTATACCCTTGCGCTAATTTAGAGTGAGTTCTGCATGATTGATTTAGGGGAATTGATATTTGGTCTTTTCTCATTTCTGTTTCATCATCTCGTTCTATGTTGTTCTTTCTAGGAAATGAGCTGCTCGTTTTCCGCCTGCCACTATTTGGTCGCTGTGGCGACAATTCATTCTCGAGGAAAACGCCCGTTCCAACTTGAATTCTAAACGTTACATTTTATTTTGTATTGTAAATCCTGGCCGGCTATCCGTGTGGTTTTCAATAAGTCTTAAATTCATCCACATCGGAGCCAATGATGAAAAATGGGGCAGATCTCGAAGAAACTAGGTGTTCGGGGTTCTTTCGAGCTAACCTTATCGAAAACCACTCATCTATCCAGTAAAATATACTTATGTTTGCTATGGACCCAGTAGGTGTTGCTCTTCGTGTTACACCTTATTTGTTTTTGAAATGGAAGATTTGGATTTAGAATTCTCCACTAGCTGTTTATTCTGCCTGATCTTTTTCTTCTGTGTCAACTCATTTGTTATTTTCGATATCCTTTATCCAGGATTATTTTGTGATTCCCACTTGGAGCTTTTGCTCTTATAGGCCATAGTTATTGAACAAGGCTTAGTTCCTGGAATATATCGTTGAATGAGCCCGTTGAGTCTCGATTTGGCGCGTTTACGTTTATATCCATTCACTTTTGTTTTTGTTATTCATTTTCACTTCGAATGTACCTACCTTAAGTATTCTATGCTCCATTCTTACGTTCACTACATTAAAACCTTTTGTACAAATTCAATTTAGTTTTATTTTCATCTTACCTCGCCCCACAGTATTAATGCCGCAGCGACTCAATGGAATAAGGTACAATCAGTTGTTTTTGTTACATATTAAAAACTATTTTAGAGAATCTCCAAAGCTTACCAATTTACCCATCTGAAACTCCCCGATACGCTTACTGAATCATATTTCAGGAACAGGTAGAGCCTTTCGTCATGCTGGCATTCCAGATTTTTTAGAACCGTTTTACCCAAAAGAAGAATATCCGAAAACTGATGATATGAATCTGAAGAAAAGTGACCAGATGAGTCGAAAATTAACCCTTTTCGAGTGAGGAAACACAACCACATTAACAAAAGCCAAATTCTTCAAAATAACTGGATGTACGCCTCTGGGTATGTTATTGTATTGTTATATTGATCACTTAACTTTGCTTAGAATAGTTACCAATATTATCGTTATTATAGTTACGACCAATAATATTCTCCCTCAGAATAACTGGTCTTAAGGCAAGTTATCTAAGGAAACTACACCACATGCATCACGTGGGGCACGAATCCTCCAGCATATTGTTGTCCCTCTTTCTAACTTCCACAAAATTTTTAAAATGAGGACTTTGACTATGTATACGTTCTGAAATTGACGATTCTGTAGCTGGGTAATTCAAAAATTAGTTCGTAATATTCAGCAATGGAATATACTCATGTAGGTAGATAGAAATTGAATTCACAAAAACCAAAATACGAGGAGACCGCATAACACCAAAAGCGCTGTTTTTACGAGATCTTGAAGTAATCTCCTTTGATTTGAACCACTTCCACATTTCCAAAGCTCAATTAGGGGGACGATGATATGGAGGACGTCCGAGACCATGAAACCTACGTCCCTTAGTACCTGGAAATGAAAAAGGGAATTACGGTTGAGCACAACCTCGCGTCAACTATCTAACGAAGGAGCACAGACTGAAAACTTACTTGATGTGGTCGGCCTAAACCTTTGATGACGTTGGCAACAAATTGGTCGCAGCCGCCAGCAATCACGTGCATGGCTGCTATGCCGACAATGAAGAAAGCTCTTTCCTATTGAAGGGCTTTAGAGAGTCAGCCAGTTGTAGAACTGACCACGACGAGAAGAGCTCGGTGATTGTGAAGTACGTTTGATGGTTCCATTGTTTATAGAAATCGTCGTTCCAATAATTGATATACATCCACCTACAAGGCGATTCAAACGTCGAAAAATTGCCTAAGCGGAAGTACACTAAGCCAGTAAAGCCAGGGAAGTTAAGAAATGTGCAGTTTTGGGGAAGTAGGACGGTAAACCCTGATAATCTCATAATATGAGTTTGTGAGTCATCTCATTGCTTGGTAGCGCTGAAGTGGGCTAGCAAGACAGAGTGTGTCTCAATTCTGTTGAATGAGCAGAGTAGGTAAACTCAATGAGTTTGTCTACTTGTCATGCTTAAGAATTCCACTCAAAAGGCTTGGTAGATAGTTTTAAGTTAGAATCTCTTAGAGCATTTCCCAAAATTGCAATTTTAACAATGGGCCCGGCTTGAGATTGAGCGTGCGCAGAAGGTCCAATAAGCAGTGGTCTGCTTAGTTCTCTTCCTCCCCTTAACACTACTTTTACTCTACTGAATTGTCACCACCAAGCCAACGTGCCTTCTCACTGTTGTGGTAATTTGTTGAATCATGGTATCCCGTCTACGACCTTGGGAAATTAGAACTTATTTCCGTTATGCAAACGCATTGAAGTACGAATATTTTAGGGTTCAACACCAAACAGGATCAGTGAAAAATTAACTTCTGTCTATCCAACCTATTCTTCACGTACCACGCATAGTAGTGTGAAAATACGGCTGCTGAAAAGAGGATGAGCATGGTGTAGCGCAACTGGTTCTTCATTCCAAGGTTAACCAACCATTTTACCGCCTCGTAGAATGCGATAATTGTCAATACAGTCGTGATCCATATTTTGGTAGTGTTTCCAGTCGCATTGAAGTAAAAATGCTTGAAGGAGCCGACGCCTCTTTCGTACGGTCCTGTGAAGGGCAGGTTTCTTGGTTATTTCAATGCTAGTTTGGGTGCACTAGAGTCCTCTGCAGACGTGCTCTGAGCCGAACTCCAGGGATCGCTCTCAACAGCGCTTCTCATGGGCCCAAATCGATGGTCCTTGGATTCATGGTGTTTGCCTGACTTGATATTTGCCTCAAAAGTGAAGGTTGGGAGTCTTGAAACGTTCTAGCAGAGGACCCCACCGCCAAATAACATGACTTCATTCAGATCCAACATCAAATTAAACTTGCCTTTGAACACAGTGTCCCAACAAGAGCACGAGCAATATTTCTTATCGACTCTCCTCGAATAGCCATGCCACAAGTAATAAACTACCCCTATGTGAATAGGAGGTATCAAAGCTGGCGGAAGGACGCTTAATATATTCTGGAATATTCGGGAAGAAAGGAAACGATTGGTCCTCGAATTTCTCCTTCCTGCGCTCTCCAGTAGACCCTCATCCCACTGCATATCAGTGAGAACTGATCTGAAAGTAAAATAAGAATCTCCGACGTTGTATTGTAGATGTGTCTGAATCGTTGGGAGGAGGATAGAAAGCTAGTCAGGTCATCGAGTGGATGGACGTGACTATGAGGGATGTATTGTTGTTCTTGTTCTGGTGGGCAAACCGACCATGCCAGCTTGAATTACATTCGCTCTTGATAAAACTCGGATGGTTTAAATGGGAGTGTCAAGTACGAGTGGCTAGATGACTCGTAGGACTGACTAGATAGATAACCAATCAAGCTAATATAACACTTTCAGATTTTTATTCAAGTTGAAAATAATAAATTTGTTGTTGAGAAGGCTTGAAAACAAACATTGACAACAAAAAGTGATGACACTTCCCAAACTGCAACAAATTTGAGTGAGAATCGATGAAACTTGAGACACGGAGGTGTCTCAGGTCCGAAACGAAGGAATACATTGAATGAATGGAGAATGTGCTGATCACTGCAAAATAAATAAAATGAGGTAAAACCCCAACCTCACTCATCATTTTACAATATCAATTTTTTTTAAATTATTATTACAACGAGAGCACATTTTATTGTAAACCGGTAAGGGCAATTAAATCGTATCGTTAATTGCGCATCATATTGTTATTAATTTACGGGACGAGCTCAATAGAACGAGAAATAAAATATGAGAATGTCTGACTCCATGATTTATAAGTTGTTGGCTTTATAGTTATAATATTAAAAAGTTATAATACATATTACGAGCCAACAAGCCAAATAATGCCATTTTTAGGTCTTAACGTGGTTCTTTATTTTTTCCCACGTGCTGATAAATAGGTTTGACTGGAGCATCGCTTATTCAAAGCGTTCACTCATAAATTATGTATTTTGAACTATTGCGTTTCTCCGCATTCTTCCGGTACTTGCAAACGTTTGCCAGTAGTTAATAAATTGCTAGCTTTGAAGGGAGTTTGTGAGAAGGGTGAGTTTGTTAAAAGTTAGTCTAATTACCAACCTAAGAGCGAAAACGAGAAAGTTCGATTGAGCGGTCGTAACACAGTTCGCATAGATTCAAACTGACCCTAACAACCATTCATCTTGTTTCTGAACGTTGTGGATTTCCTTCATCGCTCCCTCCCCTTTCTCCTTTGTATTTTATATTTAGACGTCTAGTGACTCGCTCAGCTCTCAGTGAGGGTCTAGCGTCACAGGGACTGACTGTTGACCCATTTTTGCGCCACTTTCAGACAAATCGAAAAAGTTGTTTCCTACTAAGATGGGATGTTCACGGAATGAATTTCTTTAAACAAGAACAGAAACCGGTAAAACTAACGTAGGAAAATCTCAAAACCCAAAGAAGCAACCCAACAACCTTTTTACATGAACATTGCTGTTTTCCTTGTTCGCTTGGGCTCTCGGTAACCCTGACCATCCATACCTATCATAAATACAGTATATAAATATATACATATAATTATTATAATTTATATTTATATAATTTATATTATATTTATTACATAATTTATTATTATTATTATTATTATTATTTATATTATAATTTATTATATAATTTATATTATATTATTATAAATTATTTATAAATAATACGCCTTTCTACATCACTCAGAACATTTAATGGTAGGATGTGCAGAAATTTTGGAAATTGTTGCAGATTGAAATCAACTCATGGCCCGAGCATTCTGCAAAGAATGAGAAAAATATCTTCATAATTTGGTGAAAACCCCAAATAAATATTAAGTACCTACGAGAAAAAATAATCTGCGAATAACACTCCTCGAAGGCCAACATCACCGAAACACCGCAAATCATGGAAAAAAGTCCATGACCGCAAATATAAGCAGCCACTGCTTCTCAGAACACCCTAACATCTGCAGGGATTCTTCTCGCACTTGAATGGTCAACTTGAAATTCTCCTAACTTAATCGTAATGAAAATAACACTGCGGTTCCAACAGCCTGTCTTGAGCATACAAAGTGATTAGGTAATGTCGAACCTGTCGCCATGGTTAACTATCTGTTGCGGCCCCTCAACTTTTTACTGAGCCATATTTTATCGTCATTATTTCCTACCGTGTTTTAGCAGGTATAGCTCTCGTGCTTGAAACAAAGGAATGAAAATTCTCAATAAAATCTTCATTTGCAAACTACAGCCACCGTAAAAAAATGGGCCTGGCCGAATTTTACGTTAAAAAATTGAAAACAAATATCTTAATCATGTTTCTTTCTCTTTGACTAGAACCTACGGTGACATTCTGATGATGGGTTGTACGTCATCCTCACTAGCTTGCAAGACTGAAAAAAGTAGAAAGTATCAATGAATGAGTGAATGGGTATCAAAGAATTTTATCATGTTAGGATGGAAAACTGGTGGTCAGTGAAGCACTCAACAACCAAAGTTGCCGGGAAACTGAATAAATCTTGAGTAGTAATAAATACAAATGAGGGTGAATAGGAAGGCACTTCAGTTGAAGGAACTTACTGAAGTTCGCCGGTCTTCATTGTGATAGCATGGAGATACCGCAATCTTCTACAGAACTTTTCTCTTCGTTTTTTTTTTTCTTTTTCTCTCCATGTTTGTGAGAATGTGAAGAAGGTGCGTGGAATTAGGGAATCACCATCCAATTTCTTACTTTCGATAACATGATGGTACTTGTGGACTAGACGCAGTAGTATTTTCTCCTCGTCTGGCAGGAAGTTCTTGTCTCGACTTCGTGGCATGTGTCACTGCATCTGAAAAGGAACGAAGGAGATTACCTTTCAAAGAATTTTATAGACATTGCTGGCCAATATTTGTTTTCCATAGCTCGTATAGATAGGTATCATTTAGGCATTTAATTTGGGCTCTGTTACTCCCTAGACAACTCAGTGAACCTTTTGTTCAATTTCAGTAAATGACGGTTCACCAAACGCCTAGCTCGTCCCCTCCTCATTATTAAAAAAATCATTCTGAAAATGCACATTATCACTTTGCCCTGCCACCTTCAGGACCCCAACTGCGTCATCTGTACAAAAATATCAGATTTCTCGAATTTTCTGTTAATATGTACTTTGGCCCGTACGACGGGCATTTTGGATTTGGAATCTACACCCTCCGGTTAGATGTGAGTAGGCACAGTGAATGATGATCCAAAAAGTGATGAGGAAACACTTTCCAAACTGACACGGGGGTGTCTCATGTCCGGAAACAAAGGAATTAAGTGAATAGAGTGGGGTGATGAGAATAGGTAATGTGGTAATAACCCAACCTCACTCCTTGTAAATATAAAGTTGCAATTTGAATTTTTTGTTTAATTATTACAACGGGAGCACATTTTATTATAAATTGTGCCTCATCTTGTCATAATACATACTACGAGCCAATAAGCAAAATAATGCCATGACAACTTAGGTTTTTGTGACGGTTTGTATGATTAATAACCATCAAAATTTTGTGAAAATTTGATAGTTTTGATGGCGATAATCGATTACTCGGAGATGAACTAATCGATCCAAGACCCCTGATAGCAAACCAAAGGTACCTACACACAGGAAGGGAGCATTATCACTATTATCAGTTATCATATCTGTTTGTTGTCTTGGATTGGAAGAAAAAGTGGAATTAGTAGTAAGTAGAGTGAAATTTTGGAGGATGAAACAAAAATTGAAGGACGAATCCACTTAGTACCCAGTACCACCTAGGTATGTTCTTAAAATATAATATAAATTGGCGTATACGTAATAGATTCTGTGATATAACTCCTAAAAAATCAAATTTGACAGTCAACTCGAAATTTATCGAACGTACCACTTTGAACGGACACATATCCGTTCGGACAATATCTTACCGGAAGAATGGGGTGTTCCCATGATTGAAGTGATTCCTACTCACTTCATCTCAATTAATACATCAAAGTCACCTTATGAAATAAATTCCTTATTAGTTTCAGCTTACGATGGCAGCTACGGTTAAAATATTCACCATGAATATTTGGGGCATTCCTCTCGTCGCAAAGCAGAAAACCCTGAGAGTCAAAGCTCTGGCCGAGGCACTAGCGTCGAAAGACTACGATATTGTCTGCCTTCAGGAAGTATGGGACGTTGGTGACTATGAGTTTCTCTACTCCAAACTGGCGAACAAAATGCCTGAGAAATATTATTTTCACAGTGGCCTTTTAGGGTCTGGGTTGTGTTTGTTTTCGAAGTGGCCGATCATCCGGACATTTTACTACAAATTCCCGCTGAACGGCTATGTTCACAAGATTCATCACGGTGACTGGCTGGCGGGAAAGGGAGTGGCTTTGTCACAGATACAAATGAATGACAAGATCATCAACGTGTTCAACACTCATCTGCACGCGCAGTATTGTGAGGAAAACGACGAATATCTCAGTCATCGGCTGAGCCAGGCGTACGAAGTCGGGCAGTTGATCAATCTGAGCTCAGAAAGTGGTGCCCTGACGTTGCTGGTGGGCGATTGCAATTCGAGGCCTAGTGATATCTGCTTGCGCCTCCTCTGTGCTTTGGGGTCACTGCAAGACTCGTTTCTGCATAAAGACGAGGAAGACGCCTTCGGAACGAACGAATCGACGAGAAATTCATTTGCTCCTGCTAAGGCTGTACAACGCAACCCTCACGGCAGTCGTTTGGACTACATTCTCTTCACGAGCAACAATTCGCATTCTGCCACGTCTATCTCATACGACTTCGCTCTCCCTAATCGAATCCCGGGCACTGACTTGAGCTATTCGGACCACGAAGCCGTCGAAGCAACTATCCACTTGGCCGAGCGATTGAATACGGAGCCCTCCAAGAGAGACCCAGACTGCGAGTTGATCCAATCCAGCTACGACGTGTGCGAAAACGGTTTGCGTCAAGTAGCGTACAAAATCCGCTGGGTCAAAGGTGCTTCAATAATCGTGCTGCTGAGCTTGGTATTTATTATTCAACTGGAGAACGGTAACCTCTTATCCCCGTTCCAATGGTTCTTGGTTTACTTTCCCTTAATCGGTTTAATGGTTATCTCAGCGCTATTTTTCGTACTATACAATATCGAATATCGAAGCCTACGCGGAATTCAACAGTCGATTGCCTTGCTAAGCCCCCAAGCACGAATTTACACCGACTGACCGAACCCATAAGATATAGGATAGGGAAACAATAAATTAGTCGTTATGATTACTGCCTCTTAAATAAAGATTTTTGAAAGACTTCTTAGCCTATCCCAGCTTGTGCCTCTTCATAATTAGAAGAAACACGAATTTCGGTGGAACGTGTTTACTGGATAATTAGGTTGTTCAAAGCTTCCTCGAGCTGAGCAATGCATCCAGAATGGTTGAAAAATTGTTTCATCATTTGCAAATGCTCTTTGCGCCTGTCTGGTCGTCGGACACCGAGGGAGGATCAGCGTCGAAATCGGAGGCACACAGATTTTCTGGGATACCATCGGACAATTAACTTTGCGAACCCGTCGGTATCCCACAAGCAGGAGTACATGAGTCATCATTCTTCTTTTTTGCGAAAACCAAGAATATTGGAACTAAATTTTGAGACCCTATGTGACAATGAGTATAGAAGAGACGAACTGCTGAGCCATGCTTGAATGAGTGATTCGCGGTAAGTACTGGCATTCATGGAACACAATGATGTAAAATTCAACCATCCATTTATTTTATAACAACAATTCAATGTAGCATTAGGATCTTTCCAGCTTTGTCTAACCAACCACGTTTTTTGTGAAACAAAAATATCGCCGACTGACAGCTTCTTCTCACCATATGAAAACAAACATCTTCACTTCAAGTTGTAGCATAAAGAGACAATTTTGAAAATAATCAGAATTATTTATTTATTTATTTTTAGCCAATGAAAAAAGAAAGAAAAACGCTCGTGGTTTTGATTAGGCTACGGTCAACTTACACAACGGTGGTAGTTAACTTCAGTACATCAACCCTTCCTTTTGTCACTAAGTTAAGTAATTTCAACGTAGATATTGTAAATGTGGCACATTGGCCAACACGATGAAAGCGAATTATTGGGACGATTACATTAATATTTTTTGTAACATCAGTTTAGCCAAAACCGCATTGTGGATATAACTTGAAAGAGAGGAACTCTGCTCGACTCAACTTATTGTCATGTGTGACAGTAGGCAGTTGACCTACGGATAAAATTTCCCTTGAAAACCAAAACCGTTCTGTTCCTCTCTCTCAGCAATGGTAACCCGCGTTCAAATACTGGATTTCGATTTCATTAACTTGAGTATTGTTATAAAATTATTTTTTCAGGTTTTAAGAAGCAAAAAATGGCTACTTTTGAATAATACTGGAAGAAGGAAAGGGGAGCTAGTCATCGGAAAAATGTCAAATGCCTCTTTGTTCCCATGAGAATGGAGAATTATTATCATAGTTTATTACATTTAGTAAATACGGTGGATCCTATCAATAGTATTGTATGATGAGAGATTGGCCATTGAAAGATGTACCTACACGTACCGCTGCCAGGGTCGGGGTGGAAACTTTGAATTCGTTTAGCAATTATATGGATGGGATGAGATTCCAACAGGGATGTCAACGTGGCGAGTTTTAGGATATGTAGGGATTTTCAATCACCATCTCCTTCATCATTCCAAGCTCAGTTACTACATTGCTGAGGATACCATTATTACCACTCAAGTTGACTGCAGGTTAATGTAACAACAAGGTAGTTTGTATCCGAGGAGGCAAGTATGTCTACGTAAACCTCATTCCCTGGAATTGGAATGCACACAAATAAGGAGAATGAGAGAAAACTACAAAAAATGATGGGTCATCTTCAGCGATCATCTCAAGTATACCAAGTGCTCGGGACAGCTTTATTGAGATGTTGCGCATAGCTTGTCATTTCAGACGAACAATTTTATAGCAGTACATCACCAACAACAAAGCTGAACGCGAGTGTGACCTCTTTCTACGGGAACTGTCGAGTACAAGACAAAACTCTAGGTAGGGGTTTAGATACATAAATGATGGAAGCATCGAATACATCACTGAGTACAATTCAATCCTATCATGTAAGGTAAAATACATTTAGTTGAAATCTCCATCTACGCTGCATTCTACGTAAGTACGATCTTCGAAAAATATTTAACAATATACACAACTTTGTATGTACATATTGCTACAGAGTTATAACAGAAATAAATATTATTTTACAATTCGAGATAATCATGAAACGTGATGAATCTTTACGTCGGTTAGGAAGATGGTCAAAACAGTGGAGGGCTCAATCGAGCAAACATGAGAATCTTAAGGAGAGTATAATACTCAGTTCGGGGAAATTTCCAAACCCACAGAAAGGAATATCAATCAAGTGGACCATCCCCCGTCGGTTCGCACTTGAAAATTTGTTTGTGGGGACAGCAAACATGCAACTTGATAAACGATTAAAATTCGACATGATTGTACTAATTCATGTATAACAAAAGGCAAGGACAAAGAGGATTTCGAGTGCCAATGTCGGAGTAACCGAGACGTACAGAATATGGAACTCATCAATCGAGCGGTTTCAGACAAAATTGAAGCACATCTTTAACGTGCTCCTTACACCATATCGATACAAAATAACCTCATACACCAAAATTTCAGATAGTAATAAACCAAAACGAAAATACCGATTTCTAACAAACCAATCGTAATATCTACCCGTGTATACCACATTATTACTACCTACGTAAAAATAATCACTTCTATATTGCACCTTCAATCTACTCCTTTATAAGATTATTTTAGCATTCGTATCCTACGAGATGTGAATAAATAGATCCAAGGCACCAAGTAAAAATGATGAAGGATGAGAAGTCATGGACAAGCTATTCGCTTTTGGGAGCACTATTCCAGTCCAGCTGAGCATGACGAGCTAGAGAGTACGACTCAAAAAGATTTAGTTTATGGAAGGAGGTACTTATCCTTGCACCTTTCAGATAATTACTCAAATTGAGTTCGTGTCAAGCGTTTATTTGTCTCATAAGTGCCTACTAGGAATGAATATATTAAAAATCCCGCTTCGTTGCCCGAAATGACGATCACCCAATGGAAAAATTGTGTTCCGACTTTTTGCCAGCGAGGTGAATTTACAACTATTAATAAATGGGTTACATCAGCCTAAATCCACCTTGTTTGACAGGGAGTTCAGGCAACTAAAGCGAAATTGGCTGAAAAAGAGTTCTACCCTCCAATAATTTTCTGAGTACATCAGCCATGCCATAATACCCAATCGAAAAATTGACGGAATATTTTTAAAGCCTGTTGATGGGAATATTATCAGGATACAAACAATGCAATCTAGCAGGACAAGGTTCTTCCCAGGAATCCACAGAATAACCCATATTCCCATTCCAGACGCATGCGCGCTTCATTTGAAACAATGAGTCAATACTAGAAGTGAATAGATTCTGAAGGGCCACATTCAACGTTAGTTACGTGAACAATGTAAGGTAAAATGGCTGAGAGGAAAGGGAAAATGTAGAGCAGAGAGGTGATGATCGGCGGCACGTTGGCTGCACTGAGTAGAATGGTAAACCAGCTTGAAAAAAAGATGATGTCCTGGGGATGAGGAGATTGCTGAACCACCCACCATAAAGGAGGGCTAGAGAATAGTTTCTAACACGCCCACATCATGGCTGAACTAGACTGGCACGGTGTTCCCAATGGGTGTGAATAGGCGATCATCATAAATTATGCGAACTATGCTCTCAGCGGACAGGCGCATCAAAACTTGGAGGAGATGACCAGCCAGAGTCTTGACGGAGAAGTAGAGAGAAAAGAAGAAGTTGCTCTCATCAGAAGCTCCAGAAAAGGAAACTGTTGCGACAGGCGGGCTGGCACTGTGCCCTCCTATGCCCGATCGAGAGTGTGACTTTAAGTGGACTGTATATAAGGAAAAAAAGGAAAGAAATGAAAGGCTGCTTGTGGTGACGGTAAATTAAAATAAATCCTATATTCAATTGAGGTGGGACCTACCTAGGCCTATACCGGCTGCCGGGAAGAATGTAAATTAAAATTAACTTAAATTAGACAATCGCAATGGAACGAAGGCAAAATGAGAAAATAAATCAGTACTTGGCGGCGACGAGGTTCGAAGATCGGCGATGGGAACGCGGGTAATGACTGGCGTCCTTGTTGAAGTGGAAATGAGCTGATGAGCCGACTGAGGAGATGAGCCGAAGGAAATATTGATTTTTGGCTCACCTCACGTTGGTACTGGTACCTCCTTCAAACTGGTGCTCTTGGAGCTTGCTCGGACTGTAGATGAGCTGAGACGAGGATGGGATCCACCAGTTCGTAGAATAAAACGAATTATATCGTTTTACGGGCTGCGCAGCGGCTTGTGTATCTTCCTCTTAGTTGAAACGGAACGGAACTGAACGTTGAGCTGTTCAAAAGGAACGGTAAAGGCGACGGAAGGCAGGGCGTGTCCGTCGGTGAAGGGAGGAAGCGCCGGGGACGATGGACCCCAATAACAACAACCACCTGATCAAACCTAACATTCCGCCCACCAAAATTTTACAAAAAATTTTTAGTTGGTCAAGGAGGAAGACGGAGGGGGGTTTTTGGAGTGGTCGTGGACAGGAGTGAGAAAAATGACGTTGGCTGATGACCTTTTATATGTTCCTGTTGAGGTCTTGACTGTGATGACGCGAACTACACCATCCGACCCAGGGTGGACTTGAGTTATTCGGGCAAGTGGCCACTTGAGTGGAGGCGTATCGATGTCTCGAAGCAGGACAAGATCCCCTATGGCAAGGTTCCTCGAAGGCTTAGTCCATTTGGCCCTTTGTTGGAGTGTGGACAAATATTCGTTTCTCCAGCGCTGCCAGCATCGTTGGACCCGTTGTTTTACTAATTGCCAGCGCGAGAGAACGTTTTCTCTGCAGTCAAGGAGATCATACTCAGGGTTGGCAATCAGGGGTGCTCCAACTATGAAGTGTCCCGGGGTCAGTACATCGAGGGAGTCTACATCGTTGTACAAAGGGCAGAGCGGCCGAGAGTTGAGGATGGCTTCAATTCTGGAAAAGATTGTGGTGAGTTCCTCAAAGGTGAATGGGGTCTCGGAAACTACTTTCTTTAAGATCCCTTTCGCTGCTTTCACTCCAGCCTCCCAGATTCCACCAAAGTGGGGGGAGAGTGGTGGATTGAATGACCAGTCAATCCCTTCAATGGCCATGCGCTGATGAATCTTCTGCCTTGATTGCTCCTCCTGAAGCCATGCTATCACTTCGCGCAACTCCCGAGCTGCTCCCACGAAATTGCGTCCATTGTCTGAGTAAATGTGGCAAGGTTTTGAACGTCGAGCAATGAATCGATCAAGGGCAGCTATGAAGGCTTCTGTTGTGCCACTTGAAACAAGCTCTAGATGTAGAGCCTTTGTGGAGAGGCAGACGAACAAGCAAAGGTATGCCTTTGATAGAGCTGCTTTGCGACGGAGTGAAGCACGGATCATGAATGGGCCTCCATAATCAACCCCAACATTGACAAATGCTCTGCCCTCTGAGAACCTAGAGGCTGGCAGAGTGCCCATCTTTGGAGCCCCAGGTTTGGGATTGGTCCTGAAGCACTTCAGGCATTTATGGATCCTTTGTTTGATGATGGTGCGAGCAGAGATGATCCAGAATTGACCTTGAAGGAGATTTTGAAGTGGTGCCGGGCCTAAGTGTAGGTGTGCAGCATGGTAGTGGTCAATTAGCAGATGCGTGAAATGGCTCCTGTGTGGTAGCAAAATGGGATGTTGTTTCCGGTAAGGCAGAGTAGAGTTGCTGAGCCTGCCGCCCACCCTGATCACTCCATGTCCATCTAAAAATGGGTCCAAATGGTTAACCTTGGTGGTCTGCAGGAGCTCCACAGACTTGAAATGTTGGGCCTGAACAAACCTGATGATAGCAAGCTGGGCTTGATGCAGCTCTGAAACTGAAATTGGCTTCTGATTGGTCTTTCTTGTCTTCAGCCAGGCTGCGTACCTCCTGAAGATAGCACATACCCGAAGCAGACAGAAGTATGATGAGAAATGCTCTATCAGGTTTGTCATGGCGGTGGAGTCTGTAGTGAGCATAGATTGGTAAGATGGTTTGATCTCAGGGTCCCCTGGCAGTGGCTTAAACAACTCAGTATTGGCGAGTGTGGGCCAATTTTCAGGTTCAAGGTGTAGCCATGGTGGGCCATGCCACCAGAGGCTGTGACCTGCCAAAATGGGAGGGTCCAAACCTCTGCTAGCGCTGTCCACCGGGTTGTCTTCTGACCGGATGTGACGCCATGCAGTTGATTCAATTACTTCGTTGATTGCCACCACCCGATGGGCCACATAAGTCCTTCAGCACATTGGGTGTCATCCTCAACCAGCCAAGGACAACAGTCGAATCGGTGAAAGTGTGAAGACTGCTGATGGCGAAGTTATTCAAAAACGGTTGAACAGAAGTGAGGAGATCCGCCAACAACAGAGCTCCACACAACTCCAGTCGGGGCACTGTGAGGGTCTTTGTTGGGGCCAGTCTTGTTTTGGCCTTTATCAAAGATATTTGTACTGAACCATTGGACAGTTTGGTGCGAAGGTATATGGCTGCCGCATAGCCTTTGGTAGATGCATCGCAGAAACCAAGGACTATAGTTTCTGGGGCGTTGAAGGCGGGAACCAGACGAGGAATCCTTATATCAGACAGAGTGTGGAGTTCTGAGATGAAACGCCCCCATTGTTCAGCAATTGGCTCTGGGATGTGCTGGTCCCAATCGCACCTTTCTAACCAGGTCTCTTGAAGAATGGTTTTGGCAAGGAACACTACAGGAGCCAGATAGCCAAGGGGGTCATATATTCTTGAAATGGCGGAGAGAATTCCTCGTTTAGACATGATCTTAGGAGGTGGGTCAATGCAATACGTGAAGACGTCTTCCTTGGGGCAGTACTGCATGCCTAATATTTTGACAGTGTCGTCAAGCATTGTGTCAAGTCTGCGGGTTGAGTTATCAAATTCTGGTGATGGTTCAAGTAACTCTATGTGATTACTTGTCCATTTACTGAGCTGGAAGCAGCCCTTCTCAAGCAACTCAACCAGTTCCTGCTTCTTCATGAGGGCTTCTTCGGAGGAATGGCCTCCACTGAGTACATCATCAACATACGTTTCTTCCAGTAGGGCGCGGGAAGCTAGAGGGTACTTTGAGCCTTCATCCTGGACAAGCTGGTTGACAACTCTTGAAGAAGCATAGGGCGACGATGCGAGGCCATAGGTGATGGTACAGAGCTCATACTCCTGCACGGGTTCGTCTTGGTTGAACCTCCAAAGGATGTGCTGATAGACTCGGTCTTCAGGGGCTACTTCAACCTGTCGAAAGTGTTTGACTGAGTCTGCAGTAAATACTACCTTGTACTTCCTGAAATTTAGGAGGATGTTAGCAATGTCACGCTGGAGTTTGGGACCCACCATCAAGTGATCATTGAGGGATCCATCTGGAGTGAGAGCTGATGCATCAAACACCACTCGGATTTTCATCCTGCCTGAGTCATCTGTTTTTACTACTGGATGGTGTGGGATGACATATTTGCCTGGAGTGGTAACCCTTTGCATATGGCCCAAATCTAAGTATTCCTGCATGAACGCGTTGTATTCCTTCCTGAGAAGCGGGTGTTTGCGCAACTTGTTTTCTAAATTCAGGAAGCGCGAGAGCGCCTGTTGTTTGGAGCAGCTCAAATCCAAGTCTGGGGTTTTTAAGGGTAGGCGCACTACGTAGCGTCCCGACTGGAGTCTGGAGTGAGTGCTGATGAAGTGTTGTTCACACTCTCTGTCCTCCTTAGATAGGAGAGGCTTCACCTGAACTTCTTCTATTTCCCAGAACCTATGGATTGAAGCTGAGAGGTTGTCACTCAGAGCGAAAAAACTGGAGACACCTTGAGACTCTGATCCTCTGATTCGTCCGGATACTACATATCCGAAGACAGTGGGAATTAGTTTTGGCTGGTTTGAATCAATGGTGATAGGGACTCCATTGATAACCTCGTAGTAAAGGTCTGCGCCAAGGAGGAAATCGATTTGTGCCGGTTTCCAAAATTTGGGATCAGCAAGGCTGAAGGACTTCAGTTTATTCACGAAGGCTGCTGGCACCAGGGAGTGAGGCAACTCATTGGTAATGCTGGTGACAGCAATGGCTTCAGTGGTAAGAACACATTGTTGGTTTGGAGGGCTTATCTGGCATTGAACTTTGCCTTTGAGGCCATGGAGTGTGGTTTGTCCGATGCCAGAAATGTTCTTGGAACAATAAGTTGGTTTTAGGCCAAGTCGCTGGACGCATTTATTTGTGATGAATGAGAGCTGGCTCCCACTGTCGAGCACCATTCGGAGCGGTTGCAATTTTCCACGTGCGTCCCTGACAAAGCCTACAGCAGTCCCCAGAACTACTTCTCCTTCTTCGGCCGCCCCACTGAAATATGCCCCCGCATTAACTGGTTTATACGACTGGGCTGATGAACATGGGGCTTTACTGCGATCACTTTTAGGGTGAAGCCACGTGTGATGCCTGGAATCACATTCTTCGCAATTTCTTTGAGAAGGGCATTTTTGAACCACATGATCGTAGGAGAGACAATTTTCACAGCCCTTAAAATTCTTCAGCATGGCTGAGCGGGCTGCCGGAGAGGCATCTCTAAACTTTGAGCATCCATACAGTGAATGATTCGAATCGCAGACTGTGCAAGGTGTTCTCTTCCTAAAAGGTTTACTATGACTGCTTTCCTGTTTCATGTTGGTCCTTTGGGCTATAAGGGTTGACTTTTGTGGGTGGTGAGAGAATGGCTTATTTGGTGGTTTATATTGATAGTGGGAATTGTTCGCATTATCAAATGGGGTTTCCAGGCTCAGTTCGAGAGTTCGGCGTTCTCGTCTCACAAAATCCACTAAATCAGAAAATTTTGGATATGCCACGTTGTCGTAATCCCTTTCGAATGCAATTCGAGTTGCCGGGTCAAGAAGGCGAATCGCGAGCGAGAATAAAATAAATTCATCGGGTGAAGGTATCTTGAGCATCTTGAATGAAGTTACATTTTCCGAGATCGTCGTCAGAAAATGGGACAGGGATTTTACGGTGGCCTTTCCTGTCGCTGGTTTTGCCTCAATCAAGGGCTTGAGATAATTATTTGCCAAAAAACGCGGATTATTAAAATTCTCCATCAGAGAATCCCACGCTTGGTTGTAGCTTTTCTCTGTGAATGGAATGGCCTTGAGAATAGCCTTGGCTGAACCCGACACAGCCCCAACTAAATAATGGTATCGCTCCATATCAGTCAACTTGTTATCCGGATCATGAATCAAGGAGAGGTAGGTATCTCGGAATGCTACCCAATTTGAAAGCTCCCCATTGAAGTGGGGCAATTTAATCTCAGGAAGTTGCTTGCGGAAGGATCTCGAAAAACTTTCTGACGAATCATTCACAGAATGAGGGGTCGACGTGGTCGTTGGTGCCGGAGTGGGAGTGGGATTCATGTGGTGCTGAAAAATTGAATTTGCTTCAATATAATACCTCTTGGTGTTGGCCGCAAGAGCTCTGTCCGTTTCTGTTGGAACCCCCGCCTCCTGTGAAGCCATCAAGGTCTCCCACAAAGTCTTGAATTCAGTATAGTATGGCTTTAAATCGACGAACATCCCTTTAAATGTAAAGAGAGCTGAGGGATCCGATACTATTTTTCGACCTTGTTCTACTATTTCCTTGATGTTCGCGTGAACACCCGTCAACTCCTTCCTCGTCGTTTTCGCCGTGCTCGTCATTGTACGAGAAGTAATCGGGGTGGAAACAAAGAAGGGATTCAAGGAATCGATGAATTATTGGGAATATAGGATTGTGGAAGTTTCCTACCTAAGTGGGACGGAACTCGATCGATCTTCAAAGGAATATAAAACTGAGTGAGGAATATCTGAAAATGGCATACAAGTCAATTCATAAACAAAACGAAGAAAACAAACAAAGTGATGAAATGGAATTGATAGGACTAACTCAATTTATAAATAGGACATTAATCAACTGGGTTATTATCCGGCCACTCGACGGACCAAATGTTGCGACAGGCGGGCTGGCACTGTGCCCTCCTATGCCCGATCGAGAGTGTGACTTTAAGTGGACTGTATATAAGGAAAAAAAGGAAAGAAATGAAAGGCTGCTTGTGGTGACGGTAAATTAAAATAAATCCTATATTCAATTGAGGTGGGACCTACCTAGGCCTATACCGGCTGCCGGGAAGAATGTAAATTAAAATTAACTTAAATTAGACAATCGCAATGGAACGAAGGCAAAATGAGAAAATAAATCAGTACTTGGCGGCGACGAGGTTCGAAGATCGGCGATGGGAACGCGGGTAATGACTGGCGTCCTTGTTGAAGTGGAAATGAGCTGATGAGCCGACTGAGGAGATGAGCCGAAGGAAATATTGATTTTTGGCTCACCTCACGTTGGTACTGGTACCTCCTTCAAACTGGTGCTCTTGGAGCTTGCTCGGACTGTAATGAGCTGAGACGAGGATGGGATCCACCAGTTCGTAGAATAAAACGAATTATATCGTTTTACGGGCTGCGCAGCGGCTTGTGTATCTTCCTCTTAGTTGAAACGGAACGGAACTGAACGTTGAGCTGTTCAAAAGGAACGGTAAAGGCGACGGAAGGCAGGGCGTGTCCGTCGGTGAAGGGAGGAAGCGCCGGGGACGATGGACCCCAATAACAACAACCACCTGATCAAACCTAACACTTGTCAAACATGACCCACGACGAATCAACCGTGAAATAAGTCCCGCAACGCTTCAGGCGATTTAAATCTCAGAACATTCGAACGTGAGGTATATCGCCAAAAAGGAATCATTTGACCGAACTTTCTTATAGACATTCTCGAATGTTGAGCTCGATGGAGGGAAATAGCTGCAAGGGAGACACGACCGACAACTATTTAGCCTGAGGGGTGCAATAATTTTTCAGATTGTCATGAACTTAGGTACTAACTGACTTGTCCAATTTCGGTCGTTATCGAGAAGTTCTTTCTTGAGATTGTTAACTTCGGCCATCTTAAGATGTGTTTGCGACTGGAAAACGGGCTGCACGATTTCACTGTTATCTGTATCACGTCAATATTTCGCAGTTCAATAATTAAAGATTAAGTAACCGCCATAATGTTGGTGTGTTCGTAACGAACTTGGGCCTCAAGTCTTATCAGCTTTACCGGAGAAGACAATGGTCTTTTCCGCACAAAAGCCCTGAATTTAATAAATTTCCATCTCAATTCTCACCCCGTACTTGAAAATAATTTGTTTTTCCTACAACCTTTTGTCGATTCCTCGCGAAGTCGACTCCTATCGATCTAGGGATTATCACCGTGGACAGCTCTAGGTCATCATCCCCCATTTACAAGTAAGTATACATAGCTTGTGATGTATACATAATGGGATGTTGATCGAAGCTCACTGCTCGTTCTTTTCTTTTATTGATGCTTATTGCTCTTCTTCACATTCTGCTCATGCCAATCAGTATCACTACCAGCATCTGTTCGCACCCGCCAACTTTTGGAACTACCTTATATCTTCAATGCAAAGTAAACTCCTACCTCTCGATTTAATTGGCTGATTCGATTGCCCTCGCAGTATTGTGTTACGTTGGTATCCTTTTCAACAACTCTCCTAATCACGTGCGGTACGTGGACTATACTATTCTGGCAATGGACATGTTAGTGAGGCGATCAATCCATGAATGATATAGTCCTCAGACTCGCTCATTAGTTTCTTCAAAGAGTGGTCAACGCAATAGGAATCCTTGAAGGAAACAGGCTTAAAATGTTTTTACCTTATGCCAAAATTTTTAAATTTCAAAATCCAAAAAAGTTATTCCCCCTTTACGTTGTGTTTGGTCTTCAACGCCAGCACCAACCGGTTCTCAGAATCAATGGAGCTAAAACAAAAGGACCTCTTCACTTGGAAGGTTGGTCAAGTTTTATAAGACCAAGCTTCGCCTCAAAAGGAAGGTAATACTCTCTGAAGACGTACTTGACGAGGTTGGTCTGAAAACAGCATTCCCATCGGTACGCACCATCCAACCAACCGCGCTTGGCATTGACTGATACCCCCTTTCTGGCGAACACTTTTCAATAGCCGACACAGGTTGTTTAGAATGCGCCCTCCCTTTTTGTACGGGCGGTTCGTATCTTCTGGTATCTCCAGGTATAGTTTGTACGGCCGTCTGCGCTCGTTTACCCGATGCCATGGCGGTTTCTGTGATGGCCACAATGGATAGCATTTCTTTACCTTCACGGTCACTTCTCGTACTCCTTCTGCTCTGAAGATTTGCGTTCGAGAGACACCCCGCGACCTGTTATAAATTTCCGAACGTCAGCGTATTGCTTCGTCTGCCCAAATAATTGTCTGTCCCGACAGGGATGAATTGGTTTGTAAGCTTTATGGCAAGGATGTCGACCTAGTTGGACGGATGAAGCCATCGTTTAGAAACCCAGCTGCAGAATCGATGCCTGAAGTTTGTCCAATAATTTGTCAGTGTTGACACCCCGTATAGTAGGTGCACCCCAAGATTTACGATCTACCGGTGTTGCGTAAGTAGGACGTAATGTATTATTGCAAATGGAGTCTTTTCATACGAAACTGAATCACCATCTGGGAGAAAAGGCCATGTCGCCAGGCCATGAGATCCGGATCGCTCAATCATGTTCCGTCTTCGTACTTAAAATACGAGTGAGAAGTGTGATCCCTTCTCTTCTTGCGTGATGCTCTCTCATCTGGAAGTAATGACTGACCTTCCACGACCTCGTCTGAGTAGGATTTTGTTCAGTACCGACTTGTATCATATTTACAATTCAATGAGGTCCTGTAATGTGCCGGAACCGAACTCGAAATAGTTATTTGACACGGAGCTTGGTGAAGACTTGTGCCTTAATAATCAGAGGTTTAAGAGGTGCTTCACGTTAGTGGTTTTATCATATTTTTATTGCATTTTATGGGCAATATAATCAGTTTAGTTCAGCAGCGACGGTAGTTATTGTTGAAAACGTTATTAGATACCTTCCTGTAGCCTCTGATTCTAGAAAGGATAAGCTCGATATCATACGATATGTGTAAGCGATCAAATTAGATTGGTAGGTGTATTGTAATGTAACTATTGAAAATGCTTTGAAATAGCTCTGACAAGTTATTGTCATTTACTCAAATTAATCGAGAAATTAATGGAAATATTTCGACCGTTTGCCAAAAGCACATTCCAGATACTCCAATCTGATTTTAATCGGATACTTGTCCTCAAATGCGAATACCTACCTAACTGCTTATTTGAATGATAACGGGTAACGAGAATGTTGGCCGGAGTAACCAGAATTGCTGGACGGCGATCCCACACGCCCAGCCTCAAACACGTTAAGACGCTCCTTATACGGGACTGTATTTCTCGTTTTCTCTTTCAATTTAGAATCGTTTAATTCTCAACTTCCTGTCGACAGTAAAAACAAGAGGAATAACATTATTATGAAGTGGTCGAAATTGTCTGAACAGTAACTGGTTGCTACTATATCGAGTGTAAATTGTTATGGTAGTTGTGTGGGGAACCAACCACTTTGATAATTGATAAGAATTATACGATAACGTATCAATACCTAGGTTTCAAGGTTATGTAAAATTTTCAGTTTTCTCCACGGCCTCCTGATCAATAATCCCATGTGTTACTTTTGTCCGAAAATGTCCTTATCTAGCAGAATTCTGTCGGAATTCAGCAATACGCGGTATATTGTGTTATAAGCTTGACGTTTTGTACGATAATTGTCACACTCTCTATTCTTCTCGAGTAATTGCTGTGATGACGTCGGCAGATACTAGGTACATCATTGCGCAAACGAGGAAGTTAAAATTATAACAAGAGTCCAAACTTTCATTTTCCACCCCAAATGGTGCGAGGGCTCACGACAAATCTAGAAAGTCGTCGGCGACCCTCCATTTTATCATTAAAATATAATCTAATTATTTTGAGTTGTGTAACAACGACCTGAGGGACTGAGGACTGATTATCATCTGGTAGTCGCCAAGTCAATGCTAATAACGTTTATGAGATAGGAAAAAAGGTAAGTTGAGAGTTGATGCCGGTCATGGGGAAGCGAAAAGGGTTCTGTTAATATAAGATCTTTAGAGGAACGGAGCAATGGAGTTCCTCCACAACAAAACCTCGCTAACAAGCTGATAACCTCCACTGATAGCTGTAGTATACCGCCAGGAGAGAGACAAAAGCAAAAGATAATCTTCGAGTGCGAGGACGACGAAGAGAATCCTAGAGAATGAGAAGAGATCGGAGGTAAAATAAATTCTAATCCCGCCGAGAGATTTCCCAACAATACATCTAACAAGTTCGGTGTTTATCTTATTGTGTTTCTCGAGTTCCTTGTTCTTCTCACACCCTGTGAATCGTAGAAAGTCCGAGTTGGCGCTCGTGCAGAGTGAGAAACAGGAAAGAGCTGGCAAACTTGGTAATTGGTTAGAACTTGGCAAATCACATAATATTCCCCCGTTCTCAAGAAATCAAACTTTTACAAGAAAAAAAAAGAACATTTCTCCTAGATTATGACGTAATGTGAAAACCTCCACGATTTCATAGTACGTGAAATATGCAAGCAAATTATTTCAGTTAAACAAAAGGTAACTCCAGTGGCTTTGATGAAGATTATGCTCACTCAGACATTGTTCAAAATGTGCTCCTTAATTACTTTTAGTTACATTGTCAGCCTAGAATGGATCACCCTGCAGAGCATGTGCTGGTGAGAGAACATGGCATGGACACATATCATTGTATTTCCAAGCGCACATAGTGTTGCCTACGCCATCCCCAAATTATGAAAACTCATGCGCTGTTTGTACAGTTATATCTTCAGTAGGCTAACAAACGCCTGTCAAAATTGCTCCAATTACTCCTGGGCTAATATATTCGATTCCTCTGGTCGAAGCACTCTAAATCCTTTTTCAAAAATACCCGTTTTGACCACTGGAACGTATTAGTAAACTTCATCGTACTGCGACTAGGCTGATGATAAATTAGGCACAATGGGGTCCAAGTTATAATCCGGTCGGGACATATTTCTGGACTTTCATAAAAGCTGTACCATCCTCAGTATCAACTTACCTATTTCCTTTTCACAAACTTTCAGCTTTGTCAACTTTCATGTTTGAGCGAAGCTCCGCTTATTGCATAACTTGTAGCCACGGTCAGGACCAAGAAGCAAGATGCGACGGAGTAGCAAGTGAGATGATCTTGTCTCCGAAAGATCGTGGCCGTAGAAAGAGGAAGTTAGTTGTTATGAGGAACCAACTCGAAGGTTCGTGACGTCGATCGGCGAAGGAAACGATTTTGCATGAGCTTTGCCCTTACCCCGAGACCCCAAAAACGTTTTTGACGGTCATTTCAGAGCAGAACGGACAAATCGGAGCGGTTTTGTCTTGTGATGCTCTCGATCATACCTCCTATTAGAAAGTAACAATGGCATCGGGGATCAAACGGTCGTTTCCCTCAAATATTCCATCCGAGACCTTTGATTACCTTTGACTGGTGGAAGGCCAAGGACCTCTTGATTCGTTTTCACTCTCGATTTCTGACTTCTCCATGGGCCCTCTAGAGATATTATTTGAGACTGATCTTTAGCAATCAACTTGTTTATTTCTGGAGGAAGACACTTGTTGATCCTCTCCTTGCCAATCTCATGTCTACGATCGGAAAATCACAATAATGGTGATGACGGTATTGATGGGTGATGAGTTGGTAATCAATCACTAATTTATTCTCCTGGAACTAGTAATGACTGGGCCATTAGGAAAAACCTCCCAGCAGCGAGGTAAATTAATAAGACCGAAAATGCGAGTACCCAACACGACCGACTGAAAGTTCCTAGAAACGAGGCAAAGAATGAACTGACTCCTACATGATTCTATTCGTTGACGACTCAAAACATGTAATATGAAAAAGGTTACTATGTCTAACTTTCTTATATTCCATGTTATTTCAAATAAATATCTCGAGCTCTCCCACGCGAATGTCTTCTGAAATGAAAATGATCGTGTTCTTGTGGCAGCCTGAACCAACTATCAGCTTTTTATTCACGGCCAACACTTGAAAATAAAATATAGCACAGGAGGAAATGATAACCTTGAAAATCATTTTTATGGGTGATCGTGACCGTAAAGGCAGGGGTATCATCAGATCAAAACTAGTGGTTAGTAAAAAAGTGAAATCCAGGAGGACGCATAACGAAATTCAAGAAAAAGGATACTGTCGCATGTCTGTTTACTTTTTATTATTCACGGAATATCTTTCGTTAGGTTACTTTATCTCGGCCTTATCGCTAGATATCACCACTTTCTTTTTGAAGTCAATAATTTGTAAGAGTACAGCTTCTTTGAAACGGGCTTTCTTTAAACGTGGCGAAGAAAGATTGAAGACATTTTTCCATTCAATTTTAGGCATCAGTTGAAGTACGTAATCATTATGTCAATCCTTAATCATCCTTGCAAGGAATTAATAATAGATTATTGACAAGAAATCACAACTTGTAGTATTTGAATATTAATATAAAAATCAGTATTTTAGCATACAAATTGATCATCGTGAAATCGATCATACACTCGATTAATGAATCGACGACTATTAATTAAGCTGGGTATGTTGGAGGCGGTACAGAAATGAGATACGATTTCGAAAGCATCGTACTGATCACCTTTGTAATCAACCTGCTCGTGAGGACTGTAAGTTTTTCTGCGGGGGTCATAAATGAAGAGTAAACACGATTTCACTCGCCTTAATTACGAAGGAGACGACGCTACTACTAATTGCTCAATGAGCTTCATGTTTTATTCATTAGTGTTCATTGTATTCCACGCGATGGGGTTCTTCATAAGTGCAAAACCAACAGCGCTCACCTGTTGTTTCATAGCGTAGAAAGAATGCCGGAAGGTGACCCCTGATAGCCCTTGATCCGCGAATACTCGCATAATTAAATCCGCAATGTGGTGAGTTAGAACTACGGTTTATAAGGTCCAAGGGCGTCACCTTTCTCGGCTGCTGAGCCGAATGATTTAAATCTGAACTCGGTTTATTGTGCACCTGATATCGAGTTTGTTAGAGGACTGGCATTTTTTTTGTAATAGATCTTTCTTCAGAATGAATATATGGTCTAAGATTCCAGTGGAGACCTAATATCTTCTTTTCCTTATAATGCAATGGAAAACAAATATTTCTCTTCACATCATTACGCCTTGTGTGACGAATGGGGATGACAACTAATTACAACCTTACGTTTTTGTAGTTGATGGAATACTCTTATCAAATCATATTAAAATCATATATAATCATAACAACTGAGCAAAATCATGCAGTTTTCAGGGTAGAGAGACTCCCTCAGAGACCACCCCCTGGATGGAGTAAAGTTCCCCTTGCGTATTGCATGGGTTAATGTACAGCGAACGAAATGAAGCAGAAACGTCAGTTGGAGATATAATTTGTAAATCATTTGAATCAATGCTGTCGTGGAATCTTTTATCATCTTTCCCGTAAATTAATTCTTTCCAACTCCTCAAGTTTCCAATTTCAGCAAGTCTTTGTGACAATAACCGAAATATTTGTGCTCTATTTACGTTATTCAAATGAATGGTTTCGGCCATTAGTATCGAGTTGAATAAGAGGGTTCAATGTAGTCACTCTTCTTGGTCTTATTTTAAATGATTCCTGATAGTTGGATGAAAAAATTACATTGGGTAATTTTTAGATTGTAAAGCAGCTCAAAACGCACTTAATTCCTGCGTTAATGAGATTGAAGCTTTTACGTTCCGCCGAAAATCATTTTTATCGATTTCTTTTGATGTAGTACTATAAATTAATAGTTTACTTCAGCCTCAAATATTTAAGTTCCCACTTGGTGCGTTACAATTTTTTGAAAAGATCTGTGAATCCTTCGTAACAAAACATCTTTGGTGATCAATTACTCTGTCACAATCAAGTCGCTTTCATGAAACCTTTGAATTCGGCAAATTCCCTGTTTTTCCTCCTCTTAAGAATTATTCAATTTTGTTAGTGACTACGCCGTCGCTACTTAACGTTAACTTCACGCAGAAATGGCAGTTTTGAAGTTGTTTTTCGAATGTTATTTATTCATCAATGCTTTGGGCGCCATCTTCAGGAATTAATCTTTTCATGTATTTTTCCTCACACGTCACAGTCACACGTCTATAGGAAATTTTAATTCAGCATCCAGTTTGTGGACGCATCTATTGTGCTACACTGAATCGCAGTTGCTGAGTCTGCGTGAGAAAGATTGTTCGCAATTTCAATTCACCGATTTTGAATTCTAGCGTCCTTGACTTTTCACCTTCGCTCTTCGAGTAGAATGCGAACAGTGTATAGGTATGTGGAATCGTAAAAGTCTATTCTCAGCTATCGCGTGATACATCAAGCCGTCGCAAAACATTTCACTCCTGTCTGCAAATAGTTTCTCTATCAATATTACTTTATAACACCTCGCGACCCTCGTCTTCCCCACAATCCGTCATGTTTCCTTATTTTCCCACCAGTAATAAATTACGCCCGCCTCAGTGATTTTTAAATCAAGCTTTGAATGTCGATTTTATTACTCCTTTTTCTTGTACGAATACCTATAAAATCGTTAAAAACCCGTTACGGGCGGAAAAATAAAATTTTCCTTATGCCTGCACACCGATAAAATGCGGTCGTGCGTTGTTTGTTGAGATAAGTTTCTTCAGTCATAAAAAGAACTCGAGAAATATAAGAAGTTGATCGAGTTCTCTCATAAAGTAAACACTACGTGGTTCCTTTTATAACGTTAGTCATAATACGCGCGTATGGTTTATGGGGCAGAACGTTTTTTTTACCTGGGTGGCAATATCAATGTCAGCAAAAATACATCGTGTGAAATTTCTCGAATGTGAAATGTTACATCTTTAAACCCACAAAAAATTGTGTTCGTTTGTTGTGCTTATTCAAATTGTAAACATTCGTAATCATATTGGGCTCCTACTTGGATGGGTGGCCGTCATATGCGTAGTCCCATAGGACATTATCCTTGTAACAAACATTACCTGATGAATTTTCTGATATCAAAAAACGTTTTGCTGATAGTAATGACACAAACCGCACAAAAGTACGTTACTACTTTTCGCTATCTCTGAATTTATTGGCACGGTTCTGATTAAGAGGCCACTGTAGCCATCTGCAGGCTCTCCTGTTCGGAGGGGAAATTTTTAGAACTCACTTTTCGTTTCGTCACCTTGTTTTCTTCATTCGCGAGTTTTTGTAGGCCCAGTTCAAGGGAAATATTTCCCGAGATGAACCACCACAGGCCTCTTGCTTTAGACACAAAGCATTTGACTCTGCAAGTCAGCGGGATCTTTGTTTTGCCTTTCGAAATGAAAACAATAGTCGCTCCAAAATCTCATTTTCTACTTTCTTTTGAGTTTTAAAGCCTTTTAAAACGAATTTGGTTCCGTAACAGTCTATTGTCCGTCTGCCTGTGTTACACTCTTCTGATACTTATGCTCTCAACTTCCACTAATGTAAACGAAATTGCTGTTACCTGGGCCACCCATATTCATCGCGAATGAATCAGTAATACGCGTTCTTTATTTTCTTGTATAAAGTGTGATGTTAGTTATTATTATTTGCGTATGGTTCGTGTCTGGTTTTTCACTAACTCAATTCCTTCCTTTAAAACGGGGTGACCTCATTCGACATTATTGTTGTGAGTGTACATTCCACAAAAATATTAAACTTAAACACTGGCTCTGGGGTATAGAAGTAATCCGAATGGAGGGATACTTGGAGGTTGTAAGTAGCTTGATAAGGCAACTACTTCGGTGTTTGATGATATAAATAATTTATCAATGATGACAATATCGTGAAGGTTAGATGTAAATGTAAGCTTCTGTCCCGTCAGACGCCAGCAGTGTATCCTCATTTGATACCGACGAGGTTGTTATGAACGCACATTATGAATCTCGGCATGTATCTTCAACTATCGTACTAAAAATCCATACTTATTTCGATTCTATAGAAAAATCCATCGGAAAGATTCCCTCCTTTGTGCGATTCTTGGTGAGAATACTATTGATTATTACTGAAATCGATGTAAGTTTGCTCCTTTTTCAAGTATCAGTCAGGGGTCACTTTAGTCACCTTAGTTCATTTCATGAACAACTGCATGTTTTGTTAACCCGTGTGTTTTCTTTCCAGTTCCAACGCCCGATTCGTGACGTCAAGATTAGGCGTACTACTCAGCTAAAGATTGAGAATGAGCCCTTAGGACGATTTCATTTAATAAAACGTTGAACAAAATGAGCATCTGCGTTAATGTTTTATATTAGGGTACCCTAGTCCACCGTCTGTGGCCCACACGCGATGTGACTGCATGTCGATGCACCGATCAAAAATGATCAACCTCCTGTAATAACATCTTGACATCGGAACAATCATTCCTTACGAGCACGAATTTTTCATGAGAAAATTGTATAAAAATCATGTATAATTCGGTAAATCGCCATGAGAATAGTTTCGACGAGTACTGGACCGTCGTTTAAAGCAGTCGACCGTTTCGTTACGTATGGAAATCCTCTCGTTATCTCCATCAACTCTCCACGTTCTCTTCTTGCGCAACATCTGATTATCCTGGGTTGCTTGTCGGGAGTTCCTCGTTCGAAATGGAGGCAAATGGAAAATCTTAAGTAAAAGGGTTCGCCTAATGAGGAAGACAGTTCTTATGATGTGAAAAGTGAAATGATGTATGTTGGTACGCAAAATGGCTTCTTCTGGATCCCTCTTGTGCCAGAATTGTGAAGAACGCGGTTGGAGAATCGATGAAGGGATGATGTACCTAATTGGCCGCATGTCGTGAGATTCTCGCGGAGGATAGGTAAGTTTTCCTATCCGTGAGTCTATCGCGACCTTCAGATATTCACGAATCAGAATATCCGATCGGCCACATGCTCGCTCTAATAAATTATCATGTCGTGAGTGTTCATCTGAGTCTACTGTGTGATCCTCAAATGTTTTAGTAGACGTACTATGCTCAGCAAATTAAAAAAAAAAATAAAATAAATAATAATAATAATTTTCTGGTGAATTCTGGTTGTGCGGAATGGAAGGTGATTTACTAAACTCGCTTTGAGTTATTTGTTGGATTATGTTTTGAATTGGAGCGCCAGTGGCTGGAACAATCTCGAAACTGAGACTCCCTATTCTCACTTCACGCTTCGACTCATGTCATTTCAATGAGACTTCACTCGTATTGTTGACTCCTCCAGTTGGCTCATTCACTGTTTATACTCCAGAACACAATTGCTCTTTTTGCTGTTTATGTCGAAGACAAACTTCCCCACGGAGAGCTCTAAAATGACAAGAGAAGTATTCTGAAGAAGACAATACGACAGTGCACTCCGTGGTGTCTCCTAATTTTTGTGTTCCCACACAATTATTTATGTATAAATGGGGTTTCATCCACCGAACATGAGATTTTGAGAATCTTGGGAGCAGTTAGTTCTCCAGTTCCATAATTAATTTTCCCGTCCTTCCAGTCGTAAGCTTTTCCAAGCGTGTCGAGGAGATTTCTCAATCATCCTGCTATCTCACCTGGGATCCGCTTGTCATTCCGGTCGAAGCCTCATCGGAACGTTCCTCGAACAAAAAAGCACCCACGCCAATCCTTTGGAAATTCGAAAGGAGAGCGCCGTTCTAACATACACAGTCCCTGCACAATGCACGTTCCAAAGACCTCGAAATACCGTTGTACGCCCATACACTCCGTGGTTGTGGGGCAAACGATATATTCACACCTGCTGCGAGCGTCTGAAATAGTTCGGAAACTTGGTTTTGGCCTGGATTTTGTTCGGCGTGGACAGAATGACCCAAACTAAAGCACAACGAAGAGACAAAAATTGAGCCTAAAATTTCAGGGGCATTTCAATGTGTAGGATTTATAATCCATACACCTTGAAACGCATGAGGAAAGTTCGGGGAAGCACTTTTTTTGTCGATGCGAATAAAAGGGTGCATCATTCCAATGATGAATCAAAAAAGCTAGAACCACCCCTGGTCAGATATTTTTGCGTGTTTTTAGATTTTCTCGCTTCCGGAGACGTTTCTTACGTTGTAATTTTGTTTCTTTCATTCGTATAAGCGAAACCCGCCGGATTTGGAAACAGGTACTCAAAACGTCATGTCACAAGACTATAATTCTGCGACTCAGTGCGTAGAAAGCCACGTCTCGTATGAGTTCCGGCCGGGTTTATGATTTCGGAGGCGAACCATTCAAGTGGAAGTCACCTCTTTTTCGTTGAGACCTCCCATGATCTTTTTTTAAAGATTGCATGGTAGTCATCTTGCATCCTCGAACACTCTCATTTTCATGTTCGTCCAACTCAAGACACTTCCGAACAGACGCTCTTCACTTTCTCCAAAACCGAAGGTAGCTGACGCAAACTGTAAATTCACGACCACCATACGAGGATAAAGTAAGGGATTCCCAGTATCGTTTTCGCTCAAATCACTCCCTCCCATCCTCCATTTGTAGAATCAAAATAATAATAACATGATTCCTTCCATGTCGCCGCACTGTAATTTCCCATCTCACATATTATTCCACGAACGAGGCACCGTTTTGCTATACGGAAGTGCATAACACGATCAGAAGGTGTGACCGTATGAAATTATTATCTGCCTATGGCCTCTGATCCATGAAAGTGTAATCTGCTTACAATTAGTTGGAGTTTCTTTAATAGCAGGGCGCTATTACTTTACGCAGTTAAATCGTCTCCTGAAGGCCTCCGTTGGTCATGAATTTTTCATAGTTTGATCAAGTAGTTTCTCATAATAATGGCTTTGACAAATTGTATCACTATTAAGTCGAATTGATGTTTTTTCCTCTGATTAACAAAGCCTAGCGAGTAATTTTCTGCAGTTATTTCACACCCGCTTATATGAACAATAGTGATTATAGGTGCACATCTGCGCATTGAAGTGTTGATTCTGGACTAGGACCTCGTATTAATGCATTCGTATTTTACAATGCATACCAAATACAATACAGCCTCAATGCCGCATGCAACTTGACATTATGAGCATGATAACTAACCTCACAACAGGAGGCTCCTTCCTAGAAGAAGGGGTATATCTCGGTAGTGACGAAGAAAAGCCCCACTAATTCACATTGTACTGGCTGAGGCTGGGTTTTATCCAATATTTATTATAAATAGCATTAGTTGGTATCCACCCAGCGTGAACGTTTCTTTTTAACGCCGATCAAAATCACCTTGTCCCACCCCCCTTAATTCCCCTCGTTTTATTGTCTTTCAACTGTACTTGTTATCCTCCCATCAGTGCTCGAGCATAATGAACATCTGAATTATCCTCATGGCACGTTGAAGTCATTATACAGTAGTTCGTGCTCTCCTCGCGTGGGGCAAATCGGTCGCTCTGTCAATTTCTTTTTCATGTATTTGTACAACTGTCTCTTACAAAATAAATGTATTGTTTGTTTCAGGTGGGTCTCACTGAGTAGGTGATTGATCGCCGAGTTAAAAACATCTCTCAGGTATCATTCGTATTATAGGATATCTACCTCAATGCATGCTGTACATACCTACTTGGACTTTTTCATGTTTACAATATTAGTAAGGAATTACATTTCAAATTAAGCATTCTAACCTGACACTCTATTTTTAAATGTGAGTACTGATGAAGCTTTGACGACGAACAGCAATAAAACCGTCAATGAGCGGTCACCCATCCATGTAGTCCTCGCGCCCGATACTGCTTCCATTCGAAGATCAATTGGATAATACGAGTATAATCCTTGATTATTCGTTACTCAAATTTCCGACCTATGAAAAAAGCTAGAAAACCAATTCTAGCTTCCTACCTATACTGGTGCCAGTATAGAAAGCTGCTAATTATTTCAGCCAGAATACTCTTTCTAAACCTTCTTCTAAGTGAAAGATTGGCGAAGAGTCGGATGCTGCGATTGCGAAAATCTACTGTGTTCAGTATTACGAGTGCGATGGAAAATTCGAAAGAACAGGAGGTAACGTCCGAGTGGCAAAACAAACTTGAGGCAGTCACTTTACGTAATGACTTTAACGCAGATACCATCATCCGCTTAAGTCTCAAGCTCCGACCATCCTCTGGCAAGTACGCAGAAGAGATAGTAATGCCTACTGTGGGAAACTGTTTCATTCCTGAGTGCTTTCGTTGATGGAGTAAGCACTCCACATTATTATCTACCTGTCGTGATCTCCTTCGAGGAGAAAATGTCTCGGTAAATTTTACGGGTGTTTTTTTGGTTGGTTATTCCATGAATAATCAACTTTAGTCGGTCCTCAAAACTTTTCAGCCCGATCGGACCAAATATGGGAGGGGTAGGGGTCAAAATTTGTTTTTAGAAAAATGGATTTTCGAGATTTTGGGCAATCTAGGCGTGTGGGGTATAATTTTCCACTAAATTTTGGACGCTGAATCCAATGAAATGAGTCCCGATTGGCGAGACGATTGGCGCCCTCTGATGATGTCATGGGTCAAAATGGGTACCTATTTATCCATTTTGAATGTGTGTTTTCGAGATTTCTGGTACCTAGGCTTGTGGGGTATCACTTTCCACTAAATTTTGGAAGCTGAATCGATTGGAATTAGTTCGGGACCCATCACACCCATTGTTTCAATTTTCTCCATGCTGAAGAAATGAGTCTCCATGCGCCTGGTCAGAGGAATAACCAACCCATGTAAAAAAAATGTGCAGGTTTTTTTTTTTTTTTTTTTTTTTTTTTTTTTTTTTTTTTTTTTTTTTTTTTAAATAGTTTGGGGCTTTACCTGAAAATTTCAACATCATTATACCATAATCATTATCACTCATCATTTCTTGGCCCACCCACTTCCAGGGTTCAGGGCTCATCTGAACTGATTCAACATTCGTTATTTAATGGAAAATGACTCCCACCTAGGCTTGAGCTTCATGCACGTCATTTAATGATCGGCCCTACGCACCAACGCACCAAAGTATTAATCACAGTTACTCGAATCTGAAATATCCTTCTTTTCTGCAAAATATTATTTTGTTTCCCGTTTTCATCCTGAGTCACAATGAACAACGGACTGGAAGTTATTCCACACTAATCGCTCCCGACCGCTCTTCACAAACAAACTATTATAGTTCATTTCCAGTGATTTGGGGAAAAGATGAAGAGGTGACTCTCCAGTCGGCTATCTTGACTCATTCTCCTCCATTTCCCATTTCCACTCACCGTGTGAACCGTGAATGTGAATCTAGCTTTTGGTATACAGTTCAGGATGAGAGGTAATTGAAGATACGTAGATGGAAATCTCCGTCTTCAAAAGGGATTTAAAGCAACAACCGTGAATTCATCTGCTTTTGGTAAGAATACACTCTCGTTTGTCCGCACCGTGGAGGCCTTGAAAGGTCGAACTTGGTCCATTATCCCTAAAACGACAGAGAAAACTTCGTAACATCCACTCAGTAATGAAGCGAGGCCTCACCGAAATTGGACAAAAACAGTTAGGGACGAACGAAGAGGGCATTTCCGTGCCTTCGCGAAAGTTGGATTCTATTTGCAGGCTTCATCTTCTGCCATAGACGCAATCTCTTCGAGGGAACAGTGACATACTGTCTAATAGAAAGTTCCCTCGAAGCTCCCGAAGGACTTACTAGAAGTTACCATTCCCGAGCGGTTGGACAGGCTTCTTCATCCTGGTGATCCACATAATGTCGTCCCTTTTCAATTTTCTTTGAAGGCCGCACGCGGGTGTGAAACTCGTCAAACAAGCAGCGATTTGCTGCCATTTCTGATTTATCTTGACTTCAAACACTTTTACTCAATCGTAATAACACAACTGAAGAACCGGACTTTTCGTTAATTCCCCGACGCAGTCTTTAATGAGTTCGTCCACTAGAAATTCGAAAAAGAGGAGCGACATTTTTGATAATGTTCTTCGTTAGAGAAACTCTTTGATAATTGAGTTTCTAATCCACCTTGAGACGGTGATCTCTCGTCGTTTTCCCTGGACTAAGTGAAATGAACACGTTATCGAAACTTCTATACTCAAAATCTACGTTCTGTTGGTTATCATTATGCAGCTGGTAGTCTAATGAAGGTAACGGGTATCAAATCCACATGTATGGAGTTAGCTTGGACTACTGTGGCAATCCCAACCGTATTGACTCTATCATTTATTTCTTGTACACAATCTAGAAAACCTTTTGTAAATACGAAGCGTGTTTGTGGTTTCATGTGTCTTTTCGCCCCAGATGCGAACTGATGTCCCCATCCTGGTAAATCGATCCGGTTTCTTTGTCACCGATATCCTTTTGCTCCACCTTTGCTCGAATAGCAACAGCTTAGTTTACATATATCAACTTCCTGTTGCCGACTTGTCCCTAGCGAAAATAAAACACCGACCACGCCTACTTTGGCACAATCTCGCATCTTCAGGGCGAAAATAATAATATATAATCCTACGCGTTTGGTTTATCGATCTAATGCACGATGTCATCATGAAAATTTAGCTCATGCAGGGTGAACTCGATATCGCCGGAGCATGTTGGTGCCTTATGTTGAAAATCGACGCTTTTGCGAACTTCCTTGATGAATAATTCATTCGCTGTGTGGGGCTGTATTCGTAGGCTGTGCAAAAAGCAGCACCTGTTGGGTTTTCAACCAGACGCTCTTAGTCACTCAAAGCAATTAGTCGAACATGCCACCGCTCCTCACTGCCTTCATTGATAACCCGATATTTTAGCTGAACATATCAGTTTGACTCGTCTTGCAGCCCACTTTCTACAGACAATGAAGTGCCCTGCCGTTTTGTAAATCTTTAATTTAATTAGAATAGCTCCCTCTATTCAAAAGGTTGCTTATCGTGACACCCTATGACTTAGAAGCCTGCCGACAGAGAAATGGTGGATTACGATTATCTTGAAGTTTTTGTTAGTTATAAACCCAAATAGAATCCGACTATCTTATCCACGTGGTTTGTAATATTAAGCACACCAAGAAAACCAGGTTCCAATCATGCATATTACATCAGTTTTCACTTATAGTTTTCCTTTTGTTCAATTTCAATGTAGTTTGTTCATGTAGCTTGATCGAAATCCAATCGCACACGTATGGACGTTTGGATAACCTGATGACTTTACCCGTCGTTTAATCGTGATGCATATCTGCGCGTGCGAATCGGGGATGTTTAAACATCTTGTGATAACCTCATAGATGTACCAGGTACCATTTCCAACACGTTTTACGGGTAGCGGATGACCGACTAAAGAACTTTCTTTCAAACTCTTTAAAATGTGATCTACTTTGAACGAGCTCATCCCATCGGTTGGATGGACCGGTTCCAGAAGAAGCCGACCACTTAGAGATTTCTATCTAGTTGTAAACGATGAATTTGCCGTAGCCTGATTGTGGCTTTTAAATTCATATTTTTCTCGGCTCACTCCTGTGTGCTTTCTAGCATACTTTTTGTCACAGATTTAACAGAAGGAGAAATTTTCTTGACCATAACTCCTACTACTATATTTTCTACGATTGTTATTCCGTTCCTTACATCATCAGAAACTTGTAGTTCGTAGGTTAACAAATACGTATTGATTTATATATTACAGGGAGGTTAACAGCAAAATAGGCCAGAGTGATCCTCAAGATACGTTTCGGAGCAAGAAATCTCGAAAACACATTCGAAATAGATAGATAGGCACCCATTTTGACCCATAGCCTCATCCAGAGGGCACCAATCGTTCCGGGACCCGTCTCATTGGATTCAGCGTCCAAAAGTTAGGGAAAAATGATAACCCACACACCTAGACTAGGCTCTAGACACCTTGACACGTACCGAAAAAAAAAATTTTGGGCCGAATCGGACTCGCTTTTCCAAGTGGGTATACACGTGTTGGTCTAAGAGTGGACTGTTGGCCATAAAGATGCTCTCAAGTAGTCAAAAGGAACGCTAGCCTTCTCACAATAGCAACTGAGTCATTCATTCGCTATTTAGTCAAAGAGAGATGCATGACGTAATTTCATCTCAAAACTCACCACTTTCGAAAACTCCCGAAATTGAACGGGGGCGGTCATGAACATCGTGACCCGGTTAAGAGCTCACGCCGTCCTTGATAAAGCCATGGTCTCAGGTCATGAGAAACCCAACCATGAGAAGCAAAATGGATACAAACTGAGCCAAATCGTGGCGGTTTCATTTCACGATTTGGCGGGATAAACGCCACCGTGTTCATGCACAATCCTCACGAAAATATGAGAAAGCGCGAAATCGTCAAAACGACGGATGAGTTTCTTCAGGGTTTTTTTTTTCCTTGCGTTTCCATTTAGGATTGTCATTTCATGTAAATGACCCGTTTCTTCAACTACTCATCTCACGAACTGTGTCTTAATTAGGTCCTATCGTGATTTACCTTTGCTTTCAGCAGGGTTCAAAGTTTTTGAGTTCACCTACCTCCACGTTATTCTCATGTGGTCTTCTGTTTGGTGATCTTCTGAAACTGTATTCATTAACTCCGCAGGATGCTGGATGAGTACCCCACAAGGCGATAGATCGTGAAGCACGTTCCTCGAGTCGCTTTTCTGTGTCCATTGAGAAACGGGTTCATGATCTGAGCTTCATTAACATGTACCTTCATATTGCAGCTAGTAACCAACCATAGGAGGGCTCCCTTTCGATTTTCCCACAGGAACGGATCGAGGGGTCACCTAAGCTCGGGATGAGAGTGCGTTTTAGAACGTCTCGTCGTACCACGCTGAAGCCAGGACGTCGTATGCCCATTGTTGCTTTCAGTTTCGCATCTTCAATGAGCGAAGCAGCTGTGAGAAAGCAACGTGATCATGTGTCCTGGTGCTGGTTCTGGTGGTTCTCAAACCGCTCAAGATTGTGACTCATCGTCATTGTGATCGGTAACGCGACAGGAAGATTATTTTCATAGTTCCGTCAGTCAATCTTTGAACGCTAACCGACCGCTCTCTCTTCTCTTTGGCAAACAGCCCATCGAAAAGTATCGTGGATCCACCCTGAACAATTCGCAAGGTTTCACCCGCGTGGGTCGGTTGAAACCGTCTTTTGCTGCCATTAGACGAAAATTACTTCAAAACGGCGTGGCAAGCTGCGTCGGCGGCGCTTAGGCTTTGCTATTATAGTCGAGGAAAGTACCTCCGCTTTAAACAGTTGTACTTTATTCATTCTCATTTTGTTCGTTATTAAGGAACGGAATTCCATCGTAGCTTGCTAAAACTCAAACTTTCCTAAAAAGTGTTATTATTTTAATTGATTCAAAAATTATTACTAACTATGATCTATTCTACGCCTTTGTAGGCAGGAATTTTCCCTTAGAAACATCATAACTTTCTCTGATCATGTTAGAGAGTTCGGATGTTTCCAACATGAAATGTTCTCTTTCAGCCCGAGTGCTATAATTGCCTAACAATGATCCAAAAACTCTGAGATCAAGCGTTTGAAATGATTGCATGTATCTCATTGAACCACCGTAACGTGCTACCAACCTAATAGTTCCATCTGTACCCACATATCATCATCGTTTGTTATAGTTCCTCCTTGCATTGCTGACATTTAAACTATTTTGAGCCGACACCAACTTGATTCGCTTGATTTGAGTTGTTGTCTGCGTCTATAAAGTTTGAGTGACGAAATATTCTGAGACCTTTAGATGTTGTTTGATATTTTGGCTGGATACTGGGACCGCAACGCGAGTTATGTGGGATTTCAACCCCACTGAAAATCTCACCTCCCTTGATCTTCGGAGCTCACCCTGGAACTGTTCAGCATATTACTTAGGGATGATTCCGGGCCCTTGCTCAAGGCTCAGTCGGTCACGTGGTCTGTTGTCGCTCTTTCTCGAGAATCATCTTCCCTCTTAAGATCACTTCGATGTATGTAGTTGGTAATACTTTCCCAGCCGTAGTTAAGAATCAGCATTCATCTCACAATCTCATCCGGTGATAACGGCGAATTTTCTAGGGGTGGCTCTTTTCCCTCTCCCACTTGAAAAATTCAATGAATGTATGCTCGGTACTATCCTCTACAGTCCGGCAGTAATAGCACATGGGGGCCTTCATCGTTCCCATTCTGTGAAGATACTAATAAAAGAGCCCGTGGCCAAAAAGCATTTGTGTCACGTAAAAATTAACCTCCCTGTGCCTCCTTTCGAGCTATGCAGGGATACTAAGAATGAGGCGTTCAGCCCATCTTCCCCGGGTCTACGCTGTCCGGCAAACAAAAATATGGAGAAAACGCAGTCGAATGTCCACGGATAGCCCCTTTACGACAGCTTTGTTAGGTCTAAAGCCGTTGTATTATTATCAACTAGAAAGCTTGGATCATCAAATGAGCAATCATGAATGAACTATGCTAGTTTGAACGTACCAACAAAATCTTCAGAAGCTTGTGGAAACCAAAACCTTGCTATCTTGCCAACACGAGCTCAAGAGATCATCTTATTACACATCAGGATTATATCCACTGCATCTATTTCACGACCGACACAATGAGGATTAGGACGATATATATATCACATCCTCAATTTATTGTTCTAGGGTTTTGAAACTCTGGTGATATTTTTATAGTTTATATCTTTCAGCGGTATCCGAAACTTTACTTACAACTTCTTTTTTGTCGAACCCGGTTTTCTGTCTCACGCCGCAATAGCAGAAAACCTGTTCAGACTGAGTTGATATATAGACGGTATTATATCGTACCACCTTCAACCCTTTTTCAACTGGTTTAGCTCAGGTTTTATCGAAATCATGGACTTTCGTTTGTAGTTAGGTGAAGGGACAGTTTCAGTAGCGAACTACCGGGTGGTTCCTTATTATGTCTAGTCACGGTTCCGGCTACTGGATTTTTCGTAGCTGTGCGTATTCAAACCACGACGGAACTTTCATTTCTTATGGGTTGTGATTTGAGTGAAATGGAAAGCAGTGAAGCGAAACGAGAAGTGATCAAAATCAGGGAATCTCACGAGTAGCTCAGCTTCCGTGAAGCTACTCATATGACCATACGAGGATTTTGATGTACTGACTGTTGTAGCGATATTGTTAGTGGGTGATTCATTGTTGAATAGGTTCTGATCTTTTGTGGATAAATAGAATCTCTTTGATCTGCCTGAAAATTCAACATTCCATGATTCAAGATGTCCCAATTTAAAAACCTATCTGTCCGTCCGCCGTCCAATTTTGCCCATCGGTCGGTCCAATTTTGTAACCCAACCGCTGCATTAGGAGCGGGATATGTGAAAATGCGTATTTTGGTAATGGATTTTGGATATTTTCTGGGACCTTGATGCGATGGGTATTTTCACTCTAAATAACGGTCGCCAAATCGATTGAAAGGGTTCTGACCGGTTGCCGCAAATTAGCAGCTATGGGCAAAAATATTTCCAAAAGTATATTTCAAAAATGAGTTTCCGTGCTTTACGGGGTCATATGCGTTGAGTCTCATTTTCTACAATAGCCTCAAAAGGCTCAAAAGGCTTGATCTGTTTTCAGATTGATCCTGAACCGATTGCCGCACCCTGTCGCATATGGGACAAAGATATTTTGAAAATGGGCAATTATTTTGTGAAAATTGACTGTCCACTTATTGATTCCAATTTTATATAGGTTGGTAGGGATTCGATCTGAGGCCATCAATGATTCACTTTCCATCAAAAATCGAGAACTATAAAAAAACAAAAAAAAAAGAAAAAAAAAAAGATTTGCAGCGTTTTAATTGTGCGTAAAAATTCACATTTTCGGGCAAACCGTGAGAGTTAAACGGAGAAATCAATACTGTACTTACTAATAGGATTTTATTATTCTTAGTTTAACACCGAAGTGAGTGAAAATTGATCAAATTCGTTCTTATAACTTCAAAGTGGTAAGGACTATGGGAGTATTCGTCGCTGAAAGCGCATGTGATATGTGTTTTAAGCCAATCATTTGTAGAACTGCGCTACAGTATGTATTTCACATTATTTCTCACAGAACGAGAAGACGAAATTTCGTTCTTCCGTTTAAAGTGGTTGTAGTCACCTCCGGCTATTTTTGTGTCGTAGGAATTAACAAAAACAGATACTTAAAACAAGGACTAAGCTGTTCAATCTCACGTGTGAAATCTCGCATCTGCACCACCTTCAAAATCACGAACTACCGACGCCTTGAGCCCAACTGTCTTTTAAACCCTTCTTTGTTTAAGGACGTACATGTATACGAACGAAATCGAAAATAGAGAGAAACGAAAATCGTGATTTGAACCTTCAAGGCTGGCGAAGAGATTCTAAATCACGATTTCTTCAACGATACGTTTGGCGATGTTCACACGATCACACATTTAAAGTCCCGAAAGAGGGTTGTGCCCGTACCTGCAGTGTGTTCCTAGGACACGGGTTTCTCATCTTCACAAAACGCTTTCTCGAGAAACGTTTTGCGTTAATATGGCACTACGGATCACTTTATGGCTTCCATTGCCCACACTCCCTGGCAGTAAACTCCTATTAGCGTTTTCATCGCTCGAACAAGTTCTGTTTCCCGAGTGGAATTTTTACCGTGATCTAAAAACCGAAGTAGTCATTGGCTTTTCCTCCTGTAATGCAAAGCATTTCACTGACCGCAGAAGTGTAGGTGTGGTTGAGCCAATATTGTTGAGTCACATTTCCAAAGGAACATTTTGATTTCAATCCTCCCCGGAACCAACAAAATGAAATCGTTCTCATCGACGCCGTTAAGCCTTTGAGATTTAGTGTTTTTGCGTTAGATTTTGTTCATCAGAAAAAAGAGAATAACTTTATAGTTTCTAATAAAACCGGGAATAAAAGGCAGACTGAATATACTGCAGTAATTAAGTGTTCTTTTACTTCATTATCTGCATATCATCCGTCAAAGTTTTTTATTAGAATATGCATAAAATTACTCTTGGTGACAATCAGTTCACGGTGGATGGCGTACTTTCAAGTTCCTCATACACTAACAGAACATATAAGTGAGTCGAGTTAAATTCGCTTGTACAATTTCTTTCTCGTTTTCCCCCTTTAAGCACGTAAATTTGGAGCTTGGCCTGAAAGTGAGTAAGTATTACTCTCAACTACCTCATTTTTCAAATCCTGGCGCCGCCTGGTTTTGCACCGATTGCCCCAAACTGGGAAAAAAAAAAAAAAAAAAAAAAAAAAAAAAAAAAAAAAAAAAAAAAAAAAAAAAAAAAAAACTGGGAGTAGTTTGGTAGGTAAAGATGGTTGTTTTAGAAATGGGGTTTCCGTAATTTTTAGGAAGGAGCAGATGGAATTTGGAGGAAATGCAGCAAACGGAAGCAGGTTATAGGTAAAAACGACATTATTTTCTAAGGAATTTCGGGCGCTGATTGGAATTTTCCTTGAAATCGTTACGAATCATAATACGGAGAGCACCAAGTAAATCAGCTCCACAAACAATGCAATCTTTCCATTTTACTTGTTCAATTTTCATACTGAATCGATTATGAGGTTTTGGACCGGTTTGGGAAACCTAAGAGTCAAGAAGTGTTCTTCCTCGCGTGTGCTATCATTTTTTCTATTTTCCTAGTTTTTGGGTGGATTTTCCCGAAGGAATGTAACACTTGATTCGATGGTTTATAGTGAATTCACTTTTTAGGTTCACTATCTACTCCCTCCTCCCCTCTTATTGTTGTACGAAGCCTATGATTTTCTTCTGGTTAACCACCAGAAGAAAAGAAGAGTAGAATACTACTCCGTACCTCATTCATAAAAGCCATATTCGATTTTACTTGTGATTAAACGCCAATATCCGGCTTCACACTCACTTTGAGGGTTTTTAAGGGGGGTGGGGGAGAAGTTGATTAGAGGGTTGTTTCACTCCTCGCCTCACTCAATGGTCCGTTTCCATCCGTTAGTATCGACGCGGAACGGTTCTTTCCCATTGTCTATGTGCGGCCTAATCTGATAAAGACCATGAAATGACTTTATTTCAAGTGGCTCTTCTCAATATTTACTCTGGTCTCCTCAATCACCACTTAACTCATCACGACTTGTAACACCGCTTAAAGGACCGCACGAATAATACTATGGATGCCAATAGCGCACTGTTCGTTCCCTATACTGTACTTACCAACCTTACGATCCAATTCGAGCATGTTTCAATCTTCGCATCACCTCGTTTCGGCCTGCCGTTCCTTTTTGCTCAGAAATCATCGTCTTCCTTACTCTTCCCATCCGAATTCTTAAGTCAATACAAAAAGTTGTCTAATTCAGACGATTACCCGGTGTTATTGGAATTGCTTCTTTACCACTGTACCTCCTTGAAGAAAATCGTGTACAATTTTCGAGTAGAGTTTACTTTTTACTAATTAAAATAAAATTTAACGGTTCAAATTTTAATTCTACCATGAATGTTCACTATCGTGTTTCTGACTAAAATTTCGAACATTCCTGACACCTTGCTTGCTTACAGCCGTACATCGTTTGTGCCTTTTTCGTATTTATACCGCCTAGTGCTCGATGAAGACACTGAAAAGAAACAAGAATCTCTTATAGAGTATGAGGACCTCCTAACGAGGAGAGAAAATATTTTTGGGCTGTAGAATGAAGAAGTTATTCCTGATTCATCATAATTCATGAAGTAATGAAGGTAATAATAAAACCTATCTACTTAAATGTATATACTTTTAGTCGAGTTTCCTCAATTTGGCTGTTTGCCTTAAAAATGCTATTTTACGTTCAACAGACAAGTTGAACCCCCTTTAGCCAAAATCAGGTGAATCGAAAAATGAATCCTCATGTAGAGTTTTTATTACCTGTTTTGTAGAAAAAATTCTTTGGTTTTTGATATCGAATCGTGTATCTTGTACCGCATTTTCCTGACAATTTGGGCCAGTTAGATGCTGAGAAAAACGTTTATTACTCTTCATAAACCTCCTGATATTGTATTTTATATAGGAGCTATGAAGAATGAGTGTAATAGTGAGCCATTAGGAGTTTTAAATTTACTTGTATTATTTTTTCAGATGCGGTGATGAGCGGTCACATAACCGGGAAGGCGCAATGCCTGAGCCTGCTCCAGGACTGTCTGGCTCTCCAGCTCCAGCGAATTGGACCCCCGACCGCCGGACCCACCGCTGCTCATAAGGAGTCGCAGTACTGGATGTATGACAGCGGATATCTTATTTTTCAGGTGAGTCTCGACTCAGATCTTTCACTCTTTAATCGAATGTTTAGTGCTACGTTACCCTTCCATACATCCAATCTAGCATCCAATTGTTAGCGTTAGCTTCCTTGAATGCGTAGGTGCGGAGATTTTTAGTTGGTTATTTCTTGAATAATCAACTTATGTTTTCATGCAGAAAGTCAATATCTCCGGTACGGTCCAAAAATTGTTTTCTGGGTGTTGCAAGGTGTCTAGATCAAAATAAACAAATGTCCATCCGCCGTCCGTTTTGGTCAGGGACCAAGGGTAGGGGGTCAAAATTTTATTAAGAAAAACATAGGTTGATTATTCAAGGAATAACCAACCAAAATGGATTTTTGGCAATCAAGGCGTGTGGGGTATCATTTTTGTCTATTTTTTGTACGCTGAATCCGATGAGACGGGTACCGAAGCGGTTGGCGCCCACTGGAAGAGATTTCGGGTCAAAATGGGTATCTATCTATGCTCCTGGCCTCAGAAATAACCAACCCCTGTGAAAGGATTTGCAGCGTTTTTTTCCAATTAATTTGAAAGTTGCAAATCACCTTCGCCGAGGCACCCATGATCGTCATACGCAAACCTTTTGGCAGAATGTCCATTGCCAGGAAGTCAACGCCAAAACTCGCCTACCGTGAAGACGCCGGATCTCAGTCATTAGGCTCTGCGCGTGTCATAGTTGTTTGCTCTCCTCGTTAAAACACCGATTTCCCCTGTCGTCATCCGAGGTGCCGTTCATCGAGCTTTGTTATTACGACGGCTGCGATCTTTCTTGTCCTTGGGAGGCTGTGATTTGTTTTCGTTTCCTTGATGGCCGGTCAGTCAAACGTAATGAAGACACCCATGGGCTGGAGACTCGAGGATCATCAAATGGAAGCACGTGCCGTTCATTCAAGGTTTGGTTTGTTATTATCCTTTTACCTTTCCGGCGTATAAAAATGAGTATCTAAAAATAGAAGAGTCATCAAGTTGTAGCCATCCATCAAACATTCGTCTCATCCAAAGTAATTGCTCATACCCCAGCAACGTGTCTCGAGACCTCATTCTATTGAATGCGCTTTTGGATAGTCTATGAGCTCAGTCGTCAGCGTCATCTGCATTTGAAGAGGATCGGCCTCTTTGAAATAAACTAACGCTCCAGTAAGATTTGCGCAGCTAATTACGGAGAAGTATTGTGCAAGAAGCGACGGCAGATCTGAAAGATGTAAAGTAGCTGCTACTCGGTGACACGAGAGCTGGGTGGTCGTTTGCTATTCTCGTCAAGTCACTCTTCTTGTAGAAACTTGAAGTATGTTATTATACCGTGGCTCTTTTTGAGAAACGTGACGTGCAAAGATTGAATTTTTGATGTTATATCAGGGGCTGTCAACCACAACTGAAAGCATAAAAGCTTTGATATTACACCAAAATGACATCATTCGCACCAACCCGGCATTCAAAATAGTACCTATATATGATTAGTCATGGCCCCTGGACTCCTCATTTGGACTCGAGGGTATACAATTACTATTCAATATCTTTTTGATACTTCATCAATAGTAAATTGGAACATGAAATCTTTCGAATTAAGCAGCTCTTAACATTTGAATATTCAAATTAATAAAATGTAGCCTTAAGATTATTGAGTGTACGTTGAATATCACATACTTTGGGTTGTGAAAATCACACCATTCTACCTACTGCATTGGAGTTAGTGTAAAATTTGCATATACTTTACTGTTATTTTCTGATGAACTTCCACAAACTCAAGCTGGCTGAAGCTCCAGTTACAGAGGAGGGATGTGTAGGATTGCACAGCTAGGTAGAGGCCCCTCTCCCTCACTGCTTTGGTTTGAAGGCGCGCACGACACAACAATTTCAACGATTTCATTCTAGGGATTATAGGTTTTTGTCACCACCAATGTTGGCCAGTTGACAGAAATTTTGAACATTAATTTTCACAGTTTACGACGTTTCATTAAACGTTTGGGAGGGAGTTAGCCTATGTTTTGGGTCTGCTCTGTCATGAGTGTATTTCGCCAATGTAATGATGTGAAAAAATGTGTTTCTTTTCTGTTCTCAGGGTTTCTTGGAAGCGAATTTAAAATGTTTTTGGGACGGAAGCCTCGTGGCAGCGGTGAAAGGGTTGGAATTTATGGGGTACGTCTGCCCTGGAATCCTCCTGGTGACTGGCTCACCACCTTCTCTTCATCTCATTCGAAGCGCCTGGTCTCGATCCGTTCTCAAACCGCCGCCTAACTATCTCATCACTTTACTCGGTAAGTGCAATGTGTTGCATCAATGAAAATTACTCCGTTCGCCTAGACTAAACAACCTAACAAGATATTATTTTTCGAACAAGGAAGTTGGGAGCCAAATTGCTCGTATCATCCACTTTACAGCCCTCTCGTCTTGCAATCTCTTTTAAAACTCGATGGAAATTGAATGTGGTTATCGTAGGCTGCCATATTTTAACCATCTGATCGTGAGTCCCTTTTTGTATCAGTCCCCCCGACCGAGCCTCGCCTAACAAGTATTCAATTCTCCGTGTTGCAATGCTCCAAAAGTGTTGTTCAATATCTTGAGAAAGCCACGGGAATGTTTGCAGAGGGAAGTTTTGAGTCATGTTTCGCCTCAGGTTCACTCCTGAGGTAGGCACGGGTATGTACGAGTAATTTTTCTCCTTGTCCTCATTTATTCTGTCTGGCGTTCGCCGCGAATACGTGTGGAAATACTTCATGTAATTAGGAAGCTTGAGTTGACCTTCCGTTATATTCTGTGATTTGGTCATTTACGCGGCACTTCCACTACTACTAAACTCGCCATCGTGTTTCTCCCTCTTGAACATTATTGAATGTATGATTCTTGGGGACCAAGATGAGTGGGCTGTCATTCATGGACATTGAATTGATTGAGGTAGGTCCAGGACACTGCTTTTGGGCCACTAAACCCATTTTATGGGAAAACTGAGATACAAAATTCCAACATGGAGCTCGAAAAACTGCCGTATGGACGTATCCTCAATAAATTCCCCTCAATGTTCCCCATTTAAAACTTGAACTTCATGAACACTGAATCGATTGAGGTAGTCCCTAGACACTGCTTTTAGGCCAAAACATTCATTGTAAAGATAGATTTTCTAAGAAAAAATTACATAAATCTTCATTCAGAAAGGAAAAATAAGAGCTAAAATTTCCGCTTGGAGCTCGAAAGACTGTCAATACGTCCCTCGGTCCCCCAATTAAAACTCCACCTCACCGATTAATTAGAACACGAAAACCCAACAAACGCTTCCCAATTTGAAGGTAGTCGTGAGCTCGTTCCGCCTTGATCTTTCATTCCGTCGATGTGAATGTGAACTCCCCATTCATGAACTCGCTCTGCTGTTTCTTGTTTTCAACACCGAAGGCCCGCACACTCCCACACTCTCTTTGTGATTTTTTCAGACGATAAAATCGCGTATTTTCGTTACTCAACGAGCCGCTCGTTTGTTCCCGGTTTCGATGTCTCTCGTAGGCGGGTAATTACGATTGGGCCGGTACCTACCTAATTGTCCGCTAGAGAAAATTGTGTTTCACAATGTTAACCCGCCTTTGATTTCCGTGTTGCTCCTCACATTTACTCATTCTCACTCTATCTCGCGCTGTGGGTTATCAAGCATAATATTATTAACACGTAGCTACTTCTACCGCGGTTTATCTACCTGAGATTATCATGGGAGAATCAAAATTTCGGGAAATTTCTTCGAAGGGACTCCCTGACTCCCTATCATGACTACTGGCTACCGACGAATCAAATATTCATCATGGTCTCCGACAAATTCCGATTAATATTATTAATTTTACATCGAAAAAATCACCATTTTTACGTTTATCCTACCTTGTACAGAACATTGTGCCCTCATGCACCAGTGTGTCGATAAATTTCCGTAAATGAGCTATCTCATTGTCGCCCTTAATATTTCAATGATTGAATTGATGTGGGCGAGCTCCTTTACACTCTAAATAGACTCCAAGTGTGGACGGAATATGTAGAAAATGTACGTCTTTGATATAATTTGATTGATGAGCAAACGTTCATTAATGAATTTCAATTTTAACTGAAATGGCAAGTAAAAATTTGCAGTTGTTTTTCACTTTCCTTAAAATATTTAGGCCTGATGAAATTTAAAGAGGTCTTACATCATTAAGAAAAATATCCTGAACCTCTTTTGAGAATGCTACAATATGTAATTGATTATCCAAAAAATCCAATCCAAAGTTGATACCAATGATACCACCCGGTATCGAGCTTTCGCTTATCATGTTTCTTATGTTTATTCGACCCAATAAACTGGATAAATTGAACCGAAAGCTTCACCTTTTGAGCGGTGTTTTTGTCATTTTGTCAACGTTCTTGACGACCTTCCAAATACCGGCAATGGTGTTTGATGCGAATTATTCTAGGTTGAATCAATCGTCACATGGAAGATGACCAGATTCTCTGGTTCTATAATGCTCAGCCTTGCTCGTTTATTTTCTCTCACACAATTCCGTGCATTGTTATTAACATGATACGTAAGTTGTACTCATCTTCATGAACATATTTTATTGTTTCAGGCGATGTAGAAGACTGCACCGTATCGAAAGTTCAACAATCGGGTTTCACGCCCTTGTCTGACGCAGTTTGCTGGGTCATACTCCAACTTGGGGCCGCCGGTCAGGTCGCGGTCCTCGAAACGATTCGTTCTGCCATCAAGTCTTCGTTCCCATCAATCGAAGTACCGACGACGACTCAACTTTACGACACTCTGGCTGACCTTACAGCTACCAACAAGGCAAGTTCCGCATTTTCTAACGTTTGTTATCAGTTTTATTCGGCCATGGTTGCTCTTCTCGTGGTGCGACGGAGTGTTTTGAGATATAATTCAATTTTTGAACGTAGGTGTACCAAACAGCGCAAGGTTATTTCGTGGCTACCCCGGACAGTGTGCGGTTAAACGAAGCGGCGACTGGAGGAAAAAACCTGCTGCTCTCCCAAGCTGAAGCTGCTGCACGCGTGCATGGAGAGATTGTCACCATTCGAGAAGGACATAAAACCCACCAATCGATTCAGACTAACCTCGCTGACGTCATATGTGGCGGTTTGTTGTTTTCACCTTCAAACTCCTTTTTTCTTACCGACGCGAATCTCACCCTCAATGTTTTGTCCTCATACAATTTTACGTCTGCAACTGATTGTAGTTCTATGTTACGTTAATTTCAGGGAACAAAAACGATAAAATTTTATACCCAAGGACTGTGAATAGAGGAACGTATCATCGGAAATTGGAGAGAAGGCACTCGATGAGGCTGCTCGGGAGCTCGAGAAAATTGTCCACTCTTCACCGCGCTGGCTCCGTTCGCCTACTCCACCACAACATTAGCACTGAAACAACAAGTAGTACGATATACTTTTCAGAAAGATCCGGGTTCACCTTCTATAGTCCTGCTTGAAACGTTGGTTTGCATTGTAGTGGAACGAGAGATAACTTGTTCTCTTATTGAAACAAGGATTCTCTGAGTGTTGGCTGAGTATCGGCTGTGCAAGTCGATCCCCTCAACAATGGTTTTGGGACAATTCTAATATTGTTGTGTTAAATTACAATTATCAAATTAGAGCAGCATAGCAGCATAAAGTGGCCCTTCCTATCGGCTACGATTCTACCAAATCTTAGTGAGGATCAATTTTGTCTCTTAGGTGATCAATTTTGTCTCCTCTTAATTGCAGAAAAGTGTTCGATCCTTTCAAAGATCTTCAGGTGGCCAAGGAAACATCCGCCAGCGAGCTATTCGTCTCCTTCTCTAACCGATCAGTCACCACCCGTTGAATGGTTCAACTCCTCCGTTCTCAACTCACGATCCGTGGGCACGCAAACTGTTGTCAAAGTGAGTCATTTCTTTGTAATCACCCTTGTTTTTAACGAGTTTTTGAAAACTTTGTGTCGAGTTCACTATAATTACCTAGTAATAAGGTATCGTGAAATCTTTCGTATCCAATCTTGTTCCGTGGGCATTTAGCCCCAAAATGACCTTTTTTTCTTAAGACGGAAGGTATTTACTCTGTAGATCTCATAAGCACGCTTTCCCACGCATTAGCTCGTTGGAACGCTTCATTTTTGAGAGACAGGGTGTCCTTTTATTTTATTTCTCCTGGAAAAAATAACCTCAGTTAGGCTCGAAATACCTCAAACATCCAGATCAACCCAGGATTCTCACCCGTTTTGTCTATCCACCATGTGAAACTAGTTGGAAAATGATAACGTATTCCGCCTAGACTGTCTAAAATCATAAAATCCTCATTCAGCGTGAATCAATCAGAAAGAAGAGTAAATATTTGTCTTATATGAGCAGCTCACTACTAATCACCAAATTTTACCAATATTTTGTCTCAATGTTTCTGATTCTTTTTCGTAATTCAAAAGTTATTAACTTACTGAAATATCGTTTTTAGGATCAGCCTGAATGCTCAGATTGGGTGTCCGAGTGCGGCACAATTCGTTCGAGGAGAAGGTCGATGAGTACCTCGCGGCTGCCTCGACGTCGCAGCAGAGCTCCATCAATGTCTCCATCCCGACCGTCGTCACCTTCGACGCCGTCGTCGTCCAAAACCGTCCTCTGCGGCACTACGCCCAAAGCAATGTCGTCGGCCTCGTCAGGATACAATTCCCTGCCTCGTTCTCACAGGTCCCGAGCCAAATCCGTTGCCAACAGCGCAGCCAGTTCACCCAAATCGACGCCCCGTTTGAAAAATTCGCATTCATCGATCAAAGTCGAAGTGTCCTCAAACCCGTCAGGCGGGCTTTTGGCGGACACTCAAGTCGACACTAGGATGACGTCTTCGAACGACCAATCCGCCATGTTGACGACGACAATCAACGGGCCGAATTCCACCAAAATTTACTTGCAGCAACAAAATTCCCCCATGCGGTCAGTGATCACGTTTGAAAAAGCCAGAAAATCGTCCTCAAGAGATCATTCGACAGAGAAAAAACTCGGCCAAGATGATGAGCGCTCAAAAGACAGCAGAAGAAGCCGTCGGCCGACTTCTCTGTTCCAACACAAAGACGGAACCAAAGAATCGACGATCAAAAGCAAAATGAACCTCAGTCAATTGGAAAACAACTTGAAAATGAAATTCCCATCGACGGAAACTATTCAACTGGAGGAAAAGCTTTTGTCGGCCGATGAGAAGAACAACAAAAACTTCTTCAGTAAAAAAAATTTATTCGATTCCGTTAATTTATCCATCAAAGCTGGGAGTTTAGTCGACGTCGCTCATGCCGACGAAAGGCTGAATAACATCAAGAAAGCGTCTATTTCGATGAGCCCCCTCCAGCCAGCCATCAGCACTGACCGGGTCCTCGAGAGCCTCAACATCAAGAATATCCTCAAAGAAAACGGGCCAGGTTCCCCGACGAAGCTCGAAGACAAAAACTTGCTTTTCGGACCAACGAATAAACTCCATCAGCCTGAGAAAACGATCGACTTGTCCGATTTACCGTTGAAAGGGGAAAACGAGTTGTGTCCTTTTAAATCTTTGAGCGACCTGTCTCTGCATTTTACGTCGTTGGCGGCGCAGAATATTTTAAACGGCGTGAGCATCAACTCTATCGACACGCTGGTCGAAGTAAACATGGCCGCTGAAAAGCACGGCAACAGCATTCACACGGATCTGGGCGTCGTTTGAAATCTATACCTACGATGATACTGCAAGTATTGCGTTGAGCTGGGAAGTGCATGATGAGTCGGTCAGTTTAAGTCATCTTGTAGGTTGGGGTCGAAGTACCAAGTCCTGCCATGTCCTGTCCTGTCACATTGCTTGAAGACGTATTCTTCAAGTCCAAGTTTTGCGATTTTATTTGTTCATTGTGCAGACTAATAAAAAATTATTCACTTCAAATTTCCAGCTTTGGCGCTCACACAGGCCAACGTAACATGGCAGGACTTCCTGAGGGAAATTACATCTTGTTGGATGGGGTCGAAGTACCGATTCCTGCCATTAATTCTACCAAGTTGCAAGCTCAAGTTTTGCAAGTTTTGGGCATTAGATAAGTTCCCTTCTGAGGTAAATTACAAACAGCTTCGACCAAAGTCGACTTGACGCCCTGTACAGTATGGTGGTTTCCTCTGTGGAAAGCCATCAGCTCAAGAGGAATCAGGTAGTCCAGCAGAGAACTAGAGGGTCCTAACCCCACCCTGGTTCATGAAGTAAATCCTTTCAATCAATTATATCACCTATATAAATAAGCTTGTGGCAGAAGATATGGCAGGTACGTACTTTCTTATTGAACAGCCTTTAACGTCTCGCAATGGGATTTGCCCGTCCTGCCTTTGAAGGCAATTAATCGCCCAAGTGGCTGCCAAATTAGATTCGCAATGTAAAACTTCCGCTCTACAGCGAGGAATTACAAATGCTTTCGTGGAGAAACGGAGGATCTCCCAGGATATCTTGGACATTCATTATTAATTACGAATGCCTGTGCGGTCCCTTACCAAAAGCAGGCACTTTTAGCTTCCTCGTAGACCACAGAATCCCATTCCCACCATCTTGACACACAACCATGATCGTGACTTCCATAAAAATACTCTCAACTCGTTGACTCCTTTTAACTGACCGTCACATAAATCACTCATAACCGGTGAAACGGCAAACTGTCTTATTTTATTCACTCCGCAATCCATGCCAACACCATACGTAGAGTATAGTGATTTCCTAGCATTTATGTCAATGTAAATACTAAGGGAATAAACTAATCCCAGTGACAAAGTAAAATAGTTTTTTTGGTCCCAGTAAAATGTTCTAATTAGTTTTAATTACATTACCGACCAACTCGTTCATAATCGTTTCAATAGAGCTAAGATTCTAGTTTTCCCTTCTCCTAGTTTAAATAAGAAACAAACAATAATCAAAAGTCTAATCAAGAATAATTTATATTTCAATTATAAACAATAATTTATCTTCCTTTTTAGAAAAAAATGATCTAAGTTACAGTTTTAGTTTCATCTCGATAAGAGGCCATACGATTTTTATTTCATTTTTTCAGTGAAAACATATTTTATTCTACTTTGTAAATAGTATATTTTAGGGGCTTTTAAGATGACGTCCAAGTAGAACCCAAAATAACATCGCAGAATTTTAGGTATTCGTGTTGACTACCTACATCGATGTTTTTTAGCGTTTAAACATAGTTTTTGCTTATCGTTTTACTTGTTTGTGCCAAACTCCGCAAACGTCTGGTGTTGTTAACCATTTTGAAAAAAATGAACTCTGCTTGGAAACTAACATTTTTTGGTTATTCCCGTACGAAAACATCAGCTATCGTCAGTTGATGAAAAAATGTGTAAAACTTGAATTTGTGGTTATTTGTACGAGAGTACTTTTTAGTATTAGGTGCTATTTCATCTTTTGTAGTGTAGCGTACAAGAGTTAATTTTAATTATAGTTCATCTTGAGTAACTCCTGCATCATCTAAGAGAACATGCCATGTTAGTTGTAAGGCCCGAAAATGGGATTTTAACTTGGCGTTTGCAGTGTCCTTTGTTCCGCCGTTTGCTAAATACAAAACGCATTGTACGTGTACTTGAGTAGATGCTTGAATTTCGGGCTTATTCGACATGCGCATGTCCAACTTTGTGATCGTTATTGTAGTAAATGACCTACCTTTTTACTTAGGTTTGTTTTATTTTTCCATCGATTTCCGATTCCAACAGCGGTGGCGGTTTTCTCCTCGGCCAACAACTGAGTAATGCTAGTTTCTGGCTAACTGGTCCCTAATAGACCAACTCGTCTAGCAAACTTCTGACTGATCGGTCTACCATGAGAAAAGTCTCTTGGCTACAATGAGCCTTTGAGGAAATTAGAATGTGAGTTTGATAGCTAATTTGGTATTAGAACTATAGAATGTGCGGATTATGGTCCTGCATAGGTTTCCAAACTTGACCTCTGACACCTCCGCGCCCTCTACAGAGTTTTGAGGCCACCAAAGCTGATTCATACTTGTCTAGAGAATGTTATAGCTGTTGAATTTGACTACAAGGGCAAAAATTCTTTCAAAATTCCTTTGAATCCCTGAAAAAACAGCATTTTTGACCGTTTATTTGTACAAAATAAATTGGAAATATTCTAATTTTAGAACTTTTGTTATGCGAGTTTAAATTCAGGTTATATTTTCACTCTTTGTTGAACACACTGTAATAAATAATGTCACTAATTATTCTTCGTCCAGCTGTTCTTGTTTGTAGCGCTTGTAGATCTTCGTGCAGACTGCCGTTGGTTTGCTGTCTGTAAAGTTTAAAATAATTCGCGCATTCATCACTCTGGAATGAAATTTCTGACTTAACATTTGTTAACAGCGACGTCTTCTCTCTTCATTTCAGAAGTCGCTTACTTCTTATGGCTTTTTTAATGAACTCCAAATGGTACGCGATTTCTGTGTTGACGGCAGGATCGGTGGACGCGCATTCTTTTCCATACGAGACAAGGCCAACTTGAGTGTACCGGTTTGTTTCGGGGTCTAACCACACTACAGGTCCTCCGGAATCTCCCTGCAAGAAGATAAAGGGGATGTCTTGATAAAATTGATCAGGAACCTCCCCTTTGTGGTTGATTTTATGGTACATATACCTATTCCAAAAGAAAATTCCTAGTAAGGAGGTACACGCATAATCATGATGTATAGTGCCAACCTGACAAGAGTTTCTTTTGGGAGCCCACGTGCAAATTTGGGAAGGATTCGTTGTATTCACTTGGCTGCCATAGACAGTTCGGCAAATTTCCAAATCTATCACCTTCAAGTCCACTTTTTTCAGAATCGTCGACGTTTGGCCGTTCGTACTCACTTTACCCCATCCTGGAACACAGATTTTATGGACAATGTTAGCGTATATACAAATTCTCACCAAATAGTTTATTCCATTACGGGAATCTTATGCTTGAAAACACTGAAGTATGAGATTTTCAGAAAGGAAAATAGATCTTTCGTGAAATATAACCAAACTTTGAGATCGAGGAAATGAATTGAGTTAGCTTTCTTATTTTGAGTTATTAAAACATAATCATCCAGATTACATAAAACGAAAAAATTAATTCAAAAATAGGTGATGATCATGAAAATAAGGGAGATCAAGAATTAGTATGTTACATAGTCCTTGGGGAGAGGTGAAGCCAATAGCACAATAATAAAACCCCTCGGAAAAAACAAGATTCTGCTGTCAAAATCCTTAGTGTTTTTGAGGCCGATAAACTGTTCGGTGGATGTCACAAAAAAAGTCAGAATCTTGTAGAAAGATTAAATAGAGACGTCTCAGGCCAATAACACGGCTCTTGCAGTCGTATCTCTGCACCTGACGCTATCTTCCATGTTAGCCAACTTTCTTGTTGATATTCCTGGTTGCTAGCTCTCCAGGAACCTAGGGGATGGCTCTAACCGCTATATTTCCCTCCAAAAGAGTCCTTGGGGAGAGGAGAAGCTAATGAGTGCAATTATAAAACACCACCACAGGTGCATCATTCTCCACATGTAATATTGTGGAATACGCATAATATAGTAAAATATCATGTCAGCGTATGGCTGTGACATGACCGACAAAAATACTTTCGTTCAACATTTTTGTGCTATCTAGGTTTTAAGGGAGGAAAACCTTGGGTTATTATTAAGGTTTTGGCCTTCAGGCTTCATCAAGCCATCTCATGGCACACTCCTTGTCGGTTGTTGCTGAGAACAGAGAGAGGAAAAGGCAATTCCGTCAAAAAACACTGACCGCCGCACTCGGTGTGTTCCTCTCTTGCAACCTTAATTACAACGCCATAGCTGTTAGCATTAATCAAAATCTTGAGCAAAAGCCTTGAAAAGCAAGCAAGTAAGACGGATGTTATCTAAGACTTAAGTTCACTAATACAGCAACAGATTGATAATGGAGTTGCTTCTTAAAATCAAAACGACTGAAATCGTCATAAATGAAGCAAAATAAGATACCGACCCATTACTTTGACGTAGTGGTTTTTGAGGGGTTTTCTCTGCATCGGGAGACAAACAGGGCCGACTTTCTCGTTTTGGGGAATCTGTTTGGCCAACCTGAGGATGGAAATATCGTTGAAGGTGATGTCGTCGTCGTACGACGGGTGATCGATTATTTTGTCAACGTCGATCAATCGTGAATTTCTCGTGTGGTCGGCTGAAAAATTTAAATAGGTGAAAATTAACAGCAACCTTTGCACTAATTCGGTTTGTGGTGCCACTTACGAAAATTTCGACTCACATGTGGTATAGTCGTGTTCTCCTACGAGAACAGCTATTTTGGATGCTTTTATGAACGCCGTGCAATGAGCAGCCGTCAACACGTGGTAATCCGATATGATGGACCCACCGCAGAATGGAGTTCCGGTCCTCCTCATCACCAAAAGGACGGCAAAGGGGTACTCATTTTCAAAAGCAGCTTTGCCTCCGACAATTCTCCCATTTTCCTGTAGTTAAATGTAAAAAAAAAAAGGGCAAGGAATCTAACTAGGGGACCTCTAAATCAATAAAATGAATGTTAGTCTGAACTACTCTACCAATGATGCTATAACACTTCTTATGTTTGTAGGGTTTTTAAAACAATGATTCTGAATTTTTGTTTCCTTCTGTTAAATGCTAACGCAGGCGCTAAGAAGATGCTTTTTTTCATGCGAAATTAACAAACTTGTATACTACCTTTGGTAGTGTATAAGCACACAATAAGCGCACCTCGTTTCTCGCAGTTCCTTGGCAAGTTGATGCTTCTTGTATGATTACTTACATTCATTTTTATTATAATCTAATAATCTTGGGTATTTTTCTTCCTATGAGGAACTTGGTTTTCTAAAGGAAATATCACCAATTTACTTAAGGCCAAATCCAGAGGCAATTAAGAATAATCATTTGATGAAAATTGAGTAATAATAATAATAGGAAGACCATAAACCATAAAAATGAATGAATTACACAATATCAAATGTTTTGAGCAGTCAGCTAACCTTATTTGTCCATCCACAGGCGCAAGTAGTGCTTTTGTTGCCGGCACCTTGTCCATGTTCACTCGAATCCTCTTTCTCGTACAACAAATTGAGAAAAGGTTTGGTCGCTACAACTAGACAGTGTGACCCGTGACCATTGCTGAAGGTCTTGATTGCTACGGAGGCTTCATTTCGGTAAGATGTGGTGTGAACATACCTGCGGGAAGACAGACGATTAGGTGAGGTATATGTCTTAAATGTCGGTCCGTACTGTGGGAATACATCGATGTACATCGATGATCTGGTGTGTATACTGTAGAAACATCACAAATCATTTTCTTTAGGTTGAATGCTAACTCTTACGTTTCTTGCTTGGGGCCGCAATAAGTTTCTGTGCGTTTTCCCGTATGGATGATAAGTTGGTCCATGGCACAAGTGGTATTCTGTGAAAATATACCCAAACAAAACAGGAATGAGGGGTGAGCGAATGAAACTGAGACTTGGATACAAGAGGATATAAGGATGAGGGAGGATATAAGAGGATACAAGGATATAGGAGGCCATTTCACAGCCTACGCAGATTGTTGACAGTGGGATCGTAGTCAAAGCTGATTGCCTTCTTTTTTGTCTTATATTGCTCTTATATGAATTATATAACAAAGCATGATGTTGATTAAGTCACAACCTTTCTATTCCTATTATCCTTTCAATAATTTCCTCCAATTTGAATAGGAATGGAACCTTAAAAGCGAATCAACTTCTTCCCTAAGCTTTGGCAAAATATATTCTCATCGTTAGGGCATTAGAACCCCAATTCAATCTTCAAAGGCCCGAAGATGAGAATACATTTTTTTTTTTCAACTTGACGAAAGGAGTTGACTGACAAATGCTCCAACACCCACCCGACAGATAAATAAATTATTTAAATGCGTTGAGGAGTTCAACATACTTGTATGACACAACTGAATGCTAGTTTACATCCTCCACACGTTTTGATGATCCACCTCGTCGCCGCCACTCCGGTCGGCGAAATTGTGTCAGGCGTCAAACTGGCGTTCTGTCCGGCTTTTAGAGACAAATATTTGGCTTCGGCTCGCAAGGGAAGAGTTGTGATGCAGAACGTGTGGAGTACGATCAAAAATAGCATTGCTCGAGTGACGAACGATCACTGCAACTGGCAACATAGAAAGCGTCGTTTTTACTTTGAATCAACAATACGCAATTCAGTACACTAACAAGGTCAAATTTTAGAGCTAGCGTTCAACTTATGGGGTGCGTAAAAAGCTAATTGTCGCCTATTATGTTTAATTGAAAATTTAGCATTCAAACGGATGCTGAAAAAATGAAAACTCCAGGTAGGTAGTGTTTCACACATTTTTACGCATACTTAACTGAGCAGATTTGACAATTTGTCAAGAAACTTTTAATTCTGCTTGATTCAGCACAACACTCAATTTTTACTTGTGGCATTATGAGGATGGAATAAGTAAGCAAGGCAGGATCTGGCTATTTCTGAAGCTTTCAGCCGCTCTCTGAGACATAGTACCAATCGTAATGTCTGCGATTTCCTCTCTATTACGGATATTCATTCTTCCAAACTTGATTAGAAACATTTTCTTCGAGACAGCCCAAAGGGAAAAGAGTCGCACAAGTAAATCTGGTGGCAATCCAGGTGGGATGGTCGCAGAGAAAGTCCGCTGCTGTTTGACCATTGAGATTTGCGCCATAGGAGATGTTGGAACAGAACATTCATCAGGACTTCTTTTCAAATCTTCAAGCCTTGCTTAAGAAACAAAATCACCATAAAAACGTACCTCCACAAGGTGACAGTTTTTGTACTCAAATCCTTCAGCAAGAATTACCAACGGTCCTCTCTTGAAATTTTGATGAGGCGTGGACCACTCATTCTGGTAAATATACTCACAGTAAATCATTTTCTCATAGTGATCAGTCAGTTTCAAGTAAAGTTGCACGTCTCCAGGCATGCAAGTGAGCGATTGTATGGCACTGCTTTTACTAGCGGTATATTTTTGGAAATATTTTTCTGTTTAGGTCTTTCTGAACTCCGAGGTATCGTTCTGCAGCCGTTTCTTCCAGTATACGAAGCCAGACAAACGATAACATCGAATATCGAACAAAACTACCGCTGAGCTAAACCATAACGTGACACAATCAGTTGACAAAAATAATCAAATGGTGAACATCCGAAGTCCTTTATTTCAACAAAAGAACAAAAATAGTATACTCGTATGTGTATAAATTATTTAAAACACTAAAAAATATAAATTTACATACACATAAAAATGTAGTAATGGGTAACATCGTTTTATACTTTAATTAAAAAGAAATAACAATCAAATTACTTAAAAGTCTGACAAGCAATACTGCCGATACCAATCAACGAGGCTTCCTTTTGGTTGGTTATTCCTTGAATCATCAACCTATGTTTTCATGCAAAAAGTCAATCTCTCCGGTTCGGCCCAAAAAATTTTTCTGGACGTTTCGTGTCTAGATCAAAATTAGCAAATGTCCGTCCGCCGTCCGTTTTCTAAAAATTTGAAATTTTGGTCACGGACCCGTTTACGGCTCTAGTTGGTCCTCGAAACATTTCAACCCGATCGGACTAAATTCGAGTGGGGTAGGGGTCAAAATGTGTATTTCGAAAAATTGATTCTTGAGCTTTTTTGCAATCTAGGTGTGTGGGGTATCATTTTCCACTAAATTTTGGACGCTGAATCCAAAGAGAATGGTCCCAGAACGATTGGCCTCCACTGGAAGAGGTTATGGGTCAAAATGGGTATCTATTACCCATTTTGAATATGTGTTTTCGATATTTCTGGTACCTAGGCGTGTGGGGTATGATTTTCCACTAACTTTTGGACGCTGAATCCAATGAGACGGGTCCCGGAACGATTGGTGCCCTCTGGATGAAGCTATTGGTCAAAATGGGTGCCTATCTACCCATTTCAAACGTGTTTTCAAGATTTCTGGTACCTAGGCCTGTGGGGTATCATTTTCCACTAAATTTTGGACCCTGAATCGATTGGAATGGGTCCGGGACCCGACACACCCTGTTTCCCCTATTTTCCCCATGTTGCAGAAGTACGTCTCCTTGCGCCTGGTCCGAGGAATAACCAACCCGTGTGTAAGAATTTGCAGCGTTTTTCAACCCCTTTCAACTTCCTGTTTTTTGAAGTCCTAGGGGGGTAAAAAAAAAAAAAAAAAAAAAAAAAAAAAAAAATTTCAAGGTGACCAACCCTCAAACCAACAGCAGATATCTCATCACCACGGAAAATCGCCCTAAAACCATGGAATCATTGTCATCTAACAATTTCCTATCCCAGGCATAGGGATTTAATCGTAACGTAACATTGAATGATTTACCAATGATATTCAACAATATCAAATTCAAATGTACAGAAGAGAATCGATTCGTATCTGCATGTTTCGATTGTTTGAATAAGCAAACCTCAGGGCACAATTACCTAATTATCTTTGATTACCTGTACAATTAGGTACCTGTTGACAATGGAATTTATCCAATCTCCTCTAAATCAGTTCAATGAAAGAAAGTTTCTGGTTTCGAGGGCAATAGTAAGCTCAGTTTAAATTTAAAATTTGCAACTGAATCAGCTTACTATTCCTGAAGAGTACGCTGAGCATCTGAGCTTTTGCTGCTGCGTTCAGTTTTCTCCTGCAGAGTGTTTACGAGGGGACTGTTTTTTTCCTTTTGATTTTGGCAGAGACAGTACCTTTTTGCGACGATTCCTTCTTACGTGTTTTGATCTTACTTTTTGCTGCGAATTCCTATCAAAAAGAGAAGAAAAACACTGTATTATTTTTTAGAACAGAAATGACGACACGTGGAAAGAATGTATCCCTACTTACAAGTATAATTATGTTATTCAAAATTAGTCCAACTTTACCTCATCAGTGGGACGTGCAACTTTCATTGTGGGGATCATAGCACGCGCTGCATTTTCACAAATGTCGAGGTCATCCATACTGCGAGCGAATTCAAGGGCTTCTCGAAACGTGTCCAATATTATTTTCTTCCTCGTCTCAAACGTGGTAACGTTTTCTTGTTGTTGACACACTTCTATCAAGATCTCGTCAACGGCTTGGATCGTGTCATTTTGAGCGTCGATCACTAAGCCTTCGACATAGTTAGCGTCGTTTTGAACGAGCGATTCACTGTGGGGATGTTGTCCGGCATCGCCTTCCAAAATCCCATCAAATTCCACTTGTTTGGCAATTTTTGAAGCGATTTCTTTTCTTTCGTTTTAGACAAGCGAAGACGACTCAACTCATGGTTGTGACCAACATGCGTTCCAATGAATTCAACGTCGACGGAGCCGGTGTCGTTATTGGTTGTCACTGTGATTCGAGCAGGGCAACATGTATCAATCTTGTTGCTTCCTGACCGTTTAAGCCGTTTTCCAACTCCTTGGGGAGAGAAAAATCCCATCTCTGTGACAATAGTAGTAGGCGGTTTTGTGAGTTTTATGTTGAATAACGCCGCTGCGTCGAACGAAACGAGATAATGAGTCTTTCTCTACTTGTTTTTTCCAGGAAAAGAAAGAATTTTCATTATCGAAAAGAAAACGCTGGTTTGAAATAACAATGTTATGAACTGAAGTAAAATGCGCGTTGAGTTCATCGCGTCCACTCACTGATTTACCGCATAACTGACAGTTATAAGACTTCAGTTTCTTTTCTTTTGAATGAGTCTTTTCATGAGTTTTAACATTCCACGATTTATCACTGTAATAATTACACATCGAACAACGGGGCATTATTTTTGAGAAAACAAAGAATAACATAACATAAGGGAGGAAAACACAAGGATTTCTGATATCAGACGGCGGGGAAGTGATAAGATAAGAATGATAAGCAGTGGAGGGATTGTTCTGTTTCTAGTGATCACTTCTAATTTCTACATAATGGTGTTAAAAAATATGAACTGTGATTACGTTGGTCCTCTCCCACAAAGAGGGGTTTACTGTTTTAACATTAAAATCAATCTTTTGCAGCCCTTTAAAAATCTTCCTTACATATTTTCCACTTAGAAGTTAGCGACCATACCAAATAAAGTGTCTGGAGATGAGAGTTCTCATGAAATCAACCATGCCCATACACGAGAAATACACTTGGACAGCTCCTCAACGCAAATGGCTAGATATAGCAAAGAAAAGCTACCAAGTCTCAGTTCTATAAATAATCTACTTGACGCTATATTGCGGTGCAGTTGTACATTTAGCAAGTATTTTCCAAAAAAGAGAATATTAAAGGTATTGGTAGAAGATAAACATTGGTATTTGTGTTAGTACACTAGGAGAATCAGTTGTAGGGGAAGTTGCTTTTCCCAGACTGGCGATAGAAGTGGAAGAGGTTGTGTTTTGTAAACGGTAAACATCGCGTTAGGTTATGGTGAATTATTCCTTTGTGGAGATGCGCCTGGCTCGGGAATAACTATTTTCGAAGTCAACTTCATCATCGTTTTATGCTCATTATTTTAACAGTGCGTAGTGTTAGCTTTTAAATTTTCTCTCTTCGGTTCGTGTCCTGCATTAGCCCAAAACTCACCTCAGCCTCAATTATTTTGTTTGAGAAAGTTCTGAGTTTAGCCTTCTCGTAGCTATGTTTTGAATTGGTATGTATATTCTGGTTTCTTTTAGTTATTTGTAGTAGACGTGATGCGTCGTGGGGCTTAGAATGTTGTATTACATGTCGAGCAAACTTGAGTTGAATTGGCTGGTCGCGTCTGTCCGCGGAAACGGCGGCTCACAGGCACACACCCCCATCATTAAGACCAGATTCCTAGTGAAAGTGACTGCGGAACCGTTCTACGTAAGGAAGAGTGAAAATTTCACTTTCGTTCTCTATGGGATAATCAGATCGCCAAATTTTGCCCCGAACAGTCGAATTTCGTTGTTTTAAAGTGTCCTATCACCGTTTCACACCACCCCGTTGTAAGAAAAGTATAACTTCCGTAAATTACTCACGTTTTCCTGAAACTTCCGTCGTCAAATCTTCATCGTGACCTGTTTTCTGCGCGGAGGATGTGGATCATCTGTTGTGATCTTTAGCAGCGGGAAAAGCGCTCAGCCGCATTCTCCCACCGTGCCATACTTACCAACCTGAGGGACCCTAGCTCGCTCTCTACGTCCGACAGCCGCTTGCTTGACGAGAATTATGTTCCACCCTCGTATTCTGGCTCCTTCCTCACGTCCAATGCCGCTAAAAAAGTCTTAGGTTCTTTCAAACATAGCGAAAGGCCCGCATCGTCGTCCTTGGACGTTATGGAAGTACGCCTATGGCCGCAGCCTTTCTTATTTAATTTATTCTCTCTTATCCTTTTATACTTCGACTTGTTCCTATTAAAATGAGATTATAACTAGAGAAATAATGTTTGCTGCAAAACGGGTTACTAGAAGTGATTTTAGAGAAACACAATTACCCTTGGAATTAATAGTTTCCAAATTGTTGATGGATACTCAACAACTCCTATAGCGAGTGCTACACTGCAGGAAAAGACCCTGTAGAAGAACTCACAGTATTTCTGGAATTTTCTGACCAAATTGGAGAAGGGGGTGGGGGTGAAAATCGAATGTAGATAAGCCGTCAAATTGCGCCAAATCCGGGTTGGCTATCAACCTACCATCAACCCTGTTCTCATGAGGGGGGGTGTTCTCATGGGGGATGGAGTGTCCTGGACTCATTCAATAGATTCAGCGTCCAACATTTAGTGGAAAATGATATGTACTCCACAAGCCTAGGCATCGAAAAATCTTAAATATCGACCTTCAAAATAGGTAAGTAGGTACCCATTTTGACCCATAACCACCTCTAGTGGGCACCAATAGGTCAGGGACCCGTCTCAATGGACTCAGCGTTCAAAATTTGGTCGAAAATGATTGGGCCAATCGAGCTAAAAAAGTTCTAGGACTGGAAAGTGGTCCCTGACCAAAATTTCAGATTTTTAGTAATTTTTTTCATTACTAAAAAAAAAAGGAAGGCAAACGGGCATCTCAGAACCCTGCAAACTCAGGGGTTTTCCCATACTCCTGCTCAAAGGAATAATATGCCATTGTGGAAGAACTTGCAGTGTTTTTCTTTCAATTTATGGGACATTTTCATGGTGACATTACTTGTCAGACTGACCGTTATTAGCTTTTGGGTCAGAATTTATAGGTTAGAGAATTTTGATGTTTTCGGTCACTATAACTCATAGTGGTTTTTGGTAACATGGCGTGAAAGATGCGTCCTTATGCAAAGTACCTATGTTCTTTTCAATTGCTTTTTATTTTTTAGGATTTCTCATTATTCATTGATTTCAGACTAATGGACGGACCACTATCAACCCATCATGGAGGATGAGAGAGTTTTACGAAGAAATTAAATGCGACTGAATCATTGGATCCATATCACCTGTACTGACGGACGAATAGCATTTGTCTTCGATTGTAAGTACTGGCAGTGGAGTTGCCTGGCGTTAAAATTGAAACTATCCTCGTTTTCAACAGAAAAGTGTTTATTGACGTGGATTGTCTGGTATTTTGTCTACAGCCAATGGAACAGCTTAGTTCTGAGGGTGGCATGACTGTTATGCAACCACTCGCGTCTGGTGGCCCTCAACTGCAGGTACAGGACCTGATCCATGAGTGAGACCCTATTTGTCGATGAAAGAACCATTTCATTCGAGAAACTTGAACTTTACAGATTGTTTCAACTGGACAAGTGGTCCAGTCCCCCAATGGGCAGCAAATTGTCGTTCACCCCGTTTCTCAAAATGGCCAGGCGATTCAACTCGCTGGGCACAATCAGCTCCAAGTTGTTCCTATGACCGCTCTCCAGGTGAGTTGGACGACTATTTTGAATCCTTCATTTGTGAAATGGTCATGGTCGTTATTGCTGTTTTTTCTGACTCTCAGGGCACAAACGGTATCGTCATTCAACAACCGCAGCAAGCGCAGATCCTGCAAACGTCGGACGGTCAGACTTTCATTTACCAACCTCAAGTACAACTCGAAACTCCCCCACAAGTACAAGCTGCTCCTGCGCAAACGCCCACCCGTGAGTCAGTCATTCCCTGTCTGATTATTAGGTTATGTTCTTCTCTAATGTTACGAAATCGCGGGTTCCCTCAAGGTGCCTCTTTACATCACATCAGCATCCGAACTCAATGCAACTTGAGTACAACTGAATCAGAATTGTTGGCGCGCGCATGATGGTGTTATCATTCTCCAAATGAAACCATCTCATTCAAACAAAAACCTGTATACCATCCAAATAAAAGAAGCTTGGATCAGTAGAGGGAATACCGAAAACGAAAAATTTTTCCAAAAAAGATTTATTTTCAAATAAGATCCTTATTTTCTGAGTATTTCTTGTAAGTACCGAGAAAATTGTTCTTAAATTGCAAAATTTCCAAGGAATCAAACTCACCGTAAATCGTCCATGCTGTCCATGACCCTACAGCCTGTTACGCTATTGGGTGTGGTAAACCTTTTTTTGTCTGGATTTTAGTATAAATATTCTTCATTCTGTTACAGTGATAAGCGTGAACGGGAACATCCTGCAGATAGCGCCTGTTCAACCCACAGCTTTGCCCGCTGCGACACCCCCTCAGACGACGGTTCAAACAGTGACGACGGCTCCTACCTCGCAAGCTCCGAACAATATAGTCATGGTTGGTTTGCATCCAGAATTCTATTTATAAATTGTAATGAAAATATAATCGTACTAGTGGCAGTGATGACTGGGTGGGTGTTGATTCTTGAAATTACACATGGGCTCAAATGGTCAACCAGCGAGCTCAGTTGCGCCAGAAGCTGCATATTTTCTGGCGGTCAAAAAACCTGGCTTCTTTCTTGGCTTGAAGAATGTTCAATCCACTGGGTATTAGGGGCATCAGAAAGGATTGTTATCGACCACCACCGTTGATGGATAAGCGTAAATATCGAGGTCCGTACTTGGTTCCAGTTTTGAAGGATCTTCTTTTCTGCAATTCAAGAACAGCTCTGTGCAAGCTGCAGCAAACTAGAATGCGCCTTCTTATTCTAACGTGGACTCTGCTCTCTTCGGTACAACGTTCCCAATTTGTGAGATCGCTGGGGAAGGTTGAGAATGAAGCATAACTGAGGCATAACGATGAACAAACTCTTCTGATGACTGTTTCTGAGCTCTTCTATTTTCTGAAACGTAAATATTCCTCTAGCTATAGAGCTCCACCCCAGTCGATCCAGCGATCCTAATCGGTCGAAATATTTTGCGAGATAATTATGAAAAAAATTTCGTTTTATTTAAAAATTGTCCCAAAAATGAAATAAAAATTGTTTGAAAACGAGTAAAAAAAAGTCATAGGTGGGGCCCATTATCCTAAAGGGTTGCGCTTGGACTCCACGGTGTTTTGATTTTGCTCAACAATAGTTTTCAGTCCAATATCTGACTGATTTTCGCGATTCCAGAGGCTACCACTGGGGAGCACAGCTGAAGTCTTGGAAGAAGAACCGTTATACGTCAACGCCAAACAGTACAAACGAATTTTGAAGAGACGGCAAGCGCGTGCCAAGCTCGAGGCAGATGGCCGAATCCCTAAATTGAGACAGGTAATTTGATAGTATTGCTGATTTCGATCAATTGTTTACCGTCGAAGATCCTTGTAGTGACTCGGTGTAATTCTTCAATGTTTTTGATTCTCTTCTCGCAGAAATACCTCCACGAGTCGCGGCACAAACACGCAATGAACAGGATACGAGGAGAAGGCGGGCGTTTCAACGCTGGTTCTGTTAAAAAATTCAAAGAAGAGTGAGTTGGATAATATTCAACTATGTTATAAGGAGTGCCCATTTCCATATGGACAACTGTCCTATAACATTTTGAAATCCATTGGCTTCATTGGTGGAGAGTTTTCGGTACTTTTTAATAGGGTGTACCACTCATGGAGATTGAGCACGGCCTGGCACTACTGCTAGTTCTTGTGATGGCCGTTCAGTGTGCTTTTTAGGACGAAGAGGGCTTCTTTCTAACCTTCCTGCTGTTTATCCAATGATTTTGGGACCAGGCCGGTTCGTGGGAGAGGGGGGGAGGCCATTCCTTTTCTTCCTTCGTTCAAGCACCAGACCCATGCCAAAATAGACAAGGTTGCGTTGTCTCTAAAACCGATCGTCTCCAACAGAAGGCAATTCCTCTCTTCCTAACCACATTGAGTTTGGATGGTTTCTGGCCTGTGTATTGGAGCAAGAAAGCAATGGCGAAGTTGCGCAGTGGTTATTATTTCGAATGTTATTCAGAACTGATTTTTTGAAGTTCCTCCGTTAAAATCTCGAATGTGCGGCATGACATTCCATCATTTTTAACATTGTGTTCTATTCATTTGAGTCAAAAATCGAGTATATTGTTAATTATGATTCCAATATAACCCGGAACTGACCGAAACCGTCCTCCTTATTCTATAATTGTGATTAAAATAGCAAGTGATGGCTAATGTCAGGAAAAACGGATGGATGTGCGTTAATAAATAATAGGAAATTTCATGTGCTACTCTTGAGTGCTTACTAACATCAGCTTTCCCGCAATTATTTGGTGCGCTACCTGATGCGCTGATGCTGATGAGATTGCTGAGAGGTTGGCAGAAGGTGAGGGGTCACTTTCTTCAAATATTGTATTGTTCTTATAATCTTTCAACATTCCTAGGAGAGAGCTACTGCAGAAGCTCGGTAGCGCTCAACAGGATTTGCTGCAAGGGCAGCTGAGCAGCCTCCCGTCCCAAATGACGCCCGACCTCGCATCCACATTAATCATTCAAGTGAGAGTTTCACGCAAGTCTGCTTGTCTGTCGTATCCACGTCGTTTATGCACCGATTGATATTGATGATCGTTTTCATAATTTCCAGGGCAACGGCCAACTCCCCGAACTGAACGACCCGCTTTCTGTAAGCGGTGAATGATCCACATCCGATCTCATCTCGTCGCACTTCCTCTGCCAAATCCTCCCAGCGTCTCACTCCCTCAAGTGAATCCGTCAGATGTCTTGCGTTAAATACTGTGATTCATCGCGACCTCGACACAAAGAACTTCCCGAGTGAATTTAGTGAAATGACTACCGAAAGAACTCATAATGAACACAAAGCTGTCACTTTGACGCAACAAGCTTGTTTCTGTTGAATTTTTATCATCTTCGCTGAAAATGAATTACGTGTGCGAGTTTTCGAGCATCATTTTAAATGTTATTTATCATTGAAAGGAGATTTACTTACAATTTTTCCCGGTCTTCGGCAACCCTCCTTGCAACTTGAAGCCACTTTCAACAATCCACGTAACGGCGCACAGAGAGGCCAAAGGCGTAAAATTTAATGATCATTAAGCGGTTCCTGAAGGTTTGTATAGACCATTATGGCGTTGTAAAAAGAAAACGTGAGGTTTATTGTTTTATTATTTTCAATTGATTTTCAGCCATTTCAAACTTGTAATTTTGGATACGTTCCACAATATCATTCATCATTCAATTATAGAAATCGTCAATCATGAGCTGTTTACGTTTTTATTGAAAATTTTCATATATATTTTAGAGAGAAATGGACGATTGTGAAACCACTAAGCGAATTTCCGTGAAGCATGAAAAGTAATCCACGAAAGTAGCTGTACTTTCCATACGTGCCTTCAATTCAGGTGTGGAGAATTATTAAAAATACATTTTCACAGCTCTGAAAATTAAATAAATATGTCCGAAATTCATAAATGGTAGCAGTTTTGGAAAGTGAGGTTCTATCTGAGCCTTCTTCAGTATCTGAAACTTTTCTTTATTCTGGTGAAATAACAAACCAATGAGTATTAGCATTTCTCTCTGCTGTACGCATGGTCCCAACCCCAATCACTAATAGTTGTCTGGATCAGCATCAGTTCTGTCTGAGACATATAAGCCTCATAAGGACTGCAAATTGAAGATGATAAGTAGACGCTCTAGTTACATTGTTGCGATATCCAGGGTTGGGTTTGTTGGCTGTGTGAGACTGCACACTCACAGTTCTCCACTTCAGCCCGCATCCTTATACGTACTATCGTTCTTCACTGCTAGTTCAATAATGACCCCCTCTTATTCTCTAAGCTGAGCTCATCCTTATATTGTCATAGCCTAACTCAAATATTTCTGTTGTTTTAGATCTGAAGAATCAAAATGTAAATATATATGTAAGAACGTTGGACTGCTGCTGTGAGTATTAAAGTACGGAAGATTCGTAGTAATAGTTGTAGTTTTTGTTGGGTTTTGAGCGGGTTATCACTGCTCACCTCTGCATTGTCTCAAGAGCGGGAGGAAGCGTATTTTGTGAAAATTGATTCAAGAGGAAACGAGGGGGGAATAGCCAACAGCAGCGACTGATACTGAGTAATGTTCGATAGCAAGAAAAACGGATCCAGTGAGGCCAGCAGGCGGAAAAATTGCTGGAGCTTACAACTGGGTTATCAGCGGAAGAAGGGCGTAGTTTTTTTTAAAATGAAAAACGTTGATTTTTGTAAGCTTAGAGAATCCTCTCCTAAGAACGGGATAAGGTAGGGTTGTACGTCGTTTTAGGACTAGTTTTATCCAGTTTTTGTTCATTCACTTACTGCGAAACGTAGTGTGTAAGATTTCATAGGTTACTTTCGTGCGTTCCGTCGAAAGGTCAGTTGAAAGGAGAGGAAGTTGTCATTTGACAAACAAGACTTGATTCCCGGTGTCTGCTCCAAAGTCTGGGATTCTCCATTGATTAGAACTTCGCTCGATCCTGTTTGATCTACACTTGTTGCCACACGACGTGAAGTGGGATTGAATGAAGCCAAAAAACTAGGAGTCATGAAGTTGAGGTCAAAACTGACCAAAATGACCATGTCAAGAGTTTCCAATTATAGACCAATCAAACGGCATCGATAAAATATTACCCCAGAATAAATAAAAAAATAAATAAAATAATAAATTAATAAATAAAATAAAATAATACCCAGAACCTAAATTGCGATAACAACTCATTTCTCCTCCATCAGCTGTAACACTTTCTTCCAAATTTTCAATTACAAAATGTTACAGCTTGAAGCTCCAAGATAACACGTCCTCTTCACGAACACGTGATCGTTGATGTTTGCTAGGCGGTGACCGTAGAAGAATGATTCAAAACAAGTGGTTCTACATTATTCACCACATTCAACTGACAAGCAGACGCCACTATGTGAGAATACCTCCTGTTTAAACAACTATCATAATATTGGTTATCTCATTTTCGATTTTCAATGATCGCTATTTTATCGTGTTGTTAGATTTAGCTAATCGAACTATAACTGGGTGCCTCACTTCCTACAATCCAAACGATTTGTCTCAAAAAGTAATGGGATTGTGATGGAGGGCGCCTATAAACTTTAGTTATAAGTAATCTTATCTTTGGACATTTCCCTTCCTTAGCGCTAACCTTGCTTTATGGTGATCATTAAGAGGAGATTTTCGATATTGGGGTACATCGTAAGAACTTCAATAATTTCGTCACGTTTTCGATTTATATAAAACCTTTATCAAACAGACACGGATGACGATATTTTACTAGACAACGCCAAGAAACACATCCTGTTGGAAGTGCTGAAACGATACTGCGTCTTCAAAATTTTTCTCTGTGCAGTTTGAGGACGGAAAGGTCTTATGTATCCTCATGGGCAATGTAGAGATGGACATGAAGCATATATGGTGACGCCAGTTGAAGATGGAATTCGACTGGTCAGCGCAAACTGACAAAAAGGTATATGCACTCGTAATGGTTACGACTTTTCCAGGTTTGAGAATAGCACTAAAACGCAAACCGCGACTTAGTACGACTTTTATTTTTCGAATAAGCTTTCATCTGCTCAAAGTACGGTGGAGTCTAATGGGTCGGAAAGACCATCTGAAATTCTCCAGGGGTTGTAGAACGAGTCGAGTGGAATAACTCTCAAGGGCCCATCGGGTGTTCTAACGTGCAGGTGGCGATTAATCTCGATTGTCGCTCGTCTTGGGCGAAATACATCGTCCGCTCATATTGTGTCTGTCCTTCAGAATGGACTGAACTACTCGTGCACGAAGATGGGTGAAAACCGATTCTAGCCATCGGTTTCCAACTGTGAAATCGAATGAAAATTGTTCATCAGAAAGTGGAATGTGTTTTATATGGAATGAGCAGAATAGGTTACCTATTGAATGGATATTTATTATGTAAAGTTTCACGTAAAAAAAAAAAAAAAATCGGCGTTTGAAGGGGGAAATTAACAGATTCTTAACTTGCAACTAAACCTGATCAATTTATCATACATTGGGGGTTTCCTCACAAGGTGAAATTTAGTAATCTTTATAATTTTAGCGCCTTAAGTTATATTCAGTTTGAAAATCCTTCATGCCTAGGCCTCCAATGGTCCCAAAAATATTTCCAGTTAACTAATGAAGAATATAAGGACAGTATCAAAATTCCTCCTGTACTTAACTATACTATAATAAACGACGAAATCAATTTCATGAAAACCACAGATTTTGATCTGATTACAGATCAAGTCCTGAAGCCTAGGAAAGCAATTGTTGAAATTACTCAGATGCTTCGTTTTGTCATAAATACGCATGTGCCACAGCTATAGAAAATAAGGAAAGTTGTCTAATTTTCAGGTAAGCCACCATCAGAGTGTACTTCGTATAGCCTTCAACAATTACTTGAAGGTAAATGAAATTAGTCATCTTCTAATGGGGAAAAGCTAGAAATCTTAATCGACTCGGGCATCCCGTGGTGAGTATGCAATAACGTTTTTTAGGCATAGCCTGAGGTACGGGAGCCGGAAAATCGAGCTTTTGGGTAAATGACTGTTTTCTGGCCCCTTTTCCCGTTATTCGGTTCGTGAAACATAATTTCGTAGGTCATTTCACTGTTGGAAATCGGTAATTCATTCAAGGTACTTTTCGCCGCTCATATATCTTTCATTACCGATGATTTATCAAAGACATTACCACCTGCTCACCGATTCCCGCTCCACGGATCACTGGAATGACGGACTTGTTTAAAGTGTAGCAGGGATTCACAACAGGTGACGGGTGTTTTGGGGGTTTCTTGGAGTTTCTCAAACAGCAAGAAAGTTGTGAAATGACAAAAATGTCACATTGCGTAGTGGACTGGAAGCTGATTCTTGATTCTTTTTTGTCTGAGTTTACATAATCAAGACAGTCCACCCGCCGTTAGTCGTTTTGGCCTGAAGATGATTGATTCCAGAGTCGTTCAAAAAATTTACATTGGAGCTAACTTTTTTCAGTTATAAAAGTAGAGTGTGAACTAAATACGGTGATCTCTAATACTGACGTTGGGTATTAAAGATTTCCGGGAACTTACAATTTTTGCTCTGACTCGACAGACGAAACTGACAAGTTGCCTCAAACTAGTGATCTCGCTAAACATTATTGCTCGAAGATTTTTCCCTTTGGAAAAATCGCTCGAGACGTACCATGATAATGGTAACGAACACTTTTGATTACGGCAATTGTATTGGCAAATACTTTGTTTTGGGAAAATATGGAAATCCTTGGGCAGCAAATACCACACAATTTTCAAGCTTCTGTGTGAATTTACGAGCCCTGATTAAGATTGTCGTGTATGACGAAAGCTCAGCGAAGTGACGGGATTTTTTTCTCGCAGAATTTCATCCCCATGAGCTATTGTGGGATTATAAATTTACGCGCCCTGGTACAACCCGTTGGGAGATTGATGGGCCGGTTGATTTTTGAACAGCGGACGGTGTCATCTTGGCGAGGGGAAAGGAGGACGTTCGTCGGCCCCTTGAATGGGTATTTCCATTGAGGAAGGCGCTCGGATCGACTCGACGCTACTACAGGTTTTCGCGCTCGAAGGCCAACTTGCTCTAAAATCGTGATATGGCTGGAGTCACTATAGTCCACTTACGGAAAGGGAAAGGAGGGGTCACTCGAATCTTATCGGAGCGGGCAAAAGTGGGTTCGTTTAGGCCGAAGGGAACCGCAACTCGCGTCGTGGCGCGTTTCGTGTAGTAAAGATGATTGTGCTCTCGGTAGCGCGGATTTTGACGATCACGGCGGCGGTATGGTTGAACGTCGACGCTACAAATTTGTCGTCGGCGTCGGGAGTACTTCAAATGGCACCGTGCTCGTCCATCAACTCATCAACAGCCCCTTGCATCTCTTCCAACAACGTAAGTCTTTGCGTTTTTAATTACTACTGGGCAAATTTTGGTTTATTATTTTTATTATAATTTGGAAAAGCTTTCCTCTCTTCGAAAACAATCTCTATAATATAGGAAAAACAGGTACCTACATGCGCTGAATCAATTAAGAAAAATAAATTGATTTATTGAGTGTCAGGCGAGCCTATGGGCATGTTTGTCTTCAGTGCGATTTTGATATTTATTTTATTCTGGAGGACCATTTGCATTCCTGCTCCTCCACCAAGCATAATCAGTTTTATGATTTGCTATGCTTACGACCTTAATGAAAAAAAAAGGCTGATAGCTGACAACGCAGCAAATGCTGGTATTACTTGAATAATCAACTTATGTTTTCATGCAAAAAGTCAACCTCTCCGATATGCCCCAACAATTTTTTTTCCGGTCGTTTCAAGGTGTCTACATCAAAATAAGCAAATGACCGTCCACCTTACGCTACGTTTTTGGTGGAAGACAATTTTCTAAAAATCTGAAACATTGGTCAGGGACCCGTTTCCGGGTCTAGTTGGTCCTCAAAGCTTTTCAGCCCGTTCGGACCAAAGGTCAGGTGCGAGTTGAGGTCAAAGTGTGTATTTCAAAAACTGGATTTTCGGTGATCTAAGCGTGTGGGGTATCGTTTCCCACTACATTTTGGACATTGAATCGATTGGAATGAGTCTCCATGCTCTTGGTCCGAGGAATAACCAACTTAATTTGATCCTGGACCAGCGACCAGTGACTCCGAAGATATGATCACTCTCACAAGCGAGTTCTACATAAATGAGAAACCATTGTGGAGGAAAAAAACAGCGTTTTGGTTTTTTAACCTCCCCTCCCTTTTGCTTCTTTCAGAAGACGGCAAGGGCTTTTCTCCATTGAGAAAAAAAGGAGTGACGCTTACAGAATACACCCGCTTGGTCTCGAGCATCGACGTTCCTCTTTAACGAGTAAATAAAACCTGAAGATCTCACGACGAGATGACGTAGGCGAGTAGAAAGGGCCGACAAAAGATGCTTTTTAAAAGAAATAAATTCTTTCTCTAGTTCCACCGTCGTTCTAAGTCTCTGTGATCCTGAGTAGGCGTGTACTTGCCCTCAAAATGATAAAACTTTACACAAATACCCATTTCTCCAGATCGTATTTTTTAACCTTTCTTTATTCAACGTTCTATATCAACTGTTCTTCAGAAATTGATAATTTTTTCTCATTGCGCTTTGGAACGTTGTGGGGGGTGGAGTGGGGAGGGGGGTTGACAATTCTTCACAAGGTGGTAGACTGTAAGTCGCTGGAGTTCAGGATTTTCCTTTTCACGATGAAATTTTGTGGAAGAATACGTGTGCTGATAACTGAACAAGAAGTTGCGTAGGCTTGTAGCAAAAGATCTGCTTTTTACTGAGGAAACTGAAATACATTTTGCACCTGTTTTCCTCATTTTCATTTCCCTCGACATTATGGAAACACTGAATCACGCTGTACATATCTGAATATATATCCCAATATTGAACTAGTTTTTCTCTAACGCATTTCGCACGTTGTTTGTTCAAGTGCAGCGGAAGAGAGACAACGGAGAGATGCTTGCTGGTGCTGTCCGTACCTCCGCAAGATGCAGTCGCCATCGAAGCTACTCGTGGAAATGCAAAGCAGACTGAAAGCAACGCCAGAGAAGCCTCGACTTTTGAAGGTGAGCAAAATATTCTGAGTTGAACACCGGCATAATGAACCTTACACGGGCTGAATGAAAATAAAATAAAATAAATCGAAACCAAATATTTTCAACCGAAAATTTCAGAATAACGTAGTCTTGATACTTAATTATTCAAGTTAGTTAAATCTACATAGAGTGAACTCATTCTGAAGAAAGCGTGGGACAAGGAATACATCAGATCCAGTTATTAACTATTCCCGATCTTATCTCTATAAGGATTTTTCACCTTTGTGCGCGAACGCAATATCTTCTACGGAAAACGTATCGCTTTCTGCAAGGTCAATATCAAAACCTATTTACGATTTTTTGAAGATAAAACAATCTGTTTTCTAACATGAAAAGCTCTCAAACGAAGTGGGTGTTTCCCTGGAAAAACTGATGAAGACAATAATCATAATTTTCCTTTAATCGGTCATTATTGATTATTTGTAAATAATCGAGGGCGATTTTTTGACATTCCATCAAATGGGTCGGTAATAATGGATTTATTAAAACTAACTAAGGATTCCTTACTTCCACATTTTAAACAGCGAGCGAATAAGTGGCTATTATCTTTATAAAATGGACAGTTGAACAGGCATTATTTGACAAATTTTCACAATTCTTCAGACAAATAGAAACATTTGTGTCTAATTTCAGTGTCCGTTTCACAGTTTGGATCATGGGGATTGTGAGCGTTGGGATCATAAGCCTGTCGGGTGTCACTGGTGCCGTTTTATGGCCCATCCTAAAAAGCCCGTACTATCCTTACGTCCTGACGACGCTCATTGGTCTGGCGGTGGGTTCACTGTCGTCAACAGCTTTGTTCCAACTGATTCCCGAGGTGAGCTTTTTGATTTGTTATTCGTATATATTAGAAGTATGGGGTCTCATTTTGCACAAAATCTTGTCCCTGAATTGAATAAGAAGGCTTTTGGACCGATTTCCGCAAATCGAGGCAGGATATGCGTAAAAATAGATACTTTGGAAATGGAGTTTCAAGATATTTAGAAGAAGTCAGAAAAGATTTAGAAACATTTGAACAGAACCGTAGGGTGTGAGTAATAATTCGGTCTCGAATAATAGAAAATTATCGTTCTTAACATCTTCGGAGTGTTTGATTCAATTGACTTTCTCGTTCGACAGATAACTCGATGAGTTGATGCACCTCTGAACGTTGCAGTAACTACTTATAGTGATTAGGTATGTGGGCTGGAGCGACCCATGGTACGTGGTTTGAATGTCAAAACCCTAAATCTCCCAAAGGATGTGCCAGATGAGTCCCAGTTGGCAACTTGAAACGGCTCTCTTCAGAGGGGTGAAGTGGACCAAGACAAACCCACTAAGTTGGCCGTTCGAAACTTCGACCGGTCATCCTAAGTTAATGGCCAAGAGCCCCCCCAGTGCAGAGCTAAAACCCAACGATAAGGCGGAATAGGCAGTCGACGTTAATACGATCCGGGTACGTTTCACCGAATTACAATGAGAACAGGCTATCGAAAATTCGAAACTTCAAACAGATCAAGGCTGAAAGACGATCTACTCTAAATGCCATGCCATCGATCTCCGCGGAATTTCAAACAACCGATTTAAGCGCTGTTTTTCGATAGTCGGTCCTCCAATCAGTTCCATTGTACTGAACAAGACCCCTTTTGAAGTATAGCCTCTCGGAAAATACATGAATGGAGTCTGACTACCAAATAGCTCGTGAGTTCGGTACAGTTCTAATAAACAGATCTGAATTCATGCTCCCCAAGTGGAAGCGAAAGACGTGTGAAAGAATACTCAAGTTTGATTGTCACTCACCCTAAACTCGTTAGTGGAGTTTGCGAGTTTTATGATAAATAGCACTTATTTGATTGTCAATTTAAGAGTACTGATAATATTTACAGAGTTGACAAAATATACACGATATGTAGATCCAAAAAAAAGCAATCCGTGGAACCTTATCTATCGTCAATTTCACCTCGTCAATCGAAAAACACATTTACATAAGAACTTACTGCACGCGTTCAAAATACATCAGAATTACTCACATTAATCTGACTTGAACAGTAAACCCTTGTATTCTTAAGAATGTATATAATAATGAATATATTAAATGAAATAACCAAATAAATTGATGAATTTATAAAATTAATCCTTGCCTATTCTCTTTTTAGCGATACAATTCTTGAGATTCTGAATCCGATCGTCATTCAACCGCCCACTATCAGAGCCTAACTAGCTTCCAGAATGTTGTTCTCAAATATTCAGTATGCAAAATTAGAGGGTTTGAGTACGAGTAAATTTTAAGTAACAAGAAAAAACCTACATAAAGTTATCTTTACATAAAACGCCGGGAAGCTGCACTTGGTGAGGTGGCTTAAGGGGGTTTCCACGCGTTGATACGGTAATCATCAAATGGCTTTCTGTTTGATCGGGCGTGCATTGTGTGGTTCGCCGAGGTTTTATGTACTATCACCACAAATTGCCAGTTGCAAACAAAGCGAGCGGTCATGTAATGTATCATTGAATCGTCAGTCAATCGATGAGCGTTTTAACAGTTTTGGCCCATTATCCTCAACTTCCCTAGGAACGTCACGATCGATTCGGAACCTCTAGATTCAGTATCTCAAAAGACTACCATAGCTTGCGCAATCTTTCGAAAATACGAACAAAGTTTGTAGAGCGAGTAAATATATGGATAACCCGCTTTTTTGAAACCACTATTATTCCTCACTACTTTTTGAAGCCACTATTATCTTGTGATGTCGTAGTAAACTGAACTATCCAATATTTTAATAAAACCTCACATATGTAACGACTCACTGACAAAACATTTTGCAACACTTTGGCCATCTATAGGTCGGAGTTACTAGCTCAGAAAAAGATCGCTCAACGCCGTAGCGGACAGGAAGGAATTAAAGTAGGCAATGTCTCCGGCAATGAATTCGTTGAGGTCAATTCAGTAGGTGTACCCTCCCCCTTTTTAGTTGGGTCGGTTTCAATTTCGGTCTGTCTACGTCCAGTTCAATCTTCAGCTCGTTTATCGCGTCGCCGAGAATATGAGAATAAAGGGCTGATGTTCGGAGGCTTTCCAGTGGTTTCCCAAAACCTGGACCTAAAATAATCGGCTAGGTCATCACCGACTGTCGTTTTGATCGCTATGAAAAACCAAAAAAGTCTAATATTGTTCACCTATATAGGTCAAATGTAAACACTGTCTTGCCAATCCGTATTTTTATTTTTAATTATTCTTAAACTTAGGTTTTTGCGCCATTATGATCTCTCTAGAATGAATCTTATGAATGCAGAGAATTTTCAAAAAACCAAAATTAAATCAAAGGGTTTCTGGCAAAAGCTTGGTTTACTTTTCGGCAATTTCCCTATCCCTCACACACTTGTCATCCACATGTACTTTGAGACAGTAAAATTTTCAAATACAAGTGCGTACAAAATTCCGTAGCATTGGTACAAAATGACACTTGAACTGAAACATCTGTTTAACCGAACGACGAGTTCGGTTGAAAATTGATATCTTTCGCTTAATTCGCAGGCCTTTCAACTGTTAACATACGATGAGTCCGGGGACTATCTCGGAACCGCATTGTTTGGATGGCTCAGTATCTGGTTGATATTCTTCATAGAAGGGGTGTCGAAAATCATCTTTAGGAAAACCCCAGTTGAGGTAAGCAACTGCACATTTTTAAATCTTTTTAAGGAGTGTCTTTTTATTGAGCTTTTTCAAAAAATAATGACTCAAAACCAAGCAACTTCACCGTCCTACTGAATGCTTTTCAAAAGGACCGATGCTACCAACAGCGATGGTCACGAGATAATTCTGAGCGAACTCGGTCGAAGGGCTTGACAAATCAGAGATATTACTTGTTTGCAGGAGGGAAATAGATCTGGTTTTGATTACTCTTGATACCCCATCAATCGAGTTCAGTTTGAATCGAATAAGTTCTCTCTCACAATACCCTATTACGAACAAATTAAGCTGACGCAAAGGAATTTCACGAATTACAGAAAGTGAACTGGGTGGTCGACGGGGAATTTGACAAAAAGGGCTTCAAATTTTAGTCAGCAACACGATAGTAAACAGTTCAGCGTAGAACCGCAGGAGAAACCGCACCGATATCGTTCAATTTTTCTGGTCTACATCAAATAATCCTCTAGTGAAGCACCAGAGCAGGAATTCATCCACGAGGCACGGTAGAAGGAAACATATTTGACAGTTTCCAGGGGCGATAATTGGTAATAGAAATTTATCGAAAAAAGTTGAAGATATTTAAAAGACCCTTCACGAAAAAAGTTTAGACATAAATTAAATTCAAATTAATTACATGACCTACTATGGTAATAATGAATATTAATTATTTGGAAGTTTTAACTGAGTAAACCGCTACTTCAGAAAACGAGTGAAGTTACGAAAGAGGACAGAATCAATCGATCTTCTTCAGATTTAACGTGATTGCTTTTGAGGAAAGTTAGTTGTAAGTCAATTTGAATGCGCACTGACAGCGTATGTGCCTTGAAATTTGTGTGACGTATGATGTGGGAAGAATTGTTTTTGTGTTGAATTGATATTTTGATTTCACATGACTTTCTGGAGTAATTATCAATTGCCCAAGTAAAAGTATAAAATAGGTGAATTAAAAAATTTTCGTAGTTTTTCATTCATGTGCCCGTCATGCGTTGATAGGAGATTGTACTCGTTCCACAGCAGTAAACTAACGTATCCACGTTCCGCCGTCTACAATTTAGTTAACCGTGTATCAGACCTATGGAGAGAAGCTTTTTCGTGTTTGAATCAAATCAGTTCACTGAACGTTACAGAATATCGCAAAAAGCGCCATCTCTTGAATTAATCACGTTTTTGTTGAAATGGAGCTTTCATGTTTGTCATTCTCCTGTGATTCATGTCATATCATGATAACTGGGAGCGGGAGTATTCCAAAGGTATATTGATGATTAATTATCTTTCAATTTTGAAATACATAGACGAGACGAAGCTCGGGGATATTGGAAAGGTTACGACATGATATTTTGAAAGTAATTTCCGATACTCAAATTTTCTCTGTTTTGATATGATTGTAATAAAATAATTCTGTAATTACTAAGAAATTATATTCAAGCGTCGTCTACCGGAGCGGGCAGTATAATAACTCATTTTCAACTGGGAACGATAATGGTTTCAGTCGAAAAAGTTTGTATTCTCACTGATAAGGGCGCTGCCCCTCCAAATTGATGACAACAGCAGTATATGGCAGGCAATCAATCGGATGTTACTCGGTAGCGTTTTTCATCCCCTTTTTCCGACTTTCCCAGCAGAAAACCTCAGCTTATTGAGGATTCCTTAGCTTCGTTCGAACTCAGAAGGGCTCAAGTCATTTGGTAGTCTGATTAGCTATCGAGGGCCCCTACAAAGCTCCAACATCGGCGTTAGGAATCCACCTGAAACCTGTACCTACTCGCTTTTTGCTCTCGCGAGCCCCTTGCGTGAGTTATTATGATGAGTTTCTGCCAGGCCCACCGACCCAGAGTTAGGTTGAAATGAAACTTGGTAAGGTCCTTCGAAGGATTTATTGACACGTCACGTCCACCGCCCCTGTACGAGAGCATCAGTCACTTTCTGCTCGCGCTCCTGCGCCTCCTTTCACCAAAACCCAATAGATGTCTAGGTGAACCTATTTAGCTTTGACGGGCAGACGTGAACGTGTAATAAGTCCCTCCCAGGTTGTCTCACTTTTTGACAATAAAACGAACTCTGCATCGCATGAATCTTTTCTACAAGTTCTTATTGACCCGTCAAATATCCCGAAAGTATTTCTGTATGTTACAAGTAGGTACACGTAGCCTGCCTACTTCCCACTTCAGCACTGGTGGCTACAACTCGTACGTCGCAATATTTTAAAATCCAAAATAGCGCCTATTAAATACCCACTAAAAACCAGTCGTTTTTGGTGTTCCCAGGAAAAGAAAGTGGTAAATGTCGAATGGAATGGCGGAGAGGAATCTGTGCAGCTGAAGGAGCAAAATAGTGAATATGTGGTCAACTGTCACGATGTAAGTATTGTGGAACGTGGTTATAAAGAGTCATTAATCAGTTAGTTGAACTGGTAACTTACGAAAACCTCCTACATCCAGATTTTGGCAGCTAACTACCAAATCATACTACCATCTATTCATACTAGATAAATTGAATTAAATAAGCAAACCTACATGCCGAACTGACAATCATGACGATTATAATATGTTTAATAAAATTGAATTAAAGCAACTGTCCTGCTCCGCTATACTGGCTATACATGGTTCTCTTTGTTGAGGTGTTTCCTATTAAATTGTGAATCTAGTTTGAAAAGTAGTTAGCAGCAGGGTAGTCCTCTGACTGGTTCAAAGGTCGTCAACAGGGAAAAAAACATGAATGGACGTCGCTTATTATGTAACTTTGTAGGCAACTGAAAGGGAGGCTACTCAATATTATCTTGGCAATTGAAAGGCAACAAAGTGAATATCAAATAATGAGGGGAGATGATGCGCACCTTTTAACCCAGTTAAACGAACCAACTATGCCCTTATTGGGTCGGTACCTTTCTACCTCGCGAGAGAATGCGTTGGTAGAACAAGTCCATGACCTCGAGTTGAATGTCATCACCTCGACACAATATTGCCTGGCTGATATTTCCGCGGAACATTACATAATATTCACGGCCGGCGTTTGGGTGGGAAGGTAAACGGGCAGTCAACAGGTTATGGGCTACATTTCCATCTTGAATGTAGGAACTTTGGAACGAGCAAGACCGTAATTCGCACGATCATGTTCTCCCAAGAGCTCCGCTGTAAATGTTGACCTTAGAACGAAATAATCTTGGTACAATTAATGATCGTGTTAATGGTTCATTTTCGTAGTTTTTATAAATTGTTTCAAGATGGGAAGAATTCTTTGGCGACGTATACGTGAAGCCAAAGAAACTCGAAGAAGAGCTCAAGAGGCAGTTCTGAGGGGGAAACTCGGAAGAGGTATTTCCTTGCGCAGGCCATTATCAGTGATTGATGACCGTAGTACCTACATGGTAGAGAAGGCTCTTCGTATAAAAATTGTCGAAAAGCGGCTCACCGCTCTTGTACGTAAGCGGTTAAACGTTGATAGACCGGTGCTTTTTTGTATTCATCACTCGGAAGAAGGGATCGCGGCAGTAACGTTTAGTACTTCAATTCAAGAAGCGGCCATAGAGGTTGCATTCCCTATTCATAATCTTATTTATTGTAATTTTGGTGAAGGTGACTCCTACCAAACGTTAGGAAAGAAATCTAAGGAGGCGGAGTCTCAATGTGTATTTGATTATGTGATGATGTAGCTCACTGCCCAAGATCCACTAATTATTTTTTGTTCTCAAGCAGAGTATGTTGGCGCAATTTGATAAGGCGAAGAAAGTAAAAGCCACAGCTTGGATGATCATATTCGGTGATGGTCTTCACAACTTCATCGACGGCGTCACCATCGGAGCAGGTTACAGCCAAAATATAGCAACCGGCATCGAAATAAGTCTGGCTATCGCTTGCGAAGAGTTTCCACATGAACTGGGTGAGAGTCAATTCGATAGAATCTGAATTTATAAATTTGAACGTGTGATTATCACCCGCACAAACATACATCATAGGCACAATGGAGTTGAGATTTGACGAGAACCTAGGGACAGTTAAATTCATGATTTAAGTTTTCTTTTTACGCCAAACACATGAACAATATTAGGAGTCTGGTGACATAATCCTTAATATCTTCTGTCGGTGGCGGCCCTGGCTGCTGGCGCCATGTTATACCTGTGCCCCTCATGATCAGTGTTGCCAACACCTTGTGATCTGTGGTCTTGGATGTATGAGGTTGCTAGCACCAAGGTTAAAATACTGAGAAAATTATAGGAATTTTTATGGATATTTAAATGACACAAACATGAAAATAGCAAAAATAAGCTTTTTTGAATTTCACGTAGTCCCCATTCACATAGTAAATTCTCCAAAAAATAAATCCTCAGAATACGTTTTTGTGACCCATTACAACATTTATGTAATGCGTTCATTTGAGAATTTTACTTGAACATTCCTGTTTTGCTATGAAATTGAAGGAATTCTAGTTATTCTTTCATGAAACCTGAGTGAGTGAGTTTGATGAATAATTTAATTTTTACAAAATACACTTGATTGTCTAAATGTATTGTGTATATGAGCTTAAATGTGCAAATGGATAAATTTTAACAACAATTTTATCTCTCTCGATAAGTGACGCTTTAGATCAGTGAAATGAGCTTACATCGAGCTAATAATTTTGAGAAGGTCATTGATGATCTTAATTTGAATGTGTACCTACAAATGCGATGTGTTGGAACGGATGGAAAAAAAATTCGTTGTGTGATTTTTGCTTCAGACCATTCATAGCCAAAAATTTGGCTATCTCCTAGTGGGTGTATTCCTAATTACTGTCAACACACGGGGAAAAAATCATTTCCCATAATTTACTCTTGGTACTCGCACCAGGAAATGTAATTATCATCGGTCTAGTGCACTGCCTCTGCCTGCTCTTTGCCATGTTATGGAAACTAAGCTGTACGATGGGCTTCGCCTGTTAACGGAAATCCAATTAGGCACGCACGCGTTCGGCGGATTTGGTTCATTTGAATCATCTTTGAGGAACACTCGCTGAACGGACCGTCGGTAGGTTCATCAGTTCCATTCGTTACAACCGAGGACGAATTTCTCTCCACTTCAATGATCCCTGGGCACGTGTGGGTTCGGCATTAATCTCACTGACGTGAACCTTGCGACCTCACAGGTCATTCGATTTATGCCACCGTCAGCCGGCTGATTTTGGACTCACCAGCACTAACTGGCGACCATCAATAGAAAAACAGTTGCTGACTTGTTGCATTTGATGCATCTGATTGCATGTGATCAATTTTATTCCGCGGTTTCACGTGGTAATCATGATTTTGCGGCTTCAGAGTAAATTTTCTGTAAAAGGTGAAGCTCGCCCATTCAAGGAAATGTGACTTCTTTGATTGAAAATAAAATGGCCAAAATCTGAGCCACAAAAAACTGCAAAAATAGGAGGAGATTAGATACTGGTTCGGGTATGGGTATTGTACTACGACAGTTCACCGAATTGGTATGGCAGTGTTAACCAGGAAAAATTAACCTTGATGCTAGATAACGAATGGCCGATCCCTTTACAATCAAGGTCATTAACGAGAGTGGAAGTCCTTCAAAACGTTGAGAAACTGTATATATACTGGATTATCGCCTCGCAAACATCCAAGTAAATTAAAAATTGAAACGAGCATCCAGTGAGATAATACTGCCGTAGAATTAAATCAGGTTTATCAAATAGAATGAGTGTTGTCATTAGTGGGCTAATCGAAAGTAGATGTAATAATATGAAGCATATTCCACTCATCTCTTCCCATAAGACGGACATCTCATCAGATCTTCAGGTTTCAATAAAAATAATGAGCATCCATCGTTTTTTAAGCTAATTGTTCAATATGATAAGCTGCATTGAACTGTTTAGAAAACGTCTCAGTTGCCGTTCAATTTCAATTCCCAACGCGATGGGTATCTTGCGAACCAAGACATGAATTTAAATCCAAACGTAGGTAACGAGACAACGATAAAAACCGTACGAGGACGGTGGCCGTGTAATCGGAATGCTAATTGGGTGGGGTGGGGAGAGGGTCGAGGCTCTTTGCGGGAATATTGAATTCTGTGTTTGTATGGCAGTTGGCGGAAGAATTCCTTTTTACGTTCCCATTCCATGTAGGCCCCTTTTTCTTATATCCTGGCAAAAGGCAGATACCACAAGCAACTGAGATATAAAATCTTCACTTCTGTGGACGTTTAATTTCCTTAGATTTCTTTCTTTTTTACCACAATAGTACAATTTGGTTTCACCGGTTGGCCCAGAAGTTTGACTATATACTAGATCGAAACGTGGCAAATTATTCCATTATGGTTGATTATCTGTTGGAGCAAGATTATGGGGAAAATCAGTGAGTGTGGAGTTTCTCGGATTCATTCCTCTCGATTCAGTGTTAATAATTTAGTGGAAGATGATAACTCACATAGGTAGGTAGGTACCCATTTTGACCCATACCCTTTACAATACAATTTCAACCCGCAATCCATGTACCAAACAGGAAGATAAGAAATGTCCGATTGGATGATGACGTGTTTGAAGCATTTCATAATCTAATATATTCTCAAAATGCAACTATTTTTGCCGAATAGTTCGCTAGAACCGTTTTCACCTAACGTTCCAATAAATTGAGATGAAGAATGGTTGGTTTTGATAGGACACTCCTAGCAGTGGTCTAGGATGGATATCAATAGTATAATTTGTCCTAAGACACGACAGGTTATTCCAACATACAATTTTTCTGACTTGATGATCCTAATTTTTGTGTACGAACACTCAAATGGAACGACACAGGAAGTAGACGACACCCATCAATAGCTGTAATTATTATTCTAACGGCCTGGAATGTTTCAATAAATCCAATTAGGTACCAACTTTATCAGTTGAGCTGAGTCATAGCTCCCGATTGTAGTATACACGGATAATACCACTCAACTTAGGCTCGTACCTAGTTCGTAGATTGTGAATCGAATAGTGTTGGGGGATAATTGAAACGTAGATAGGTAATCTTATTCCAACGGTCTTTAGACTCAGATCCCGACAAGCTCGAAGGTTGGCTTATTGTTCTTATTGCAATAATACAACCTAATATTCGTATTGAAAATATTGTGTTGGTTGCAAAACGTTTCACTTTTTACGTTAAAGTGTGTGAGGACTCAAAATCTGAACTACGGCTTAAAGAGATTGGGGAGGGGATATACCAGGGATAGTTTAATCTCCCATCGCATTGCTCCAGTTCTCTGACCCGATCTGCATTTAGAGTTACATAAATAACAGAGGCAATTAGCAGACGCTGTTTCCTCAAAACTATAAAATATCAACAAAATTTGCATCAGGTTTTGCGGGTGGAAAGTTGACCGCCACTGATATTAGAATAAATTTAAAAGGGAAACGAATCCGTCGTTCTCTATCCATAGGGATGAGATCATCGGCATTCAAGAAAAGACGGGTAAACGACTTTAGTCATTTAGCTTTATTTCTTAGTTGAAACTTCATGTATAATATCTTCTATAAGTGCGTGTAGAACTTCTTGGCAGAACGTCTCTTAGGGTAGGTGTTTGACGTGAGTCTCTCCAATGAAAGTAGAAACTGGGAGATGCTTTCTGGTAGTGAGGACTGGTTCTAACAGCTACAAAAACTCCCTGTTGCCAACCCAGGGCGGTGAAGGTGAAGAACATAAGGGTGGGAGAATTTCAATTGTTTTGGGGCATTTAATCATAATCCACTTCTACCACCCGCCATACCTACCATCTTTATCGTACATTTTTCACGCAGAAAATTAGTTTTGTAGGTTTTTAGACGCGTAAAAGTGGACAGAACACTGTTTCATGGCATGGTTTCCCTTTATTCGGAAACCGAGTGAAAAATACAATTAAATTGAGGCTTTGGGCAAGTCCTCCAGTATCCTCTCCCATTAGGTGACAGCGAACAAAACATTTTTATGTGTTATTTTTATCCAGCGATGTTACCCGCGCTTGTTTCAGGTGACTTTGCGATTCTCCTTCAGTCGGGGATGTCTCTGAAAAAAGCCATGTGCTACAATTTCCTCTCGGCGTGTACAGCATTTGCCGGATTAGCGCTGGGGATTGTCCTCGGGGGCTTGGAAGGAGCTCATTACATTTTCGCTTTTGCGGGAAGCCTCTTTCTTTACATATCCTTGGGACACTTGGTAAGTATTTAGACATTACCGAACACGTGATGTTTTGATGAAGCTGTCTCTTTGAATGCTCAAGAACGTGTGGGTTTAACATCACAATTAGTACATGACGGATTAATAAGGGCCTTTCGGCCGAATATAACTTATTCAAAACGTCATCTTTCTACGAATTTCTGCTCACATTTTAGATCCCCGAACTAAAAACAGGAATCAAAACCTGCCTCAAAGACAGCCGTCGAAAAGCTGTGGTGTTTTTCGTCCTACAGAACATCGGGATCGTCATGGGCTGCAGTATAATTTACACTCTCACGAAGTACAACGACACCATCACGAATTTAGTGTGATTTTATTGCAGACCAGACAGGAATGGACATTTTATTATTTTTTTATTTGTTCAACTGTGATCATGATTGAGTAATTGAAATGACAATCGATTCAGACATTTGTCCGTATTCTGTTTTTATGACCGTGCCACGTACTACCTATGTTTAATTACTTATTATCAACTATGTTCGCGATACTACCTTAATCAAATTTTTCTTTCAATTTTACTTCTAGTCCATAAGGAGATTATAAATCTCGAAGCTCTAAGGAAATTAGGAGGAAATGATAAATTGTCCTCCAATGTAAGCAGTATTTATTTGATTTTATTCTATTTTTGTCAGAGAGGTGTTTCTTTTTCTTTATCTTAAACATGAGTAGCTTGAAACTGTATTTGATGTCATAACCTGACGTAAAAATGTGATTTACACTTCTGTATATTTATAAGAGCGGGCCGCTCAGGCCTAAAAATGTACAGATTAATAAAAATTTCAGTAAGTCAGTCAGTCAATCCGTACGCAAGGAAAGTTTAAGGTTGTTCAATTCCTAGTCAGTATCGTGCGATCAACACGTGCGTTTTTGTTAATTTATTTAATGAAACAACGGCTCATTTAGGCAATCACCTTTCTCGCTGAACATAACTTAACTGCATGCCAAAAATACAATATTGTGAAAATGCCAATTATTCGAAAAGATATGCAAACTATGAAACGTTTACATTGAGTAGATACAAATTTGGTCTGTAATGAAGCCGAGGACGTGAATGATCCATTTAGATGATAAATAGCCACTCAAGTAGGTACTCATTTTTGTCTGATGTCTACAGACGCCGCCATTACCAATTTCGAAATTATGAGGTACCTCATCATGAAGGAGGAATTCAATTTGAAGAAAATGTAGCATTATTGTTTTTGAGGAGTGGTGATGTGTTTGCTGAAATGTGTTTTTTTTTGCATTTTGAAATAATAAATCTGAGTATTTGCCATAACTAATAATAACTTATTTTAGTCGATGTGTGTATGATTGTGCATTTAGTTAAATGTGTAAATGTGAGGTCATAGTGAGGTTGATATAGTTCTTTTGATACCGAGAAAACATTCCTCCACCTTGCATCCACCCTAAGAAGTTTTATGTACCAAGAGCTTCTTTGCGGCAGTCTTATTGCGAAAATGGGAAAATGGGTGTTGAACAGGTTTGAAGAGAATCAGAAAGGTAGGTGCAAAATCGATACCTACCTACATTGTGCGAAATTCGGTCTCGGGAAGTTTGACCACAAGCTTAGAGGGAAGTGTTAATGTTAGTGGTGTGTCTGAATATTGAATAAGAAGACAACAAATACCTGCCCAGTTTGTAATAAAATGAAAAATAAAACTAAATCTCCGCTAACTATTTCTACTGAATGCGTCACTTGATCACAAAAGGCGAAACCCTATGGTGTAAATAATTTTCAATTTCGTTGTGGGAGAACACTCCGCCTGTAACTTCCTTCATCTTGTCGGCCAAACAACTCGAGTTCATTTGTAATTTGTCCACGCTGACATAGTTGAGCCGAATGAAATGCTGACCATCACCCGCGAGAGGAAGCTGCTCGTTAGAGCCACTTTGGACCGATCTGGAAGTGGTTAGAGTTCGAAAGGAATTTTTCCACCTGTTCTCGAACAAATCATTTAATTGTAGTTTCTGTGTTGTGCATGTTTAACGAAGTCGGACGATAGACTGCGATATCGAGCTGCCAAAATGTGAAAAAGTGGAGTTACTTGGTGCGAACAAAAACAATCACGGTTGCTGAAGCAGTCAGATTATCATATTAAGAAATTCAATCAAATAAATAATAATAAAAATTACAAATGGATTATCTATTATTCGTATGCAGATCAGTCTGGAGAATGAAATTCTGTCTCAATTCAAGATTGCCAATATCGTCAAGTATATGGGCAGTTGTGGAAAAAAGACCTGAAAAATGGAACATACTCCAAACGAAGAATAACCACAAGCCATGGACATTCTTTCAACTATGTACGTACTTTAATTTTATTGATGAATTTATTTGAGAGTTACTGGATATTGTTTATTGCTGAAAATAATGGCTGTCGTAAGAGCCTAATTTATTACACGTCCAGCCAAAAATAATACAATGCGAGGAAAAAACAAAGGCTTACCCAAACTAGTTCAAACCAGCAAGATCGAGAAATATTTTTTTGGGTTTTGTTCGGTAATTGAATTGACTGAAACTGTCGAACGGCGATCTATTGCGCCGGCAATTCACTATCGTGTTGCTCACTGTATTCCTAACCTCAAAACGTAAGTTTGTCGACCATTCTATTTCCCGTGCGTGAAAATACAATTTAAGAAAAGAGCTGGGCCCTTTTGTATTTGTTAATGCGGTAGTGAATTATTTCAACAATGCTTTTATACAAATACCTATTCACACAAACGTCTATTTTCTATGTTAAACCTAGGCTCTAGGCTTGCTGGTGATATATACAGACACCGAAACACCTTGTACTCCAAGAACTTCTATTTGTGATATCTTTGGTACTCGAGTGACAACCACCAAACTACTGCTATCTGAAAGGACCGATGTATGAACGTAGAGCGAAATCAAAACAATGGTAAAAATCAGGAACAGTCATGCAAAATGGAGGGGTTGAACTTTAGTGAGACTATTCCTACATTGAGCAGGATCGCCACTTAGGTTCTGCTTTGGTGTCCACCTTCAGTGAGCACCAATAAGTTCGGGACCCACGTACAATGGATTCAGCGCCTAAAATCCAGTAGATATCGATACATTGGTGGAAAACCAATCCCTTCTTCATGTTATGTCTTCATGTATTTCATGTTTTCAGTTCGTGATTAGCCGTAGTATTTCGTCGCTGTACCGCCATCTAGCTTCCGTCGTCGCAGATCCGTAGCATTTGAAGGTAATATTTTTTACTTTCGTTGTTTTGTGATGATACTTACGGGCATCCTCGGCCGGAACTTCACACCTGAGAACCTAAGGACTCATGCCACTAAAGATGACCTTCTTGGAAATAAATTAGAGCATTTTCAAACTTTGATCTTACTAAGGATGAAGATCACCTAGATTCTTGATCATCGACTGTAAAGCTTATTTTTCTCCCATTTTTGTCGCACAGATTCGGCGCCTAGTGTTCAAAGATGAATTTTCTTTTGGCGATTAATCACTCGACTGAGTGGAAATATGGAACCCCCATTCAGACGCACCCCTATCATCGTCCTACCACCCCTCGATTTATTACTTTCTCAAAGCAAAGGTCTGAAGCTTTTCAAATTAACGGGAGTAAATCATTGGTGTGAATATTTTTCGCGTTAAATCGGCTCAATAGAAGGACAACTAAAGATGTATGATATTAGTTTTGACCGGTTAGATTTATCTTAGGAATTTAAGATTGGTGGTATTCTACGTGCGGCCGTTCGAATGAATTAGTAGGACTAATTGGCGGCTCAGGTGCCGAAATGCAGGAAGGTTCTTTGGGAATGAACTTCGTTAGAGGCTGAGCAATGTAACGATCAATACCATCACGGTCACGTAAGATCCTCCAACGAAGGAGAAACCGAAGACAAAAAGATTGAATGAAATCACTTTTCCGCCACATTTGATGCAAGTTCGATTTAGTACGTCGGCGTAGTGCTCGAAATACCAAAGAGAATACCTTTAACGATTTCAGGGGCGTTCTTGTTATACTAGTGGTTCACCGCAGTGAATAGGGTCTCACATGTGGAAAAAGGTCATTCTTCTCATCATTTATGCGGCCTCTTTTCTCCCAGATCATCCCTCATTCAAACCACGCTCTGTATCCATCAGTTTCTCCTTTTCGAGAATAGGGAATGCCCTGACCCTTCATTATCTCGGCTTCTTACGTCTCACTATCTGAAGGGAGAACTGGAAAAGACTTTTTCGTTGAGAGCACACTGAGCACAATAGCCATGAAGAGAGTAGCGACCCACAACCACTGAGATCTGTTGAGTCTTTCACTGTAGTGTCATCTTTGATATGAAAGCATCTTATTCTTGGAAGTGAAAGGGCTGAAAAGACATTTCGTCAAAATGAAGCGTGCCAAAAAAAAAAAAAAAAAAAAAACTGTACCGAAATCTAGGTATTAACACCAAATGATGGTTTTCATGGGACTATCACAGCATATTGAACACATTTCCTTTGTATACTAAACTACGCTACTAAATACTAGTTATTTTTAGGACACAGTTATTTTTACATTTTTGACGATACACTACCAAAAAGTATACAAAATCGAAAAATTGCAGATATGTCGGTAATCCCATTTTAGACGATTGAATGACTAGTTATCACCTATTGATCGATCGAACATGAATGTGTCATCACTCAATGTTGATGCTAGGCCAAAATAGCTTTTGTATTTTTGATTTTGTATGAAAAGTTTATTTTTGATCAAGTAATGAGTCCATTACATTTAGAAGTATTCCGAGATTTTCATTGTGCTTGCTTTTTATAAATGAAAAATACATTGATATAGATAAGTGTAGTGTTCGTTTTTGTTTTCTCGATTCCTAAATGTTGATGTGTCATGATAGCATAGAATTGAACAATAAAACAGGCTACCAAAACAACTTTGAATATGTCTATTCTGGCTGTTGTATCATCATTGGATGCAGATCGTTTCAAGATGGACGACAGATTTACAATGTTTGAGCAGTCGTCGTGGGCAATGTTGAGAATCACATCGCACTGAAATTTCTGGGCTGACTAAAAATCTGATGGTATTTCGCTATGGTTTCCCCTGATAGTTTCGAATATTATGTATTTTCTTCCCCATCAATTAGGCTCATTATATTTCTGCTTGACGACCGACAAAAGTTTACGCAAATAATCTATGCGAAAGCGTGGATATGCTAGACACCAACGATATTGAGGAAGAGCAGCGTTTATTTTGGAAAACGTTACACTCTGCAGCTCGTAAGCATCAAGAAAGCAGGGTGGATCACACTCGTGTAGAAAAACATGTGTCTTTGAGGTCCCCAAGTGAAGTATGGATGTTAGAAATCAACCTTTTTCACTCATTTTCAAGACGTCTTTCATGGCCGATATGCGTCACTCTGCCCTTCTTAACTCATTCAGAGCTCACATTTCACAGAAAAAGGCTGCATTCCTCGCCTGGGTCCTCAGAAATTGCGGAATGCTCATTTTCTGACTACTATCCCTTCATACCATTACAGCTTCCATTCTGTGCGATTTCGTTAAAAAGTTTTGAGCTCTAATCAGAACCTAAAAGGAGACATTGACCGAAATTTCAGGTTTATAGAAAAATTATACTGTAAGACAACCAAAATCAAATAATTTTGTTTCTAAATATGAAATTCAGTCTTTCGGTGTACATTAAAGAGATGAAAACATAGGGATATCATTCTGAGAATAATAAGTCATAAAGGGTTGACAAAATTAGCACTTTTCAGGTGTTGCGTCTTTGACTGGATGAGTTTCGGCCAAACTTCTCTGTACATTCTTCAGAAAATACTTCAAACTCCTCTTCCCGTAGATTGATTGAATTGTTTATAAGATTTTCCAGCTGAAAATAACAGTCAGTGCGATCACAAAAGTTTAGCCGACTGGGGAAGTCAGGCGTCGAGCTCGAGCGCGAACTTACAGTAAAGCGGCTTATCAATGTCATGCTTTTCCGCCGAGGGATCCTCTAGCTTGATATCTTTTGAGTTCGTGAGCACTTTTTCCGGGTTTCCCCACGTTGGCGTCATTCTTGAAGTCGACGGTGACAATGTTGACGGTCTCTTCAACTGGGTAGTTAGTTGAAAATGTGCTAGAATTTGAGAGGGAGCAGAACGTCTTCCATTCTCTCTTCTGTTACCTACTTAGGACAAATATTACGTTTCTCAAGGGTGCAACAAATTTCTCCACGTTATCTGAGCTGCATTCTTCCTTTCACGAGGATTTTAGAATAAGAACCACCCTAACTCAGGAGAAAAATTACTCTGGATTTCCATTTTTGCAACATTCCAGCGTTCATTTTGTTGTAATGTCAACCGATACTTATAGTAAATTGGTCCACATTTTCAAAATACTTTTGTTGACCAGTAAGAACCCTTTTTCAGTGTTTGGCAATCAGCACAGACCCTTCTGAATCGGTTCAGCGTGTGAAATGTGTTGGCTATTGATTCCCACACGCTATTGATTATCAAGAATGTGGCATCTGACATGAGACACCTTTTTTGGCTGATTGGTGATTCAAAAAGATATCCAAGGCTGAGTATAAGTAGATAGTTGACGGCCAAATGCATCCAGAAACACGCATTTTATAGTCAACATTTCGTTTATGTTAATACAAAATGTGCTTGTAAAAACTTCTCGGGAAAAACATTTTTAGTAGGTATCCAGAGATTAGGTATCTTTCTAGGTCGACGTTGAGAGAGTTAAAATCAAATGAAAAGCGCTAAATCAAGGAAGGCCTTCCTATTATGGTTTATTTTCCCTTAGAGTGAAGAGTATGAGAAAACAGTGAGTATCCAGAACACATTCCAATCGACTCAACGTCCAAAATGTAATGGGAAGTGATACCCCACATGCCTAGATCCCAAAAATATCCAAAAACGAGTTTCAATGAATCATATTTTCACCCATTCCCTCCCGATCAGGCTAAACAGTTACGAAGACTAACTAGAACGGGAATAAAGTCCCTAACCAATATTTCAAATTTTTAGAACATTTTCTATTACCAAAAACGGCATGGGTAACTAAAGACGTCAGACATGACTTACTTTTGGTGTTCTAAATGCCTACAAACTCGTCAGATAATAGTTTGCTTGGTATTTTGGGAATTGTGTTTTAATTCTTCAGAATTCGAACAGTGATCACTCAGAGAAGAGCAGCGGTGAGATTAGAGTGGTTGGTCTCCACGACTAAATACATTAATTTTCTACTCGGAACTCGCATTTATCTTGCCGCCTCTGGGAACTATAAAACCCTTGTCATCTGCAAGCAAGAATAGGAGATAGAGAACAGAATTATAGAAGAGGAGTTTTAAAATGTTGGAACTGTCTTCCCGGCGGTACAGTATCAAGAACTTGACAGTTCTACAATAAATGCACTTACACTCCTCTTCTGACATAATTTCCCCTCGGTTGTGCACGGAGACATCACTGCCGTGTATCACATTTGTTCACCGTTTCCTAATAAATCGTCCATCGTATAAAACGTTCACCCTCGAGACTTTTTTCCCCTGTCCGGGGACATTCGCTTTTTTCACCCCCTTCACTATCCCTTTTTCCTTATTTAGTATCAACCAAGTTGATACCTTTCGTACTCTATCTACATTTTATTTGACTGGTAGGCAGTTCAAGCGTTTAACCAAGCAGGAATGACCTGCGGTAATCGATTAATTACAACTGATCTTGAGTTGATATCCAAATTGATGGTTTCACTGCGATTAATGAACCGAAGTCTTCAACGAGCTTCACAATCTCAGGATTAAAGTATTTCCGAAGAAAAAATTGTTGATAAGAGGAAAGAATTACGTTGATGCGTATCTTATGTATTTATAATGATTAATCATCCATTAATTTACAACGTTGATAGATTTATTAGAACGGATTATATAGATGGTGTCGTTATCGGGGTGTGTAATGGTTTTCAATTTCTTAAAAGCCGATGGTTTGACAGGTTGAAATGTATTTTACCAATAACATGTGGCAACTTCACGACCGTCGAGGTCCAACTGGCTGTAATTAGAATTAATCCGTACGTAGAAACTGTAAGTGCTGTGGGCCGGAGGGGGGGGGGGGTTATTAAATGTTTTAACCTACGTTCACAGGTCGGAAAACTGCCTAGCATGGTGTCCTAAGAAAACCTAATCCCCGTCAATTGATCTAAAACCGATTTCTTTAGAAACTCATCACCTCAATAAGTTCTCAGCAGTTTAAAACTCAAATTGGGGACTGTTTAAAAGGGAAAATGCGAACAAAAACCACAGAGATTGGTTATTCCTCGGACCAGGAGCATACATACTCATTTCAATCGATTTAGCGTCCAAAAGTAGTAGGAAACAATACCCCAAGTCGTCGAAAATGTCAAACATGGAGAAAATGGGGAAAACAGTGGGTGTGGCGAGTCCCAGACCAATCCCAATCGGTTCAGGGTTGAAAATTTAGTGGAAAATGATACCCAACATGCCTAGGTACCAGAAATGTCGAAAACACATTCGAACTAGGCAGATAGATACCCATTTTGACCCATAGCCTTCTATTTAAACTAAAGCTCTCAAATTGTTCAACGTTGTACCCTCAAAAAGTATTTCACTTTTCGTGTGACGTCACAACACCCTTCACACTCATTTTGAACTGCGCCATTCCATTTGTTGTATCCATTCTATCTCATAAATGATACACATAAGATAGTGCTCCGGTACTCCTGGGTTGCATTGACTGCACGAACCGCAATGGTACAAATCGATACCTAAATTCTTGGTTTTATGACGTAGTCACTTGAAAAATGATTAAATCTTCAGGTCCGCCTTTTTTTGTGACAAGAGTCGTAATTAAGGTAAATGAACCTCACAGAATTGTAAAGGATTTGCAACGAAGTCAGTTTTACAAGTGCTCAAACCTGCTATATTTCACTTTTTTCAATTTTTTGTTCAATTTGAACTATGTTTTTGATGATTTAATAAAAAACAAATTGGTAATTATTACCTACCAACAACCAATCAGTTCAATTAAGGTCTGTTCCAACACAATGTTGGATGTGTATAATATTGGTAACTCTGCTCCAAAAATAGCACACATTTAATTAGTTCGAACGCAAACTCGAATTCAATCGTTGGTGGTAGTGAAGGGGGGGGGGGGGGGTTGTGCGGTAACGCCAAACTTGAGCATTGCACAACTCAACTAAAGCTGGAATGAAGCTGCCTTATATACTCGCTTCGAATTCTCCAGAAATACACCCGTCCCGCCCTTAATTCCCACCCATCAAGAAACAGCCCCCCGCCACTCACCACCTTAATTGACGTGGCAGGAGTGGGGAGGTGGAGGCGGGTAAAGCCTGTTGCACCCCCGAAGCCGCCCCCGCAGCCGCCTCCAGTCACCTCAAAGCCCCCGACGGAGTAGGATCTTCTCAACGGCCGCCGCCCTCACCTCCGCGATCTCCTTCCCGAGTGCCCTTCACCTGTTTCTTGAGGTGAGCACCCCTCGAAACGCTCGCTCCGTCTTCGTCAAATTGACTAATTGACTACTGACTTGATAAACGTGACTGAATGCAGACGTTTGACGATGGACGTCACAGGGGGTGAAAGAAGTCAACTTTTATCGCTCTGAGTGTCAGATACTTTTAAACACCTGCTACGGTATCTGAAACTTTTTTAGAAATTTTTTTGCTGAATCGATAACATCAAATAAACCGACAAATAAAAACTCCTGTTACACTAACTTCAACACCAGCTAGATGGATACTAGTGTACATACAGGAAGGCGGAAAAAATTCATGGACATCGTTTGAGGGGGTGCGTACGCTGCTCATGAGGAATTTTACAAGTATACCTGTCATGCACATTACGTTTTAGAGACTTTTTTTCAGGAGCGTTTAAGCGTAGGTATTGATTGAATTATTCAATAACACATAAAAAATATTTTTAAATTTCTCTAAAAAAAAATTAAAAAAAAAAACAATTTTTTAAAAATGGCTTACGTGTACGCATTTTTACAGGTAGGTTTCATCTATAATGAGTACAAAATACCTATAATAAGAATGCTTTGATATTACCTGGGTCCACTTGAGTTAATTAAAACGACCACTAATCATAATATTATTGGGTTGTTTTCCCTTTAAGTCCAGTCTAGATGAGCATGATAGGTTGCATCCTATGGAGTCGTAATGATTGTTTAAATGTACTGGATAAGTTTCTAATTTTGGACCGAAAAAACTCGGAAATGTAGTTAAATGCTTAAAACCCAATGACATTTTAATACTTTTTCCAGTAAGTTTTTTTCCATTTTCAGCTATGAATTAACTAGCATAGTTACACTGAAGATAACCCAATGTACGTTTTCGATTCGGAATACATCGTTCTGACTAATAAACTTCATATCATTAATTATGGCGATGACAGCTCGTCAAAACTATACATGTATTCCCAATACACCGAATTGTAGGTATGCTTCGAACCTGACGTAAATATTTTCAACTAAATGAGGCCGTTTTCAGTAAAAACAAGTAGAAATAGATATAATCAATAACATACGTAATTTGAGGAGACCCAAACCATGTTGTCATACTCTCGATACAGAGTTTTCCATAAAATTACCTTATTCAGACGTAACGTAAAAATAACAAAGCATTCTCAAACTGATTTTTTTTTTTTAAATGACTATTTACGTCAACTGATCAATGAGTGCATGTCACGTATGAATCAAATTGAATCTGACACAAATTTAAATCAACTGTACAAGTATTGAAGATAGAGTTCACAAAGAAATCGCTCCTGGGACAAAAAACTACCCACGTAAATCAGCAATTATTAGCATTTTACGCCTTGGCACCTTTCAAATGTAACAATTACGCACTAATTTTTAATGTTTATCCCGTGAAAAAATTCAATATTCATGAAAGATACTTATGAATTTCATCATTCTATGAAATTTCTCTGTAAAATTAATAAAAATTTGATGATAAAAAAAATGATAAAAATTTAACAATTAAATGTGTTCGTCCTTCAGACTTTGTGTAAATAATTTTGTAGCTTTTCTGCCCATTTCGTTATTTGCGTGAGTTGTGTTATTCGGTAGGCATTGGTTGTTATAGCAACCAGGAGCGGAGCCGGGACTGAAAACCAGCTGATATTAGCCGGATGTGCCGATTCGTGTAGAAGCTTTTGCTGTCACCGCTTCAAGTTCTGAAATTAATCAAAGTTTAAACCGTTTTCCGTTTCTTTTGAGAGTTTTTATTGTCGCTTTGTTTGTTCGCTTCCCCGAACAAACATTTGGTGCCGAAACCCGGGAAATTCCATCGTCCAAGTTCGAGCCGAGTCCGACCGGACGATTAGGTTAGTTCACCACGTGGACACAACCAATTTTCAACTAATCATGCCTCGAAAGAAATCCATTCGTCAACCCGATCCTGACCTACCGGGAAGTGCTTGGGTCATAAATTCGCCCAACGTGACTTGCAAGTTCTCTTTAGTGTGGACAGAGGTGCAAACAGGACCTTGAATAAAAAGGTATCGGTTGCTGGATTCCAGCCACCCCACATTTTTAATGGTTTCTCTTCATGACGTCAGAGAAACATGTTCTGCGCTGGGTAGGCAGTGCTCATTGGGAATTCCGGCTAACAGCTGATTCGAATTAGAGGCCCATTTGCGAAGTTCCAATCCACTGTGTTCAGTGATTAATCAGCTCATCTCTGGTTGCAAGCAGCTTTTTCTAACGAGCTCCCCCGCATGAACATCATCAACATAGGTGTTATTTTTGAGGGTCTGAGAGGCTATGGGATGAGTTTCTTCACTCTCATCGCTAGATGGCGTAGTACTTATTGGCTAGAACAAGGAGCAGTAAGCGGTTCATAGGTTACAGTGGTGAGCGCGTAGCTTGAACAGGTTATCAGGAAGGTCGCGCCAAACAATTCTCAACACATCCTGATCGTCATTGGTATGTCGATCTGCCTAAAATCAAATATCATGACGAATACAGAATAAGACGAACGAAAAGAACGGAACCGGATGACCATGACATAGATATCGGGTTGCATTTTTGGGCCAACCAGCAGTATTTCATTCAAGGATCGTCCGTTCGTGTTCTTTTGGGAAGCGTTAAAAACGACGCGAATCTTGTCAGGAGGATCACTTTCTCTATGACAAGCATGGTGAGGAATGTGTAATTTGGAGAACGGTGAACGTCATCAAAGGTCAGCGGCCTCATATGACGGAATCCAAATAATCTTTCATGAAGCTCCGTAAGCAGCAGCCAAAAGGGGTTTTCTTCAACGCTTTTCCATTCTATAGATGAACGCATAGCAATATGGCGAGATTCACCAAGTACAGCAGGGGGTGACTGAAAAGGGAAGCGAAACGGTATATCGCACCACTGGATCTCTATGACAGATTCTAAAACAGTTGCTCAGCACGATTTCATCGGGTGTCCAGGGCAACACTGGTTCAACAGAGTCGATTTCAACATTGACGTAGAAGATCATCAGTGGACGGCATGGAACTAGGACCTTGATCGTAAGTTACTCACTTCCGATTGATTTGACTCTAGAAGAAACGAGAGCCAGGCTGGGTTTGACGCGTTTGCAAGTCATAGGTGCTCGCTCCAATGCTAGCTTGATAGCGATGTTGCGCTTCCAGTAGTCTCAATGGGTGGGAACAACAGAAACAGTTACGAATAGGTAACTCTAGTTTGCGATGCATCAGATGGGTCTTGAGACGGAAATTTAGGATTCGGCCTTGCCACTAGTAATTTAAAGCAACGGAAATATCTCGAGAACTATGGAAATATAATTTTGGATATGAAAGACGGAGGGTTGAGGACAGGAGTGAAAGTGCTCTGGTCAACGGTGACTTTCTTTCTTGGGTGGAACATGCTCTATAACAGTCACTGGTTGGTCAGCGGAATAGGTGACCATAGTTGTAACGGCTGAAGCTAACTGACTTTTTCTTGGGTGGTGGAATGGACCAGTTATTATCGTTCCAAGGTCCGATTCCCACGATACCGGGTTGAGAGATATCCTGACACTTGGGAAAGCATGTCAGCTCCCAGAATAACGGAACACGGGTAGGGAGGTGTAAAACAAGAATCCGCCAATTGGGAGTCCTTGGGGGCACGCCCGACCACAACTTGGGGTCCATGGTAGAACTGGGTAGCGGTAACACGGTATTGTCCATAACAAACGCTATAAACGGGATGACTCTACCAGAACGGGTATGTAACTGAAGGGTGACCTGATTTTGACAGAGTGGAATTATTACCAATTCCGGAAAAAACCATTTTGAAGGGAATTAGGCGGGACTTGGCAACTTGCGAACCACTTCAGGGCTAACAATATTCGTTTCACTGCCTGAATCTAACAATGCTCGAAAAGTAACGGGTTCTCCATAACGGAGGAGATTGGAACCATTGCAGTTGGAAGGAGCCCCAACGGGATAGCTTCAAGCAGGGTTTGGCGGAGACGTTTTCTTGTTGACGGGAGGCAAGCCAGCCAATTTTAAGCTGATGACATTGTCCTGGAAACGGGCCCTTACATGGCAACGGGGACAAGGGATGAGGAGAACAAGGGAACATGAGGACCTATGTATAACACCGCAATGTTTTGGCAATTGTTTTTCTTTAAGCCCCCCAGTACTAGGTATCAACATTCTATCACTCTCCAATGAACAAGGAAGAACGGTGGAATTTCATCATTAACAACAGGAACTTTTATTTACGTGAGATAGTGATATCGGGAAAGCATTAGATTGAATATTGGCATACCTTTGTCATAAGCGGGGAGAAGGTTCCAGCGGGCGTGGTACTGACGAGAAGTTTGAAGCAACGTTCCTCTGGAGTAGACGGGAGATACAGGGCGTTCTTCATTTGCGTGAAGGAGAGGGTGATGAGCCTGGCCGCAAGAACACCTTCGGTCAGCTCGGCAGCGGTTGGTTGGGTGAAGAGTTGAAAGGCAGTTCTGGCAGGCTCCAATGGAGCTGACGGTCCTGCACCGATCCAATACGCTTAGAGCCTTGAATTTGGCGCATCGGAACATGAAGTGTTCGCCTTTACAAAAGTTACAGGAGCCGCGACGAACAGGCATTGGTGATTGAGCGGAGACAGCGCAAGCGGGGGCAGAAACAGCAAACAGAAGCGGTAGAACTGATAGCGGCAGAAGTGGAGCTTCGAATACTTTTGGGGAACGGTACGTGAGCGGAAGTTTGGAAACGAGTGGCTTCTGGGATCAGACGAGTGACTCGGAGCTCCCGCTCAACAATTCCAATAGCTGAGGACTGGGAATACTGTCCATTTGCTCCATGACTTCCCGGTTGAATTTATTTTTTAACTCGAGGTTTAAATGACGAAACAGGGATTCAAAGAGAAGATATCCTCCAAACTTTGAGCGGGGAGATTCTTCATGAGTCCGATCCATGATCGTGCTTCATTAACAAAAGCCTCAAGGTCATTAGAGGATGGTTTGTCTAGCATCGGAATTTTATCTCGCTGGCAGAAACACGAACGAGCGAGGCGGTATTTCGATGAGTTCTCAGACACCAAGGCGAATAGAGCTGATTGTAATTTTTTCCGGAAAATGAGGAGCGTAGATCGGGCGAAAGCTTCGACATTAGTTTTTCGTATTTCACCTCATCAGGAACCTCAGAGGAGATGTGAACAGCACGATCAAACAAAATCTTAAATTCGGCAAATCGGTAAATTTCTCCGGAAAATGGGCACGGTTGTTAGTAATTCGTTCATTACTTTGATTGCAGCGTAGATGCGATTTGACGAGGCGAAAACTGGGCGTCAGCAGTTGCATCAGGATTGGAAGACACATGAGTTTTTTCCGACAACTCTATGAGGGATCAGTGATCCGTTCAATCAATTTCCTCTCAAATTTTTGATCAAATCGGCCGTTTCTATTTTTCAAGGAAATCTGGCCTCGATCAACGCTGTCACGGATGACCTGTTTAGCGAGGGGCCAACGTCGCGGCTGAGATAGGTTCAACATGAAGTACCCAACGACGGATCTGTCGATAAAGTTCGTACTGACTATACCGAGACTTTGCGGAACGCTTGCATCGAGTTCGTCACA
>CM033999.1:28139806-28197946 GCA_019603395.1 Cyrtorhinus lividipennis
AAGCAACTTCATCTGCGTATGTTCACAAGGTCTTCAACATTCGAGGATATAATCTGGATATATTTTCCCTGAGTCTAAAACCACTCGCCCGATCATAAAGCACCCACCCGTTGTCCAGAACTAACTGGTACTTGGTGATGTTTTACAAAGTTGGAAGTGCTTTCATCTGTAAAGTAGGTAGGCAGCAAACTAGCTACACAAAACCTGCTGCATGTCCCTAAGATCTCGCTTGCTTCTTGTTGGAGAACTCTGACCTTAGTTTCTAGATAGTTCTTGTTCTTAGACTCACTAACAGCTGGTTCTTGATTCTTCTTTCGACATTAACGGTAAACAAACTCCAAAACAGCGCTTTTTGATCGCAGGTTAGTGGATGATGCGTCGACTTAGCGTTAACCGTGTAGTTCTTGTTCAGAATGCATACTCTTGCATTTGTTGAGGAATTGGAAATGATCGGAACGTTCAGGCGCAGCGTGGAGGGAACACTACCTGCAGGCTACGGCGGTAGGTGGTTGGGCGACTAGGGTGAACCCACGAATTACCCAAGAGAAAAAAAAGAGACGAAATAACGTTATTAACCCCCAGGGGTACCCTCGGAGGGCTCAAGGCTGTAATCATCTCTAGCGTGGACTGTATGGTGCAGGAGGTGCCATCCTGCCCTGCATCTCGTTCTTACTAACACAATATTAAAACGCTCGCCTTCGCAGCTGAAGAGGATCAAACCAACTGGAACTGCGGTCGACCGGGAGAGTTTCACTCGAACCGCAGAACGAAATTATATAAATATGTCAGGAATATCGTGTAACAGGTGACACGGAACATCCCGCGTTTAGTGCGACGATCGCCATAACGACTTCATTCCACAGATAGTGCCTCAATTCTGTCAGATATGTGAACCAACAATGATGGGTTTGGTGGATGAACGCTTGCCCAGTCGAACGGGGCCCAATCGCTCATCAACTCGGACAAATCGATTAAATGAAGCAACTGAGCTGTTGCTTCGCTAAAAGAACTGAGTTCCATGTACTGCATCCAATCCAGCCTGTATTGATCCAGCCATACTTACGGATTGATCATTTAAATTTAACTCTGCGTGGAGAACTTCCTCTAAAACTTTGTCCGCAGAATGAACAAAGCGAGCTAAAAGTAGAGTCTACAAAAAATTGTTTTTGGAACCCTCACCCAGCAAACAGCTTGAATCAGCATAATACGAGTTTAACACCCACCTGTCCAGCCGAATTTTTATTATGGAAAATTTTCGAAGATGGAAAGTGAAAGGGAACGTGGAACCCGACATTTTCTGACACCATTGCTGCTTCACTACTCTAAATTGATAAAATGGGTAAAAAGGATGTTTTGACCAACCAGCCTGGATTTAATTTTATATGTCGACGAAATTTCACTATCATCATGACTCCACAGGGACATACGTCTCAGGAAACAAAGGACGCTCCAGGTATAAGACCTACGCAAATCACCAAGAGTCTTCACGCCCATTCCGAGGTGTTGATCTCGCTAACTCAATAGGTGCGAATAGCACTCACAGTTAAAATTTGCCGAAGGACGGAGTTTGAGACGTCTTATTCATAAACCAATATTTAAGGGGGACTTTAGCATATTCTTCTTAAGTTAGCGTCACGTTCTCATCTACATCCTGTGCTCTTTTACTGTGAATCATATTTAGACCGGCGACAAAATTTGTTCATCTAACGAAACATATTTGTTGAGATATCGTCATCAAAAATGTTTTATGTTGTTATCCTTAGACCATTCTCCAGCTTGAATTTCAATTCTTTACGTGCGTACAGGTTCATACATCCGGAGCCCTAGAAAACCCGGGTGTAATGTTATAGCTGAGTGGAAAACCCGTACTAAATAAAACCCAAGAAGAACAATTATCTCAATGGTCTTCGGATGATTAAACACGATGATTTTTATAATCCACGATGCTACGTCAATGTGTTTACGCATTATGAATTTACTTTATCACAACGCCAATTGACAAGTGAGCAGAAGTGGTGTCCTTCAATCGAAGCTAATAGTCTGTTGAAACTCGCTTCATGTCTCGTTTCACGTTCGGTAATGAAGGGTTTAATTTGTGAATGGCTCATGAATAATTCATGTTCCGGATCACGTTATGCGTGACGTTGGAGGTAAATGGGTTTACAATGTGGGTACCTGTCGTGATGTGAAGAGATATGACGTGTATGCTTATGCAGACAGAATACGCTATAAGTTACGGATAACGGTTTTGTGATTGGGGATGGCGGAGGTACTAATTGTTCAAAACAAGAGCTTGACTGCCAGCTGCTAAGTAAAGAATAGATACATCTTTGAAAGTGAACCGCAGCTCCGTGGAACAGTATAGTGAGAAAATGAGATTACAGAACGCACCCAGTCGGTGTTTCATGGTGCGCTTTTGATCATTCTGGTTTAATATTGTTATTCAAATGTAACTTAACTTTTGAGAATAAGCTAGCTTAACGATAGAAACGATGCAATTATTCCACGATGGTTTATTATAATATATAGATCTTGACTGTTTGCGTCAACCACTCCACAACCTACATTCTAATCAAATCAGCGTCCAAAATTTAGTGGAAAATGATCCCCCACACGCTCCCTAAAATGAAGTAGAGTTGATCATGAAACCTCGGAAAAAATACTTCTTACTCGGAAATTAAGTACCCGAAAAAAGTCCACGACCGTACTTTTTGATATTCTTCACAACATTTGATCATTCTTCAATCATTTGCCCACCTGCGGAAACGCTCATCTGAATCACCTACCAAATACTATTCCTCATAGAAGCCAGATTCCAAGTTCCTTCTGTTAGAGGTGACGATTCCTTCGTGTTATCAATTTCATGTTCACATCATTCGAATGACAATGTGATTCAAGTATGTGATCTCGCATACAGTATCCGCTAATTCTCAATGAAGAATCTGATTTGCCGGTCATTGGTTACGAATATCGATTCGATATTCAACGTATGAAATCATGTATTCGAGGAGGGGGAATTGAAATGCACAAGGGGATGACACGCTCAGTGAGTGGGTAATTAAACAAGTTCGTGTAGATAATTACTCCGATCACGTAATTCGACTTCCTCTTTGGATTCGAGTGGCTTATGAATAATTCGTTTTTCTCGGTCATAGAAGGACGAAATGTCGAGAAGATAAAAATATGATTGCCATCGTCCAGAGGCGAGTTAACTGCTGATTTCATAATACGACCATGATCGTTGGTATGTTCAGCTGCGGAGGCACAGGTGTCGAAGAGATGACTGACCAATGTATCAAATCACAGCTTCGTCTTTTCGCTGGGCTCATGTTTTCGTAATTCCAATATTTTTTTTTTTTTTTTTAAAGTTAGTTTTCATGTTTAGATAGATGGAACAGTAACAGTGTAGGCGGGAATCTTCCTTCATTGAAACATTTCCAAGGTTTCTCAAACGACTGGCAGTGGGGTTCTACGAACAAACTTTAGTCAGATATCCAAGATTGCGATACTTTTAATGGCCTTTCTGAAAGTTCTATAAGAAATAGTAAAGCCGATCGATCCATGTTAATTCCCATTTCCACAGTGGAAACTGAGTAAGAAGGTTTTATGATCCCGCGTCTACGAACCCTTCAATTCTGACGTATTGTCGAAACGGTGAATATTCAGGTTGAGTTATCTCACCAGTGAAATAGCTCGAAAATACATCTATAGAGGATTGACTGCTTCTTTACGGCCTATATAGAAAACAACGATATTTTTATGATGTTTCAAATTTACCTCAGTGTCAATACAGTATTCAATATTCGCGTACCGCCTTGAACTCCTGAATTTTGAAAAACCACCAAAAATTGTTTTGGCAGACTGAACTGGTTTCAATTTTATTGAATGGAGAAATAAATAGTGTACAGATGTCGTCACGAGTGGTTTTATGATCAGACTAACGTGTTACTAACGAATTTATGACAATGATTTGCGCATGAGGACATCCAACAGATTAAAATGGAAATAATTCATAGGTTCATTCATCTATCTTAAAATGCTTCCACGACGTTAGGATGGTACGGGCGGAGAATTTGAATACTCGAGGCCATAATTCCTATCAACTTTAATATTTTACGACGAAGCCGACTTTTAAAATAGAATCGAGATTGGATCGAAAAAAATCTGCAAATTCTTACACACGGGTTGGTTATTCCTCGAATGGGGGAAACGGTGGATGTGGCGGGTCCCGGACCCATTCCAATCGATTCAGGGTCCAAAATTTAGTGGCAATGATATCCCACACGCTATTCGCCCTAGCCTAGGTTACACCATGGCGCAAGTGGCTAGGGCGTTCGGCAGTAACCGGAAAGTACTCAGTTCGAACCCAGGAGGTGCTTTAGTTTTTTTTACCCATAAATTGACCAATTACTTCTTCCAGTGGGTGCCAATCGTTCTGGGACCAATTTATTTGGATTCAGCGTCCAAAATTTAGTGGAAAATGACACCCTACTCGCCTAGATCGCCCAAAATCTCGAAAATCCATTTTTCAAAAAACACATCTTGACCCCTACCCCCGCCAAATTTGGTCCGATCGGGCTGAAAAGTTTCGAGGACCCGTCTCGGCAGGGAACAGACCCCTGACCAAAATTTCAGATTTTTAGAAAATTTTCTACTACCAAAAAGGGCGCGGACGATGGACGGCGTAGCCGCCTACCTTTTTGATCAACATCTAACGTATTTGAGCGACGAAGCCATATATGTATTTCGATCCAACCAAAGCCGCCTCGTACATCCTAGGGCGAAGAATGTCGAGCCTTGCTATGGAATCAGTCGTAATAAGGATGAGTATAATGATAGGATAGCGCGCATATTCAACTGTGGAAGCGCCGGTAGTTGATAAGAAATATTACATACATGAGTCGCTCACTTTCATTTTTATGGTAATATGACTATTTTCAGTTACGCTCAAATTGACTTCCAGCTATTATCTTAATTTTGAGGAACAGATGGTGACCTTCGTAGGGTAATATTTTAATACACCCTACTTTCTCGATGGTAATAGCATAGCTTCATCACCGGATGAAACCCAAAAACGCCTCAAACAGCTGGGGTTAATTCGAACCGAAAACCGAATTTTCAGAGATTTCGTCACTACCCGCCCTCAATAAATCCACTCAAATTGTGGTAGTCGTGAGGACGGATCATTTAATGTAGACGTGTTCTTAGACCAACGTTTCGAATTTATTTGTGAATCATCGTCAGGGCCAGGCAAAGAACGTATGTATATAGAGAGTATTTAGAATCCTCCAATGATAACGTAGAGTGCAGAATGAATAAATGAAGCGTTTATTTATCCATCAGGGACAGTTATAGCCCTCTCATCCACTACCCCTGAAATAAGTGTTTAGACTATTTAGCGCTCTTGCTGCCTCAATAAACAACGTTCATGAAATAAATCCCAAGTGTAAATAACAGAACATGAAAGAGTAAAAAGGGCAGAGTGAGTTTATATCATGAGAGTACATCCTAAAGTTCTAGACAAATTCATAGGTTTTTGACAGCTAATTTATGATTTTCCTTCTTAACCAAACATGGGATGCGGACCAACAGTCAGTTAACCAATAATGAATGGAATGATCGATGTGGAAGACAAAACTCATGGATTGAGACTGCGGCTAACACCTAAGACCATGCTTTAAAGTATTATGCAATTTCTGTGATTCACTGCTCTTTATGAATACAGCTCGTAACAACACAACTTTCATGCGCCTCCATGCTATAAATGCTGCAGATTCGATGGCTTCCTACTTAGGAGACAACATCTGCTACTAAGTATCTACTCTCTGCCGCTCCGTACAAGCCGATAGAAATTGATAGCTAAGAACGTCTCAAGCCGGTGGTCAGAGTTGAGCTTTCAATTTAAGTGCAGTCCTTCTCTCGGTGTGGCCTTTGGAGTCGGCCCTTGTGTTAACATCACTAATGGAGCGAAAGTGAGGGCCCCCCTGCCACGTTAGTGGGTACGTCCAAAGTCGGCCTGAGTAACTGAACTCAGCTGTTCTTTGAGGGTTTACGATCGACTCCAGCGAAGGGATGACGGATGGCAAATCCAAGTTTTTGTCTCCACCACCTCCGGTCTGTACAACTTGTAGAAAGTGCAATACACTTTACCTACTTTTCATTCTGTCCCGCTTTGAGTCATCAAATGTACTCAACAATGGTGTTCTACTTCATTTTGATGAGTCCTACTTCCCGTTCAAAATGCAGGCATTCGTATTTAGTAGGAACGTTATGGAAAATGGTATCCATCAACACATTTGTACATATCACAAACCCTGACAGAAATAAAGACTCGTTAAAATCGGTAAAAGCGTGAGACCAAAATGAGAACATCTACTATAAAAATAGTGTTGCCTTAGATTATTCCATCTATCCCGATTAATTATTGTAAATAACCTGACATATTCAACTCGTGGTGGTCAGATACAACATACGCAAATAGGTCGAATGTGTTTGTGCAGCAGGTTACTTTTCACAGAAGAAAGGATACCAACCTTGAAGTCATGCATGTGTAATACAACTTCTCAACTTCGCACTGCAGTAAATTTATTGAGGAAGTAGGAGATTGGCCGTGACTCGAAGCAAGGTCTCATTCTTCCTCGAGACAAAATCTTCAACGCTTCTTTAAGAGAAGGTTGCATAACCAAGGACAAGATGGATGAATGTAGAACGACACACTCGTGTCCAATTATCTACAAATTGGCATTTTTCATAACGAAATTAATCAGCTCTTGTGCGAAGTGCCGAAAGCGGAAACTCAATACATTTCGAATCTGTCGTCCTTTCCCCGCTAACATCTTTTTATAATGAATACACTACCGTGGCCATGGGACAAAAACTTCCTCGTGATCTTCCCACTGCCGCGTGTAATATGTGCGTGCACATCGTTGTGCTTATGTTTATGACATTTCCTACAACTTATGTTCCTGAAAATATGATCCAATTCGGACCGATATTGCGGTAATAGCCGCTGTGTACATACTCGTACAAACACAGAACCGATTCTGCTCAGGAAAATGCTAAAACGTTAATTGCCAGTAAAAATATTGAATGTTCTGCCCACTGAATGCCTTTCTGCCAAGGGGGAAGGACGCAGCCGAGTGGGCTTTTTGCCGCATTAACGGTTGAAAACCTTTTGTGCCCCACACCTGGTCACCCTGTCCGCTCCTGACGTTTAATATAATGTCAGTTTTATGGTCACCCGGTCAGTGTTACTTGATATAGAACTTATCGGAATCAAACGGAGAAATCAATCTAACAACTATATGGTAACCAATGGGGCAAAAAGAGGCGTGCAAGATGGCTAGGAAGATGTTTAGCTTTCATATCCAACACAGAAAATTGAGTGAATAAACAAAAAATATGTATTCAGAAGGAGGATGAATGTGGGGGACATATGACCGAGAATGAGTTTTCGTCCTTATTCTTTTGAATTGAAGCGAAAAATTCGTTATAGTCTTCCCACGTCCCATAAACTTTCCTCGTTCGATATTCACACATCCTAAAATGAAACTTTCAACCTCAACAAACCTTCCTTATTAACTATAGAGAAGTGCCCAAAAAAATGAAACAAGATTGGAAATAGAATTAATGAAGAAAGGGAAATGAAAATGGCGAAATCATCTTGATAAGGTCGTTTTCTCAGACGGTGAGGTTATTAGAGATTACTCGAGGAGGAGCTCATCTCACGACTCCAGGATAGCCTCAGGGGGTAGACAGACACCAACAAGAAAGTCACTCAATGTCAGGATCATCTTCTATTTATTTTGAAGACAACCTCCGACAACAGGATGAGTTCGTGTATGGTATTGTCAAATTTTACACTTTCACGAGGGTTGGTTTAATTCAAGACTCGAATCATGCGCGATTTCATAAGTATCATGATTGATGCATTAAGAGACTCCAGTAATCTTGTTAGCTTTATATTCATCACCAGCCAATCACACTAGAGTAGTTCGCGTTTGAATGGCATAATTGGAATAATCCTAGAGCGAGAAAAGAAATGAGAGGGAGCGACAAGATCTGGTTTTCATTTGCAACCTCCGATCACAACTACTTGCCTTGAACGGGAGGATAAACTCAAGACATGATAAGGGTCGGTCCCGCCTGAAGCACAGTAGGAAATAAACGAATAGTCGGTCGGTAGGCAGAAAGTTAGTTTTGGAATTGCATATTAGAATATAATGGGTCGGACGGCGCCTGGGGAGCCCTTTATTACACTGCCTAAAAACACGAGAGGATCGAACGTAAAAACCTAACACCTACGTAAGATTGCCTGAGGTCCAACTTTTGCCGCTACGGTATGAGTGGAGAAAGTTTCGAAAATTTTCGTCAGGATACAACACTCAGAATTTGACTTTTTGATGAAGATACTCCCACGTCGGTATATTCTGATGGATGACGTCATAAAGGCCATAGGATCAGGGGTTACAGAAACAAGTTTTTGGTGTGTGAAAACTATGGTTTAAGAGAAGCTCATCAGCTGAACTTATGGCATTTAACATTCTTTTCGCCGTTTTGAGGTTTTTCTTCAAAAACTTCAGTTTTCTCTGTCCGCTGAGTACATAATTGGACCAGAAATTCACGATTAATATGGAAATATGCAGAATCCCGCATGGATGAAAGCCCTCCATGACTAAAGTAAGGCTCCAGGGTCGGTGAATTACATATAAAGACGCACAACGTTAGACTAAATTTACGAGTGCGATTGCGCATCTCACCTACACATAATTACACTCCAGCTCAAACGAAGAGTTTGGCCTCAAATACTATATCGCGAGAATGAATATTCAGAGAGGAACAGCTACAATACTCGTTTCTCTACTTGGTGTTTGAAAGATAATAATAATAAATGAAAATAGGAAAGTTACGATTGGGCACGGAACGTGACCTTTTGACATCATCGTATAGCGAACCTCATTCCTAACAGTCAGTGGTAATATATTGAAATCACAAAAGTATCATCAGTAGGTCTCTGAACCACCTAATTGAACATTAGACCAATTTGCATATCGCTTACAGCCATATGTTATTGGGATATCTCTCATTGACACCTTGTAATTTTGAGATTGAAACGACCAGATATACTCAACACAGTATATTTCGTCAAGTGAAAGCATCACCTCGCGGAGGAGAAAATTACTTACGTGGTCACCACAAAAACGAGACTGTATATTTTCGATCAGGGTTTTATGACGCTGCACCAAAGGGCAAATCTAAACCATAATACAATTTATTTTGAGTATAATCGAATGGGGAACCGTGCAAGATTTCTAGATGTTGAAATTCATGGCACAATCCGTAGTTTTCCCTCACAAATAACCACTCTTATTTTCGGGAGCACAGGTTCGGCGAAGTTTGTAGTATTGAGTGTGATCGACCACGACCTAGACCTTCAGCCGCCCATTAGCATCTCAATGAGTGGCAATGAATTAATTTACCTTAAAGCGGTCGGTCGGCACAACAAAACAAAGGCGAACCATTCGTGCGCGGCGGCAAAGATCTACCTTTTATTTTACCACAATCGACTTTTTTCTGCGTTCCCGGTAACATTATTGTTACATTCAGCATCACGCTATTTAAAGAAAGTTCAATGAACTCTCCTGAATTGTTTTTATTTGATGTTCACATTTTTATACCAGTTTAATTACACCTCAGCTATTATAAGGCATGCAATGGATGAAACTATAAATTCATAAGTTGGAAGACGTTTGAAAGAGGGAAAGGCACGTGCTACACCAAATACCTCTGAATTGTATATTAGTAAATATATCACGGCCTGATCGTGTATCCATCGAATATATGGACCATTATTATGGCCATTGGGGTGGTTACTATGTGTTTCTAGAGACATCTACTATCACCGGTGGTTGACCTTGCTCGCAATTATTCGCATTTTATTCGGGAATGGAATCTATTGAACAGCGAACGGAGTCTCGAGAAATTTCATCCGCATTATGAAGACTGAGCAAAACCGGATTTATTGTTGTAAAAAGGATGAAAATTAACATCACATCAAGAGTGGTGAGGTTGAAGGGTGTGATTTTGTAAGTAAATCCAAGACTCGATAAATTTACACAAGTCTCTTTATTATTACAAGAAATTAAAAAAAAAAATTAGTGTAGGTATTATAACCTCTCTGAGAAACTCAATATTCCGGAGTTAACACAGAGGTTATCCATACGTGGAAATGAAGGTACAGCCGAGAGTCGGCCTCCCCGATTTAATAACAGTATTTTGGCTCAGGATGCTACTTCCGACCATGCATCGCATACTGGTATAACACTGGGCAGGAAGTGGAAGGTACGAATGCGATCATGTTCCCATGTGGAGGAGGCCCGCATTCGTATGTCCTTTTTCGGAACTCCACGCTCAAGTATTAGGCTATCCCATCCATCTAACAAAACTTTCGATTTTAGAAACCTCCAATTTTTTCAACCATGCGGTGATGTGTTTGACAGGAGATTACAAGCAGGTGATGTTTTTTCGAAGCGTTTGCCAACATCAAAAGAACAAGTGCAGTGGAAAACATCAGTTCCACCCAAAATGGATAAAGATCAATCGGAGTATCCGGAATTGATCTTTTTTCCAAAGTAGGATTTGAGAGAAAAGTACAACGACCGAGTGCACTGCCCTTGTTACCCAGTGAAAATGTCCCACATATCGCGATGTTTTCACACAAATGAATCGGTTCGTTGTGTTCGGCCGTAATGATGGTCTTATACCATCCTTTTGTTGCGTCGGCAGAATTGCATCTATTATACAATACATGGCATGGTTGACCAATGCAGCTGAAGCAAACTCTAAGCAAAGAGGATTGCAATTTGAATTATATTTCTGTCGAAAGACCCAGTTGTGTACGCATCGTATAGTCGTGGAGCGTCCGCGAATAATCTACGGGATGCGAAGGAGATCAACTCAAATGATTTACAATCAAGATTGCTATAATTGCTTGGGCAGTGCACACGTGAGGCAAGTTTCACTATTCAAGTTATAACGTGAGAAGGAATCACACTGATCGCCGGAAATCATCCGTTCGATAAAACAAACTTCCAGGGGCAATTGATGTGGCGTCTCATTTATCGGGAAACTCATGCATTATCACCGTGACACACCGCGAACTCGCCAAGTTGAAAGTTTCATCGATTCGAATTGGCAGAAAGACTTCCGTAGAAAAAAGTAAAAGGCGGAACAATTGTGGGACTGTGCCCCTAAGCAATGCCTGTTTATCAAACCGATTCCCCATGAAGTAGTTATGTTTCAAGTTTCTACAGTATTTTATGAGTTTATCAACAGAATCGTTGCTCACGAATTCTCGATAATCTTCCTCCTTCAGCTGATGGGGATGAAGATACTGCGTTCGCAAATACCTGGATAGGTACCTACTCCAGAGGCGGGAGCCGGTTCTAAGACTGTTTCGCTTTTTTCCCCACAGAATGAATTGCGAAACATAGCGGGTCTTCTGGTGGTCCATGAGCCGATTAGGGAAAAAATGCCCGACTGCGGTATAGGAATAGCCTCAAGGCCACCTTGTTAACGAAGTGGCGAGAGCCCCTGAGGAATCCAGTGGCCAACCCCAGGTGATACGCTCATTCACTTCACTGAGAGCCTTACAACTTTAACAGGGCGATTGAGAAACCTTATGGTCCTGACACGGAATCCTTGGTGGTGTATTTTACGGGTAACTCGAGACACTTCAAGTACGCCGCTCGAGGATCGTGAGCCATTGAGGAGAGTGTCGCAATTCGACATAATAGTATCAACTTGATCTCAAATCATCCTCTCTGAAACCAACCGCGGAAAGATGACCTACAGCGAAAATTACCGCTAATTTTAAGGGAAACTGATAAAACAAGACAAGACAAAAAACCATGATGTCGAAAGAATTTATGGATCGTACATTACGTATCCTCTCCAAGACAGCAATCGCATGAAAATAGAAATGAAGAATGCTTTATACCTTTCAAAAATTGTTCCAGGAACATGGGATGATTCTAATACTACCTGTATAATGAACCCCAGGAGTTGGCGGGGCACTCCTGTAATACAACATTCATTAAGTATTTAATTGCCTATTGTCGATTTTTTGGAGAATTCCAAGTAGGTACCTAAGGCCCAATGGACAATTTAAATTGATGAGTTTTGTTCGCTCAGGACGGCTGTATTTTCTAAATTTGTTCCCATTTTCTCAAATTAATGTTTATAAAGGGATAAATTTGAAGCTTACTGATAATGAGATTTTTCCTAATCCTCAAAAATTGATGGTTAGTACTTAATCTATGAAGAGCTGGAAAACTCGGAACCATGACCATGGTTCTTTTACGAGAGGTGATTCAAAAACCACATACACCCACATCAAACCCAACCTGTGTCTCGGTCCAATACGTTCCCGATTGCACAAAAGGCAATCAGTAGGTTAACAAACCGTTTTCACAGAGCGTTTGCGTAGGTGGGTTCTCACGGATCCTTCCGCAGCCCTATCTATCTTCTTTCGGACTAATTAAACTCCCCATTTCCGAGAAGGCAGTCGTAATAGACCCGAAGTAGGCTCTTAGAGGCAACAAGAGTTAACGCAATCGCGTTAACAACTTACGGCCAAGTTACGATTATCAGAGAACGTATGTGAACCTTCCAAGCTAAGATTCAAAACAATGAGCTGTAAAAGGCTAGACTGGGGTGATTAGGAAATTTGAAGCACTTCCGGTGTTTCGTGGTGCCCGAAAATCGCGGTCTCAGCAGTGGTTTTCGAAGGTTTAGGCCAGAAATGTTCGATTGGAATGCATTTGTCTTTCATGTTTGTGCAGTAGTCAGCCCCAACCACGCCTTTTTGGACCGCAGATCTGTTCTCTCGGAATTCAAAACACCCAATTCTAGAAATTTCTCCAATTTTCAGATGACGTTCCTAGGAGTTTCAGCTACATGATCTGTGACCCAATTCGACTGACCAAGTTTCGACAAAAAGGTAAAGGTGAAGCATGAGACCCGATTATCGATGTACACATACAGGTAAACCCACTCTTCAGCACGAGATTTATAGCTCAATTTCCATTCTTAAGGACCAAAATGGGTGATTAAATTCCAGTAGATAATTGTTAGAACATACTCCGTTAGATCTTTCGCGTAGGATGGTCACGAGTTTAATACTAATATCCTTCGTGATAAACGTGGGCGCTAGAGTGCAGTGGCCGTTAAATCCATGATTTATCTACTTCGTAGATCACCTTCCGAACAGCGACATCATTGAATCGATTGTTGATAAATCGTGATGAAAACTGAACTCAAAATCGATTTTGGATGGATTACGGGATCGCTGCAAATACTCTGGAATTGTTTTCATTACTCTCAGGGGAATATGATATGGGACCACCTTGTCTTCAAGGAACCGTGGCCTATTTGTGGGGACTTATTTTTGTCAGAAGAGAACACCTGACAAACAAGACATTTTTAGGAAACAATGAATTATTTGTGGATTTTCTGAGCCGTTGGGGAGGGTTTTTTTTCATAGTTTGGCTACTTGATTCAAGCTGAAATTTGGTGTGATTGTCCGGGTTGTGAGAACCTATCTTCTCCAATTATCCTCGTAATTTGTGAGTTTGCGTAATAATACCCCGAGGTCATTCAGCGGTGTTGATCTCACGTTAACCGAAGCTCAACACCCCCGCAAAAGACAAAAACCGCATTGCCGTTAGCGGGCGCGGATACTCGAGGTTAATTTATTTTAAAAAGGAAAAAGACACCAAGTGCCTCACGCGAGGCTTTTTGAGCCGCAGACTCCATAACCAAAGGCAGTCCTGACCTTTTTCGCGACCTCACGTTCATTACTATGATGGGTGGGCTTCAGTTTGTTGACTCCCAAGCGCAGCCGGCCCTTACTCGGTCTAGGTAGTCTTTTAGGCTAATGCGACGTCCGGAGACTTAGATGGCCGGGACTGCGAGACGCAGCTTAAGTAGGCATGGTAGTAGATGCGGAGAATTTCTTCAGAGCTGATTAGTAGAACAATGTAAGTGAAACTTCTCTTTCACTGGAGACTGACTCTTAAATGTCATCCAAGTTTCCAGTTGCATAACTCTATAACATAACAACTGTATTTACGAACATTGAACGGCTCCATAAACTAATTTTTGCACACTCACAACCTAACTCGAAAATTTAATTATTTATAACTTGGACCAGTTACTAGACTCGCAAGTAAAAGGCATATGTCTGATTGCAAGTCACTCCAAGTTGCGTGATCAAATAGAGAATACTATAACTCAAAATGAAGAAAACTGATTTAGATCTAAAAGGAATAAGTTACCGATTCTCGGACACGATTCCAGACACCAGAAAGGATTCTGGAGGCATCATAATCGAAGTACTACAACTCCAATACATTTAACGTGAGCCTTTATTCTTCAGGATGCTGGCGATAAAAGCAGCCAGAAACGAGCAGCAGCATTATTTATACTTCATCATCATTGGACACCATTCGTCCACATAGACGATAGGCAGGAATCCTCATTCTTACAGCAGTCTCTAGTTTCTCCATAAAAATGTACACATCAACCCTCACGTCGACCTTCCCTCAAACAAGAAAGGGTGTACTTAAGGGAAATACACATCTACCTATGTACCACTTGTGCCGCATCCGTTCAGTTGAGTCGTTCTGAAACTCTAATACTTGATTAACACCTGTAGCGTTCAGTAATAAATCCTTTTGCGTTATACACGTCTCAATCATGCGCCATCTATTCAAACCACCGTACATTATTACATCACACGCCAAGTCGCCTCTGTAAGTACCAGTTGACAAGTCATCAAACATCTGGTCAACAGCCTCTGAATCCAACAAAACTTTCTCAAGCTCCGAACACATGGCCGTCTTTCGACCGGTTCAACAGCCGAAAATTTGCGAAGACCAAGTAAAATCTTGACTCACACCCTGCCCTGGAGGGCATCAACGTGTCCAAGACTTACCTAGATCAACTTTGCGTCCAAGGTAAGGTCGAAAAAATCTCAAAATTAATTTTTCATGGTATCTCACTTTCATTACTCACGTCCTACCTCGGTTTCAGACGGCCGGGCTGAAAGTATGATGGCCCGGAGTAAAGTCTACAAGCATATTGTCAGATTTGGAAGGCCTTGTGTTTTGAGACAACGAGGGGTCATTTTCGAACCAGTTCTAAGAAAACCAAAGTCTTTTAACGTGAGTCGATTCACGATCTAAATGGCCCTTCAAAGATCTGTTTTGAATCAGGAAAACACCAAATTCAGACAGCAGCGCAATAAATTTCCGATAGGAAATAGTTTAACACTGATACCAGCGAAAAAGCGGGTCGTATCGCGAAGTTATCGATCACACCGTCACGCCGCGCAGTTTAGCACCTCGGAATAGCCCTGGTATTGAGAAGGAATCCACAATCGGAGACAGCGATTTCTAAGGAGAGCCTCGATTTCAAGCGCAACTTAAGGCCTCAAGCGCCGAAAATGGTGTACAAACGGCTTTCACAGCTGAGAAACCTTCCTAGTTGCGTGATTCACGTAATACATCCAAGCCGATACCATTAATTGACGACAGAAAAGGCCGCGGTAAGTTGTAAAGTAACGAACCTACATCTGAGACTGGCTGAAAGGGGTGAGGAATTATTCCTCAACTGAGCCGGTACATTGTCTTCGCGGTACAGCGGTGTAACACAAAGCTGTTTTCACTCTCGGGGTTCTCAAGTAGCTTTGGCTCGAACTAGAAGCCAGGATCCGGATTACAAAAAAAAAAAAATGTACTGCCTTTTGTACTCGTAGGTCGAACCGACTAATGCCAACTGTTCGACTAATACCATCGTAATGTACGGCCGACGTCAATACAGGGTAATCCCGTCTGAGTACTGTGTGCCCATTTTGTGATAGTGCTGCAAGATAAGAGGAAAGGAAAGATGGAGGATTAGAAGGCAAGAAAGATGACCGCCTAACATGAAGGAGTTGTCTCGCGTAATGGGCAAGAAACCGTTTTCGAGAGCCGTTGTCCTGCCAAAACGCTTTCCCCACAAGACCACATCTACATACGTCATGAGTTACATCGATTGCCGTCAGCTCCTGTTTTCGATAGAGCGTCATCCCAACCACACATCCACTGCATCCCACCTACAGGCTTTGGATCATAAAATGTTTCTTGGAAATCGTCAGGGATAGACCACAATTCTATACTTGAGAAGAAGAATAATCATCGAACTTGTTTATGGCGCAAGTATTTCATTATAAATCAAACCACCCCACATTTTGTCTCTTCTGCTCTCCCCGAATCCGGCATGATGCTCGCTATAAATTTAGTTTCAGCTCTCCACATAACATCGAAAGGAGAGTTTAATAGTACAAGGTTAATAACTGGGCTCTCCACGAGATAATAAACGGTTGCCCTTAATGGATAAACTGCTTGATAGGAAGCAAGACCAGAATCAAAAAGGAATGGCTTTCGAACTTTTTCGCCGCTCATGACACATCTGTACCTGAAACTGGTAATTAAAAGAACATCCAAGGTTACACGAAAAATCACCAAAGAAAGCGATTCCCGTTCATCAAGGTGACGCCTCAATATCCTGCGTGGAACGGTTTTTTTTCTGATTCAGAACAGGCTGTTCGGTCATTTCCTTCCTAAAAAGGACGAGCCCGCAGTTAACCGTTGTTTTGGCGATGGTTGGGTATTCATAATTTCTGTTGAAGATTGATTACTGTTAAGAAAATACCGACGATTGAAACACAGCATCTCACGCTTGATGAGGACATTCCAGGATGTTGACCTCTACCGACCTAGCAGCCCGTTCCCGAGATTAGCGACAAAAGCCATTTGAACGGCGAACGGTACAATTGCGTACTATCAGCTCAAATATCTGTACCGAAGGTATTGTAAAACTTCAGTAAGTACCGAATTTCTGATCAGAGTTCCAAACACATTTTTCTCAATTGTACCCTTATTTCAGTATCAGATTGCATGTTTTTTTTCTGTAGTTTTGACTTCATGACACTAACATGCTCATGAATCCCTCAATTTAAATTATCTATATGTGAAATCAAATCTTGAGGGTCAGATGAAATGAGCGACTATTTTAATGCGCCATGCCTTTAAATTGATCATGTCATCATTGAATAATTTGCAAGAAAAAAAAAAAAAAAAAAAAGACACACACCCCTCTTCCTCCTTTTCTTTTTGTTCCAAATCTAAATCAACATATCACGTTATTGAGATTATCATTATGACAATCTCAATATAAAATTTAGATTGAAGTTGATTTAGATTTGATTTGATTTAGACTGAGTTAGATTTAGAACAAAACCTTTCTCTTCCTAAATATGATCATGATCAGTATCTATCAATACCAATAACAATAAAAAGGATATTCTTTCAACAGCTCCAGGCATTTGGAGATTTCGCGAGACAAAAATGAAACGTACCTCAGGGTAATAGTACAGTCAGATCCCTCACCTGGAAAATAACGATAAAATACAATTTAAAAAACGTATATGATAATAAATACAAGTATAGTAATAGCATTAATCTAATCTAATCTAGTAAAATCTACACAAAGTCCATACAAGAATCTGGGACTGAATCACAAGATGTTGACAGAACGGTTACGTTCACGTATACATTTAAGGGGTGCATAAATAGTACATAATTGGTTATTCCTTGAATAATCAACCTATGTTTTCATGGAAAAGGTCAACTTCTCCGATTTGCCAAAAAAAATGTCTGGGCGTTTCAAGGTGTCAGATCAAAAAAGTCAAATGTCCGTCCGCAGTACGCCGTCCACCGACCGCGCCGTTTTTGGTAGTAGAAAATTTTCTAAAAATCTGACATTTTGGTCAGGGATCCGTTTTTGGCTCTAGTTGGTCCTCGAAACTTTCAATCCGATCGGACCCAATTTGGGTGGGGTAGGGGTCAAAATGTGTAATTCGAGAAATGGATTTTTGAGATTTTTTGCAATCTAGGCGTGTGGGGTATCATTTTCCACTAAATTTTGGACCCTGAATCGGATTGAATGCGTTTGGGACCCACCACACCCTCTGTTTCCCCCATTTTCCCCATGTTGAAGAAATGAGTCTCCATGCAGCTAGTCCGAGGAATAACCAACCCGTGTGAATGAATTTGCAGCGTTTTTCAATAAGGTGGTAACTATGAACAAGAAATAAGCGCCTATGAAAGACTGCACATGACCGAATGAGCACCAGCGTGACCAAACCAGGGAAATCCATAGAGAGGCATTCTGATTCATCAATGATCGCAGTGAGTCAATCCAACCTCTGGGGAATGTGTTGAAAGCTTACGAGGCTGAATTATAATACCGTTCTCCGTAAAATTTTGTAAAACCGGGACGGAAAACAGTGCTGCTTGAAACGGAATTTGAGGGAATATTTAGCAATATAATCCCACATAGGAAGAGTGAGAGGAATATTAGGTGTACAGACATGGCTTCCAGCTAATCACTCGAGTTAATCACTCGACTGAAGAAGGTCGACGAATCTGCGAGGCCTTGAACGATGAACCAGCGTAAACCTCAAACCGCATCCAGTGGTATACGCTTCAATATCACCAGGTGGCGCGCCGGGTCAAGCGAAAGGTTAACCCTCGTACTCGTCCAAGGACCTCAACAACCAAAGTAACCGCCCCAACTCAGTGACGTGCCTATTTACAGACGCCAAGGCGCACGGTAGGGATAAAGCTGTTTGATCAAGTTGAGTAGAAGAGCCACAGAATCTAGAAAGATTGCGGTCCCAAGTTTCATTTCAGTTAATCTGATAAGATTATTCAGAAGAGTTCAGCAAAAGCGACCTTCTGTTAAAAATGTGGGATTTTATCATTCGAGCTGATTGCGTGCGTCGCGGGAGACAATACTAACAGGTACCCCACGCCAACAATAGCGACCAAGGACCAAAGAAACTGTTGTGATTATTTGAACTACTGAGTACTGAGTATGCTGAGGCCTCGACGCATGGCATCTGATGACGTACAGCAGCCAGCGAGCGAAGATCATGACCACAAGATGGATTCACACAAAAAAGTTTTGATTATAGGTTTGGCGAAACGTCTATATGCTGGCATTGATCTCTGCGCCCTGGTTGATGTAACTAATTAGTTGCTGAACACCCTGATGTCAGCTAGCACGGTTGATCAAACGGCAGTTTTCTGCTACGATATACTTGGTCTCAGCTGTACATGTGGTATCAGCCACCAGTACTTTGCCATTCTGTTGAGTCACATATGGGATGAATACCAAGCAGGTAGCTTGCCTAGAAGACCTAAATGATAGCTTCCACCCGATTGCCTTAGTTTTAAAATCACCGTACACGTAACAGACTAAAAGAGTACAACTACACCTGGCCGAAAGAGGCTTTTGAAAAGCTGAATTGAAGCATTACGCAGCATTTTGCAGCATTTTCTTGCTTAATTGGAAGTTAAATTTTGCCCAACTCATGGTTGAATTCAGCCCGATTGCCGCAAATTGAAGCAGGAATGAAAATGGGTACCTACTTGAAATGTGAATTTGGGATTTTTATTAGCCTAGACTCTCTGAGGTATTTTGGATGCTGAGTCTATTGAAACGGATTATGGACCGATTTCAGCCCACTCGAGAAGGGTACAGGTTAAAAATAGAATTTTTAATAATTGACTATGGCCATAGTAGCGTGGCATATTCGCAGCATTTTTATTGTTCCTCATTGAAGCATTATGATAGTCCTTAGAAAGGTCTATATTGAAATGTCAGGTTAATTTTTGTGATCGGTGTGAACTCGAAAAAATAATTGATGGATGTCCCTGGGCTTGAACTGAGTATTATGACCACGGCAAAATTTCAACGCGAAAGTACGCACTTGTGTTCACTGAATGGTGAAATTATCGACCTGGCTCCAAGTTCGCACGTCCTAGTGGAGAAATGAAGAGTCTGAAGCTGGTCGACCTCGAGGAAAGCCAGTCTTGACTGCGGTGGGATGAAATGGGATGCATTCCTACCGGTCCCGTGCTCCTGCTCTCCCGTTCCCCAGCGCCCGGTCCTACCAAGTCTGCATGAAGGCCCTGTTTTCTTAAGGAGTTAATTATTTGCATTCGAGCCTGTGGTACGTGAAGAAGTTGTGCAGTCTATGAGGCATAAGGAAAAATGCTGTTTGAGCCCAGAATATACGTAAGGGCCGTAAAGACTTGAATCTTGACAAATCACTTGACCATTCCATAAGTGCCGACTTTGCTACCAGCATATCTGTGTCAACTGGCCGTTAGATTTTTGTTCGCCGTTTTGCTTAGCTAAAAAACTACTGGTCCTACACCCCTTTTCATGCCGCACAAGTCTAGCTATGAAATCTTCATAGAGAAATAGCTCCTATTAGTGGCTGGTTGCCAAACCATACTGATTCCTTTTTTATCGTTCTTCTTCTATATTGTTTCACAGTCGGCCAGGCAAAAGAAGCATTGTCGCCATTTTTGAAATTTAAAAAGAAAAATTATTTGTAATCTAAAATAAAAAGTATTGACTTGCATTCTTCTTTTCAAAGCCCCCTGAATAAACTTGGGTTTGACTCCCTCTCTACAAAATTTTTTCATTGTCACAGCAAAAACTTCTACAGGTATATATACTTCAGAAATTGTGTCGGTTTAGAACTAAATCTTCATGATTCAATATTGTGAAATCTGTGAGGGAGCCTTCGTGTCCTTGCCCATATACTGTACCTACTTTCAAAGTTTCTACAGTTTCAACAAACAATGCCTGTTCTCATTGACAAGAAACTGGCCAGAGCATACTTGTCCTTCTATGGAGGATTTACTCATTAATGAAGAAAGGAATTTAAGACTGAAAATTTTACTGATCTCTTGTTAAAACAACATCGTTGTTTGACAAAAAGGTGTCCAAATCCGCTAGCGTTGTACACATATTTGAAGCCTAAGACTATTTGTGCTACATTTTTCTTGCTTTATCGTTTTATGAAAACTATTGTTCTCTTTCATCAGGTTTTATCATACCAGTTCTTGATCGATCGGCAACATTCACTTTTGTATCTGATTTATTATCTTATATACCTACGCATCAAGTGAATCGAAATACAACTTCCGATTGAAAAAGTGGTGTGCGTTGGTTTTAACGCCAAGGGACAGTTACCTGTATTAGATTTCGAATTAAAATATTGATTTGGAAACAAACATATTTCATTTTTGGATAGATGCCCCCAGAGAAAAATAGTTCATGGAGTACAAAACTAATACGAAACCCGCTTCCGCAAAATCAGTCGTTTGCGGCTTGAATCATAGGGTTCACAATGTTGCTTCGAAAATATTTGTTGCATGAAACAGCTTTAGAAGGTTGCTCATCACAAGCAGCAACACAAGAATAATTTAGTTTAGTCTTATTTCTTTAGATTTTATCCCTGGCTCAACTTTGACCTATACCGCGTTACAAAATGGAGTTATTATTCTCATTAAAGCGACAAATCACCATAAACGAAGTGATACTTGAATGGAGCGCACCCCCACGCGTTTACAAGTTGACATGTCCGAGGAATCACGAAGTTATCAAAGGCTGCAAGTAAAAGGAGAAAGTGTATGATTAACAACCAACTATGAGGATCCCAGACACCCTTGGGGCAGATTTTTGTCGCTTTCTAATTATTAAAGTCCGACTTGATGTTTTTCTGATTAACCACTAGTTCGTCAAAACTCCCAACTTCTTTCTTTCACCGTTTGGTCGATGATTGATTCTTGACGCCTTTTGAACGAGATCGTTTTTAGCGTGATGGTCGACATCAACATGATCAAAAGAAGTTGATAACCAAGTTAACGAGTTCTCGCGCCAAAGTGCACACGTACACGTGATTAATTGCTCATAAGGATAAAAAAACGCGTCTCACTTAATTACAAGGTGAGACTTCGGTTGACTGCGGATGATTTTGAAACGGAATGACGTCAACACCTCGGGCTATTTTAGTTCCAATCTCGAACTTGATGGGCAAGTGCGTAAATAGTAATTCTATAGTGAATTAGGCTATCCCTGTGTATGATTATATGAGAAGGATGCTACGACCTGGCTACTGAACTACTGTTACTGATTGTCTCAAATGCGCGTTGTATTCTTCTCTTGTTTGATGTGAGAAATAATAGGAGTTCCAAGAAGTTCCAGGATGACCCCGTAAGTACTCGTGTCACATATAAAAATGAGTGTCATTTCATGACCCGAATCTCACAACGGTGACCGAGGTCGACTTTGAAAACTGACGTGTGTGAGAAAACACCAACGGCTCCATGAGAACCTCAACCCCAAAAGGAAGAAAAGCCATAGGGAATGATAGAAACGTGGACAGCGTCCAAGTCATTGAATATAATGACAGAAAAAATCCCCTTTTTTCTTTTTTTGCTTTGGTCGGAAAGGTAACTAAGTACTACCTACCTACTTATCTTGAGCCGATTCGAAGTATATAAAAGCTAATGGAACGACGGCCTAGGACCCCTAATGATGGCTCAAGCTTGTCACAAGTGATTTTTTTCTCCAGACCTTTTTAATGAAACATGTCGTATGAATGAAGGATAATTATCAGGACCTCGACACAAGGTACATATACCGAACGATTAAGCAAGTAAAACAGGGCTAATGAGCCTCTAATTGGCCATTTGAGCCAAAATCAAACAGATCTCTTAAGGCACAATCGATTAGGATTGAACTACTTTTGAAAAAACAATAGGAAACCCCTGCAAATTCTTTCACCTATATCTGTTTGAGCGTCGGAAAATTGATTGTGAGATGTTAAAAAGAAATTAGTGAGTAAAAGCTAGTAGAATAAAATGCCTCAAGTCTAGGTGATCACAATTCCTGAAGTCATATTTCTAAATACTCTTAATCATCAAAACCAAACCTATCATACTTCGCGCTATTAGGCCGAAAATTAAAAAGCCATACATACAGCACGCAATTAAAAAAAAAATCATTTTAACGGTTTTTTAAGCCCAGAATTCCCTCTTTAATCTGTTTGGTTTGAACTAATATGAGGGTATATTATTCTTTTGGAATAATACACTATAAATAGCAATGAAGTCTTGTCAATCTAGGCTCCCCCGGTGAAAGTTGATGATGTTTTCCTTCTATATAAAACTAAATGCCGACTATTGTTGAATTTCAAGAGTGCTCAGAACACCGTACTTGTTGACACTATTTGGCTGCGCTCTCTTGTCTCCCACACGCGGCATTTCTCTACCAACTAGAAAGTTGAAAAAGGGAAACACCGATAAGGCCGAATCACCGAGGAAATGGTAGGCAGTTTATTTTACAACTCCGTGAATACATGAATAGTTCCACGAAAGTAGATCACGCTATGAATATTGAAACAAAAATGCTAGTCATCTATAGACAAACGTTGGAGAGGTATGTAGGAGCGAAGAGGATAAAGAAGAACCGGCGTATGTGTAATGCAGGTTATAATAAGCAAATTTGGCTGCAGCCACAATAAGGGTATTCGAATTTTATCAAATAATTGTGGAGAAAGGGGAGAAGTGTTACATTAAGACGGGGGAGACAATAATTCTATTCGCGCAAGAGGTGACAATCAACAAAAATCAATTTCCCGATACGATAAAAAAAACCTGTTTGATCAAACTAATCCATCTGGGTAAAAATCGTTGTAACAACATGAGATGATTTTAGGAAACTTCTAACAATTTCGAGTCCTTAAGGATGACATCCGTCTTCCGTGAGTCACTTTTGTCAACCTTTCTTACTTCAAGGCCTAACCAGACTGGTGCCTAGAAGAGTCAAATTGAAAAACGAGACAAGTGTGTCCCTCTGAATGTTTCCCTTTTATTCCCATTTCCATCGAAAGACCAACACAAAGAGCCTCCTTAGCTGCCACCTCACAAAAACGATGTCAGCGGTGAAGAGTTCATCGATTTCGGTGTCCGTTTTGAAGGATTACCGTTTTCCATGTAATTTCGCACGGTGAATCGATTACGACGAGCCCCTGACTAATTGCCGAACATTCGGTTTTCTCTATGCTGAGTTGACTTCGAACACCATGTCCTCCTTCCAAAACTTACCAAGGAATAATAAGCCACAGTGGAAGATTGACCGCGTACATAGATCCAACACATGCATACATTGGCATAATCTTACTGCCAGAATAGACGCTCAATTTACTGCATCAACGCGCATTACTGAATCCTTCTAATAACTGTTCTTCTCAATATTTGGAGGTTTGTAACCTTAGGAAACAGTTGGAGGGCGAAGCAATTTTATTGGGTTTGAACTGGGATTCCATTATTTTGGCTAAGAGCCTCCATTGATTCTCTAGGGAAATTTGATGAAAGCAAAGCCAGAATGATTCTCGAATGGCAAAACAACTCATACGCCTCAATATGAGTTCTGCAGCGAGGACAAAACCTGGCATCAAAATTTGATAAGATTCATTTGTAAGCCCCCAGGCTTGCTGCCTCCAGAAGGTCAGAAGGGAGGGAGCATGCGCCAGGATGCGAGCGCAGCTCCTGCCCAGATGTCGCATTTGGAGAGAGCTCCAGCACGCACTCCTTGCCAAGGCGCCCAACCAGGCGGTTGTTGTCGAGGCGCCCGTCGGTGCCGAGGCACCCAACAAGTCAGAGTCATAAATATATTTTTATAACCTGTCCTGCAAGTGTAACTCACTCAGTCCATCCTGGCTTTGTCCTGTGCTCACTCTGAAGTGAACTCTGCTACCGTGCTGAAGTTGACTGAAGCTGTAATATTGTGTTCCCCATGCCATGAGATGATAAAGGACTCAAGTTAATTAAGCCTCGCTGTGTACCTTTGGGACAGCGTGCCCCCTCCCGTTTTCCCTTCAACGTCGACGCCGTTTTCGTCAGCCGGTATTGTTGCGCTTGTTCATTAAATTGTATTTCATGTATATCATAATTTCATGTATCATGTATTAATTGTATTTTATGCTCCACATGTTGTCTAATTTACTTTGTCGAATTACTTTGTCTTGTATCAATTCTAGCCCAGGTTGAGGCATATTCTCCTTTGCAACGTGTCCTTGTTTTCAATTATAATTCATTTTGTATCAATGTATTTTATGCTCATCCTTGGTATCCCTAGTTGCTCAGTCGTAAGTCTTGGACTTACATTGTGTAACCTCTCGCTAGGTCCATTCAAAACCTCCGAAGAAACCCGAATTAAATTATAACAGATTTTAATTCGAGAGAGGCTTACACATTTAAAAAAATTATCTTTAATTGGGTTGAGTTCAAAACGAATAGTTAACGAACCATCAACATCTTGGAAATGGTCTTAGCGAACTCCTCATGGCTCGGAGACATCCACAATGATACCAGAAGCGTGAGACAGTTCCGACGTCGATTTCGTTTCACTCCGGGTCTCTAAGAACATGGGCGAAAATTGCGCCAGAATCAGTTCGAATAGGTTGAGGGCTTTTTTCGTCAGTCAAATTGTTGTCGTTCAACCTTGCCTGAAAGTTACGCTTCTCGTGAGGCACAATATGTCCGCGGCGTTCCAACAACAGTGAGCTCATCAAAGTGGTATCAGAGAAGACCGCTTGATAAAGGTGTCAAGTTGCTTCCAAAAAGAGCAGCTCAGACGGCTCGGGCACAAGCGAAAAGGCTATCGGCCGCACTTCTCGACTACGTTCCAAGAATGGAAAAGTGATTCAAGCTTAGTCTAATCTTAAGACCTAGTCACTTTTCTCATCACGACACCATATGAATTCGAAGACGATAAGAAAGAAAGAGCCAACTTCCTAAAATGAACATGATGTTCATCCGGAGCGTTCGCTCGGTTTCGTTTCGTTTTCAAATATATTTGTACATTAATTAATTAATTTTATTTTCGAAGGGCTCCTACAGGTCAATTCAAGTGTAAAGTGGCGAAGTCAATGATATTGAGTCGAACGATCCTGTAAATAGAACGTCGAAGGTAACTCCTGCAACAAGGCTGAATTCAAAACCACATCACAGTGGAGATTCCTTGTTCCCTAATTACCTTCGAAAGGCCCTCTTTTTGAAACCAAGGAGTAAAAGTAAATGTAAGGCCACTTTAATGTATTCTGAATAGCAAAAGATTTCACCCCAACTAAGGTAACCATCGTGACCCGAGTGGCTCAAGATGTTTTTCCGCTTCCTTCCTCGAGGACATCACGAAGAGGACCACCTGAATGTATCACACCTATACCTACCTATCCTTATGCAGCAGAAAACTAAACTCGGCCGGGATGTAACTCACCTTTCGGACAATCACCGAGTATGTCGATAGGACGGTGATAAGGGTTCTAACTGGACCAAACACTCCAACGTTCCTGAATAATGTAACGCTAGAATTGAATTGTTACAAGGCTATTCCTAAACTTCAGCAGAGTTCTTTCCTCCGACCCATCCTCACTACAACACAACAATAATTTTATCATGCGATAAAAATGGAAGAAAATCATCCCGAGGCGGGCGTTTGTAACAATCCAAGACCTGGATTTTCCCTCAATCCTATTTTCGCTTGACAAATTGTGCCACCGGGATGTGAGGAAAGCATCATTACACTATTACCAAGGGTTGGCATCTCAGGGGCTCAGGGGCCTAGGCCAACCTATGCTTTAACATTGTAGAGATGATTGAGCGAGAACCTGACGGACAACAGACGAATTTCTTCATGGCATAAAATATGCTGTTACGAGGACCAACACTAAAGGAAAAAAAAGAATTAAAAAACAATTGTAAAGAAATCCCAACGAAATTCGGGAAGTCGTTATCTAAACATTCCGCTAATTTTAGATCAACTGAAAACAAGACAGACGAATAACGGAGGAGATTATTTTGCAAATTGGCAATGAAAAAGCTAAATACGCCGAGGGTTGAATGGCCAGTGTTTTGATTACCGGGGCATTCACACAAGGAAAAAATTTCGAGTGTCAAAGAACTGTAACAAGCATTTTCAGTTATCATGGCAGGATGCGAGCTTCATATGATTATGAAGAGTCTCATGTACTTACATTCGGACACTCAAAACTGGATGTAAGAAGAGTTGGAGAACGTGCACGTACCGTCTGTCTTTACAAGGTGTACGCGGAAACTTATCAATCCACGCTCAAATATTCAGTAGGTGCCTGCCTACCTACGTGAGTTTTCTAAAAAAAATTGTAATTCAAGCCAGAACCTTTGAGATCTGATAATGGTTTAAAATCACCAAGTCATCCAGTCATCTCATATATCTACGATAGAGGTTACGTGAAATACGAGTATAATTTACGAAACTCGTGCATTTTTTTAAGAATATTATCAACGCGTATCTGAAAAAATCCCGTTTTCGGGTGTTATCTACAAAGTGGAGCCAGAAAATAAAAAACTAACAAATCAGCAACATCGAAAAATTAACTACAGTCAGGCATGATCTTCTGTTAAACAAAGGATTAGCATTGATTAATTATATTGATAATCATATCGTCATATTGTGCGGTCAGAGAAGAGGAACTTTTTAAAGGTATAGACTAATCATTCTACAGGAGGCAATATATGAAGGTACATAATATTGAAACAAAAATTAAAATGAGAGGTATAGACTGAATGCACGTTCAAGATAGTGTTATACGTTAGTAACTCCATTTAGGTTCTACTTCTTCCTCAAAACCTTTCAGCCCAAATTGCCCTAAAAGAAGGCAGGGTATTGGTATGAAGGGTTATTGAGGGGCATTATAATTGCATTTTTCAAGTCTTTTTTTCAATTTAATTAATTAATTTAATTTCAATCGTATTACTGTCATACTTTTTTAGTCTTAAGACGCTGCTTTCTCAGCGAGCGAAATCTACCTAGAATAATGAACCATTAGGGAATAAATTGCAGCGTCTTGAGTTCATTATTCCAATAGTTCATAGTCCTGACAGCTTGGCTGGAAGGAGCCATCACTGGCCACTTTCCCCTTCTTAATATCGCAACCATCACCTCTTCGAATTTCCGATATTCCGTCCATTTTTCACGAGCTTATTAAATTTTTAGAAACTGATTCTTGACGAGTTTGAAGTAGAAAAACTATAGAGCAAATCTATGCTGAACCCTCAACTAATTACGCAATCAAATTAACGCGATCTTCACTCTGTAAACCGGAAAGATCAACTGTCACCCAAATAATTGTGAACAAGGAAAAAAGTACTCTTACTAAAGTTATGTTATGACACTTTAACGACAAGACACCAGTATTCTAGACGCGTATGGAACAAAGCATCGATAAGCCGACTCCAGAGGAGCCGAACGAGGTGAGTATCTAAATGGGGCAAGGGGTCTATGAACTTGAGTGTGATCTCATGCGTGCTATTGCAGGTAACGAAACGCGGGTAGGGCTTATCGCCATTGAGATTATGTCGAGAGGTTTCCAATGCTCAAATGAAACCTTCAACGAAATTCTAAGAGCAGTCGGTAAGTACCTAGATTGAAAAAAACCTATCCGAGTACGACGGTCGTATGTTAGTTTCAAGCAAAAGCCGACTATAAGTATCGCTTGGCTTCTTTCTTATGAAAGGATAATGATCTATACCAGATAATCGATTTTTAATGAGGATACGCAGGCCGTAACCATCCAACAAAGCTCTAAGGAGCTGAGACTCTACGATTATGAGCATATGAATGTTAAAAAAAAATGTTCGGCCCGGGATGGATACAAATTGTTATTCATGATTGAAAGTACGATCTCATATGCAAGAGTGGGAAGTGCTTAGCGTGACTCAATCCACTGAAAAGAAATTCCACATCCTGAAAGAATATGAGACGGTCTGCTTCGAGATTTGGCCAAATCCGTGTCAGACCAAAATCAAACCAAATCAGAACCTCTGAACGCAGCGACACAGTAAGCTATCGCGGCATGAAATAAGACCCGCAATTCTTTTAAATGGGAATCGACATGAGAAAACTACATCAGAATGGCAACAATGGTCCTACTGCAACCACCAGCCAGGATTAGCCATTTAGGCAGCTGGATTGTCAGGGATGGGCAGGGTGGCTCTGGCTCAGGGAGTGGGGTGTCACTGAAGCGATCCTTTGTGATGAGTGACCCTCACCCCCTGAGACTCAAACAGCCACCAAAGGGTGGTGTCATTGCAGCCAATTTCATAAATACTGTAACATACCATTTGTGATCATCATCAATGAATCAATTACCCAATTAACTTTCTTCACTGTGTTGCCAGATTTTGTATTGTGAAACCGGCGGACGGATTTATTACAGGATCTCCGCACTTCAAAGCAAAAAATGTCTTTTATTATCCCTGTATTTGTAATTTTTTTTTTCTTTGGGTTTTGGGTTTTGAGGCTTTTAGCGATTAGCAGGACGCTCCAATCGTACACGTTCTACTACCACAGCTCGTAGAGATGAAAATTGATCGCTGAGTGACTTCAGAGTGCACGCACGATGAGCCCCCAAAGGATGGTTCATGGCACGGCCTTCCTCGCCCCATCCTGATTCACATTATGAGCCTCACTCACGCAAGCTCGTACACGTCTTGACCCTATGAGGTTACTAGGGCAGTAAATAATCTCAAAATTTGCTTTCCCTTTGCATCGGAAATTATTTTATGCCGCCAAAGAGTCGTGAAGAACAATTACCGTGTCCGGAGGTCAACAACTCAGTGCCGACAACGGTAATTGTTTGAATACGATGTAAAGCCAGTAAATAACCATGCAGTCTCACGGTGCCTAACAAGTCTCACAGAATATACACGGTGCCTATGTAAGGTGACGGAAGCCGAGCACAAAACCCGATACTGACACCGAACCTCCATGAATTTAGTTCAAGGCAGGATGCGGGTGTCCGACGGACGAAAAACAGAGAAAATGTACCTACCGCACTACGGATCAATCACGCCTGCGAAGAGATCTACCCAGTAATATCAACAACAATCAGTTTTTATTCTAAAAATGTGATGGAATTTTGTATTATCTTGTATTTTCTAGTAAATATTTTTCCACATCAGCTCCTCGATCTGTTAGAGTATCTTACATTACCAAAAACCCTTGCAACCATGCGAAACATATATAAAATAATTAGATATTATCTGAAGTATATTACAATTCAGGCTCAGAAAACCTCACCTTATTCATTGATGTTGGTAGTTGTAAGTATATTTATTTACCTGAAACACCACACAAAGGCAACTAATTAATAAACAGGTCGGTATTTTCACTAATATATTATGCTCATGTGAAAACAGCTCTATCACTTTGCACGCAAAACAGCCCAAAAATATAGTCACGTTATTATTTTTCAATTGAGACACTCAGCTCCAGAATCTGGTTCACTCGGGACCGCAGACAATAGATTTCATCTCAACGAATTCCGAATTTGAAGATTAACAAAGTTATTATTCCTAAGAACAAGCAGAGGTTAAGTGAGGTGTCTCAGTGAACGACAATGACCTTAAGTTGATCTCAACTCGCAAAGTGAGACATTTGACGGATAAAATCCTTGTATCCAGCCGTGACCAACTATAATTAGCTACATGGTCTTTTCATTTCGCACGATTTCTCATCTAATTTAGTCTTTTGCCAAGAAAAGATTTTTCGTCGTGCTGAGACCCTTGAAATTTGAAACCTTTGTTCATGATTTTCCGCTAAATAATTCTTCTTGGACTCTTTCGTTTGCCTAATAAAGAATTCTTATCAATTACACAGGTTCTCAAGTTACTCAACCATCAAGCATTCATTTTGTTTACTTAGCATAGCAGTTCATTCGCATCATGTAATTTCTGAAAACGTGACTGTTGGTAATTTTCAAGATGTCATTGTTATTGGCTAAAAGGGGGAAAAAAAATTAGAAAAAGCAGGCCAGCATTTGAAGTTACCGAGGTATGAGCATTCTTTATACCTATTTTAAACATCCTAAATTATATTTTCTTCAAATCATTTCATTGCAGATATTATTTTCAAGTATGCATGATTTTTTTTATAAGCAGGAGAATGTACGTGCGGACTAATAAAGGCTTGGAAACCCCAAGAACGTGCCATGGCATGTGAAAATATTGATATCGAAATACATATTTCCATTATTCTACGAAACAATGTTTTCGGTTGGCCAATCTGAGAGAGGGGTGTAGCCAATCATTTGAACGGAATTCGTCTAATTTATTCGTGACATTTTGACTCCAATGAGTAAATTTTAAAAAAAGTGGAATTCGGTTTTTTGGTTTTTTTTTTTTTTTTTTTTGAGAGAGAGCTCAAAAATATTGAATACTTGTAACATCGAGATAACGCTCAACCGCGCAAATTGTTAGGCCCTCAATTCAACGATTTCTAGGAGTATATAAGCGCATGTAGGAACCTTGTATATCATTGAGTTTGAAACCCGATCGACCACACTTGGACGACACCGGAGATAAATTGACGGTAATTAAATTTCGAAACCGCTCTTCCTTACATGTACCGTCACTTTCCGTGTGCCGTGTGTGGTTTCTTAGGCGAAAAAGAAAATAAAAACCGCGCGACGACAGCAGTGAAAGGCTAAAATGGGGACAAATTAAGTCCTGTTGGGCGTTAAAAGGCAGTAGAAGATGTTATTAGCATAACATGTTTATAAAATTGGGTTGAACGTAACGGGTAGAGTTAAATTCCTGTTGCTGATCGCACATATACATTCAAAACGAAACAAATTTACAAGTTGTTTAATAGGGTGACAATCATAGACTAATGCTAAATTAAATGGTTCAATACATCTCAAAGCCGCAATGAATGAGCCAATCAAGACAAAGATACATGTTCTCTGAATTTATACTGATGAAGGAATATACGTAGTATTGACGGTGCGATAATGATAAGGATCGTTGTAGGCATTACCTTCATCGAAAGAGCCACAAACACCCACCTCTTTTTATCCCTTTGCTTGATCATTCAAGGAATAACCAACCAAAAGAAAAAAAAGAGGCTAATTTTTTCATGCGAAATATTCAATTTGACCCAAAAAAAAAAATGTTTCTGGGAGTTTCAGGGTGTCTAGATCAAAATAAGCAACTGTCCGTTCGCCGTACACGCTGTTTGTTTGGTAGCAGAAAAATTTCTAAAAACCTGAAATTTTGGTCAGGGGACCCGTTTTTGGCTCTAGTTGGTCCTCAAAACTTTTCGCCCGATTGGACATAATTAGGGAGTACGGGGGTGGGGGTCGAAATGTGTTTTTCGAAAAATCGATTATCGAGATTTTTTCTCCTAAATTTTGTACTCTGAATCGATTGGAATGGATCTGGGAAACGACACACCCACCGTTTTCCCCATGTTCGATATTTTCGGCTATTTAGGCGTGTGGGGTATCGTTTTCCACTAATTTTTGGACGCTAAATCGATTGGCATGAGTCTCCATGCTCCTGGTCCGAGAAATAACTTGCCCTTGTAAAGAATTTGCAACTTTTTTTTCTTTTCATTCTGATTGAGATTCATGTGCTAAACTCAATTCTTAAACATTTATATCAATTCATTCCTTTACTTCACGGTCAAAAAGTTTCTCGTTTAGGCCTTATACCGCTGAGCAGGATGAAAAAGGTGTAGGTGGTTCTTGTTTTATACTTGTTACCCGTGCCGTCAAAGCGAGACAGCAATTTCCTTTTCGCAAAAACCTTCGCCCTGGGTCGTTACAGATCATCCCATTGTGTCGCGGATGAGTTGGCTTTCAAAACACTTTTCGAAGGTGGCGCCTCTTCGACCGCCCAAGAGAAAATATCGACTGGCTTTGTAAAGCGGTTCAAGGCGCGTACCTCAAGTCTTTCAGTCAGTCAATAAATTGCAGCCCTAGATTTTCTGGTCCATAAATTGAAGAGATTTTAGTCAAAGCGGAATAGATTTTTTCCCTACCCGTTCTTTCTGGGAAACATTGTAATGGTTATCACGTCAACAACCATATCTCAAACTCTATTGACGGTAAGCCTAGCATTTTGCAATTTTTCAAGTTGTATTATTTTTGGACTACCCGACGTCTCATTTCATAGTCCATGACCAACTAATGAAGTAATACCTTTCGCTTACAAAGGTGAAGAGCAAGGCACTTTAACACTGAGGAGTTGGCAACAATTCCCTCCAGTAATTTGAACGGTTTAACGACGAGATGCATAGAATTGGCTGTAAGCCACCTTAAAACTCCTCCCAAAAACGTTACAAATTCTTTCACAGGTTGGTTATCCCTTATCGGACGGACATTTGCGAATTTTGATCTAGACACCTTGAAACGCCCAGAAAAAAATTTTGAGCCGAATCGAAGAGATTGACTTTCTGCATGAAAACATAGGTTGATTATTCAGGGAATTGAAGAATGAATCAAATGGAGACCACGAAACTTAACCCGGTTGGGATTGGGTGAGAAGCTGACGAGGAGAGAACCATTAGGATACCAATCCGTTTTCAGGTACCAATCCTTTTTTTTTTTTTTTTTTTTTTTTTGCTGATAAGCTCGAAAAACTCTGTCTTATGACAAAATACACTTCATTTATTTCACAATATTTTGTTCTTTTCACTGATTCCTGAATTATTTAGATTAAAAAATCAGTATGAATTTCTATTTCGAAGCACTGGTTTCAATTTCTGCTACTTTTTTACAATTTTATCCATTGTCCAAAATTTAGTGGAATATGATACCCCACACGCCTAGGTAGCAGAAATCCCGAAAACACATATTCAAGATGGGTGTATCTATGGGGCACTACGACACTAATTTACTAATATAATATTGAGAAAACGTAGGTAATTTAGAAGGCTATAATAATTGTATTAAATTGAATTGAATGGTACGAACTACGAATAAAAAGCTCGGACAGTAAAAAGAATTGTAGGCAACTGCTCAAAATTGGTTGCTAAGTTTAACAGCTGGTTATAAACAACAGGATATGACGATGTGTTTTGTTTGTCTATTCGGCTGAAGTCACCCACATGGGTAATAAATACCCAATTTGACCCATTACTTCTTCCAGTGGGTGCCAATTGTTCTGGGACCCATTTTATTGGATTCAGCGTCCAAAATTTAGTGGAAAATGACACCCCACTCGCCTAAATCACCCAAAATCTCGAAAATCCATTTTTCAAAAAACACATTTTGACCCCTACCCCCTCCAAATTTGGTCCGATCGGGCTGAAAAGTTTCGAGGACCCATCTCGGCTGGGAACAGACCCCTGACCCAAATTTCAGATTTTTAGAACATTTTCTACTACCAAAAACGGCGTGGACAATGGACGGCGTACGGCGTACGGCGGACGGCGGACGGCGGACGGACATTGACCTTTTTTGATCAGGACATCATGAAACGTCCAGAAAAAAATTTTGAGCCGAATCGGAGAGGTTGACCATTATCATGAAAACATAGGTTGATTATTCAAGGAATAACCAACCAAAAGGTCAATGTCCGTCCGCCGTCCGCCTGTCCACGCCGTTTTTGGTAGTAGAGAATTTTCTAAAAATCTGAAATTTGGGTCAGGGGTCTGTTCCCGGCCTAGGACGGTCCTCCAAGCTTTTCAGCCCGATCGGACCAAATTTGGGCGGGGTAGGGGTCAAAATGTGATTTTTGAAAAATGGATTTTCGAGATTTTGGGCGATCTAGGCGAGTGGGGTATCATTTTCCGCTAAATTTTGGACGCTGAATCAAAATGAAATGGGTCCCTGAACGATCGGGACCCACTGAAGAAGTTATGGGTCAAATTGGGTATTATTACCCATTTGAATATGTGTTTTTGAGATTTCTGGAACCTAGGCGTGTGGGATATCATTTTCCACTAAATTTTGGACGCTGAATCAAATGAAATGGGTCCCTGAACGATCGGCACCCTGGAAGAAGTTATGGGTCAAATGGGTAAAAATTACCATTTTTGAATATGCATTTTCGAGATTTCCGGTACCTGGGCGTGGGGGTATCATTTTCTACTAATTTTGGATCCTGAATCGATTGGAATGGGTCTGGCCCGCCGCACCCACTGTTTCCCCATTTCCCCCATGTTGAAGAAATGAGTCTCCATGCGCCTGGTCCGAGGAATAACCAACCCCTGTGTAAGAATTTGCAGCGTTTTTTATTTTAATTTTTTATCACCCTGTCTCATATGGAGGTACAATAATGAGATGAGATGACCAATCTCAGTCACCAATAATAATCATTTCTCATGGTTCTGGATAAATCGACAAAAATGGGACAAAAACAAGTTTTCGTGGAAATAATTATATGACTATTTCTAATAATTTCTTCCTGCAAACAGAGTGAGCTTAATTATAATTTCCAACTTGCACAACAAGAAGAAGGAGATTCAGTACCTATTGATGAGCAAGATCTGCTTCAGTTCGACAACAAAACCTATTACAACCTCTGAGGGCAACAATTTGCCGTAAGTAACCGTTTATGCAACGGGATTCAAAGAAGAAACAAATCGAACGAAAGCAATTGCAGTAACGATTTTGCCGTTGCAATAGATGGTATAATGAAGATTTCATTAGACTCGAAACTGCGCTTAACAACTGTGCTTAGTCGTGGGATCGGACATTAAATCCATTGAAATGGAATTTAAAATAACGTCCAAGAGAGCGTAACGTGACTCATAAAATAAACCCATTCTTAGTTTACAATGAAGCTATTACAGTGTTTTCATGGAACATCTCAAACAACTTGCAATATGAACATAAAGTACTGAAGTTTTTTAAAAAACGGGAAGCACCAACTCATTCAATCCTCTCCAACTCTCCAATAAAATTAACTTTCATAACAGTTAGGTAGGTGCTTAAGTCACACGAAAAAATCCAAACCTAATCCACTTTTTCTACGTCATCCGCTACGCGCCAACGACTTCCTCGTCTAACAAGGTTCTTTGTGACATTAGAAGCAACTCTGTCGTCAGGTTTGTGGAGCAGACATTCACAATGATAGATGGTAGAGCATAAGTCGCTAAGAACCTGCAGAAAGAATGAGGTGAATACTTTGACCGTGAAACTCTTGTTCATCTTGAAGGATCATTAGTCGGTTGGAACTTACAACACAGTAACGCAGGCTTGCGGAATGTTTCACTACTTCAAAAGCGAGTGAAGAGTAACATTTTGACAAAAGCCAGACGAGAATCCGCTCAAATCTTACATAACGTCGCAGAAATTGAATGGAACACTTCAATAAATTGGAGCGCAAAACGTTAAAAATGCAGACCATAAAAACCTGATTGTGTAAAACATAGAACAGCTTTCCTTACATTTGCATCACAAAGACATAAGTGCTGTCCGCAACACGAGACAGATAAAGGCTAATGCAGTTTCCGTTTTCCCTCGAACGCGGCGGGCACTTGACCATGCGAGCGCGGTAGGTATTCGCCGTCCTGGTTGATTCCTTCCTCTCAGGCGAAGCCACTCGTCTATCACGAGCTTTCTAAAAAGTCTTCCTGGGGTCTCAATGCTGCATTTGCATCTTCGGGGCTCGTTTGAAAGGTTTTCACTTCGTCAACTACGGAAACAGGGTTCTCTTCAAAGAGGGTCCCGCGTGGTGACGTGACAACCTACATTTAGAGGGTTTTGCAATCATAAATTTAGTTAGTTCTTCAGAAGAATAAGACGTGCCAAAATCCAATTCACGAGTCAATTTGGTACATTTTCAATATTTATACGCCTTTGTGTCAACTTCATCAGCGCGCATCGTTAATTGTATTTTTCCCAAGTTTACAAAAAACTTCCGATTTACCCCATTGGCACGCAACGTAATGGCCTGATCCGTTCTATACCCCCAGGGGAACATTTATAACTGGGCGTGTGCCGCTATCACCAACACAACCTTGCAATCCCGTTTTCAAACCCGCTTCCCATCCCTTGGCCTCATGTCAGTGGCCTGATGCTAGGAAACTCACACTTTGACAAATAAACTGAAAAAACCCAAAGCCACTTGTCATCATCAGAAATCTGTATTTCAAAACTAATTTTTTTTCAACTAGCACCCACTTCTGGCATATGGATGTCGGCGAGAGAAAGTCATAAGGCTCCAAAATTTAGTATGTAAAAAATTATGCCCCGTTGGTCTCCAAAAACCTGAAAACCCCACTCTCAAAATACACATTTAAACCATATTGCAATCGTGGCAAAACTCATCTCAATCGGTTCTATGTTAAAAATTCAGTGGCCAGTGGTACCTCACACCCTGAAAATCTCGAAAATCCATTATTAAAATACACATTTTCACCAACACGCTCCCTTCGATTTTAGCAATCGGGTTGAAAAGTGCCTAAGAGGAGTCATTGCCCCCCAAAATTTCCAATTTTTCTATTGAAAAAAAAAAAAAAAAAAAAAAAAAAACCTTAGCGTAGCGGTTACAGGACATAGAAAACAGTACAAGAGTTTCTTCAAAGATGTCTGTATCTGATACAATGTACCGTAAACAAATTCAGTGGTTAACGATACATTGGTGGAAAACTAATCCCTTCTTCATGTTTCGCCGCATCTCTTTTCTATGCTGCATCTTCGGCCAGGTTATCTCGCGTCATTCCGCTTCTCCGGTACTTTCGGTTAATGCGAATGTTTCATTCTTTATTAAAACTCGGTCACCGTATTTGCCGTTTGCGATCTGATGGTTTTAGCCACAGTAAATCGCTGTTGCACGGCCATTTAGTTTCCGATCGAGTCGTCGCAGATCTTTTGCCTACCCTGACAGCTATCAAAGGTCATAATTTTTCCTTTCATTGTTCTGTGATGATGCTTACGGGCTTGCAATTACCCATTTCTTATCCCAATCAGATGCGTAGGAATGCCGCTTCCCATTACTTCCTTGTTACAATCATTCTTTGCATTTGTTGTTATCTTCGATGTCTGCAGGATGAAAGGCTGGTTCTAATGTAATAATAGGTATTCCTATTCGATGTTCCAAAAGTTATCCAACTATGAAGTTACAGTCGGTCAGTTAGGTTGTCAGATACTTAATACTCAACACTTCATTAGTGTCAACTACCTTCTACTAACAATAATGAACCCCCTCGGTCGGGTTTTCGGGTACCTAGGCGTGTGCGGTATCATTTTCCACTACATGATGGATGCTGAATCGATTAGAATGAGTCCGGGACACTCAGACCCACTGTCTTCCTCATTTTCCCCATGCTTTTGGTCCAAGGAATAAGCAAACCCCGTGAAAGAATTCGCAGCGTTTTTGCTTTCGTGTTTCCGCATAACTACTAAGAAAAGCGTGTGAAACTTGATACCAACTTATGGGCAAATTAGTAGTTTCTCCACAGATAATTTGGACCGGATTTATTCGCTTCACGTTTTTCCAACTCAAAAAACATCGGGCCGGAAATTGTTCGAATCGTTTTCATGAGAATTTGAAACACTTCGCTACCTACCAGACGGTTTTGGTGCAAAAAGCGCACATCGAACTCAGAGGAAGCAGAACTGCAACGGTCTGAAAAGAAACTGGTCTTCAAAAGGCAAGGACGAGTTTCCTTATGAGCCCAAGTCGGATGAGCTTGGGAAGACAGCTCTCATACTCGAGGAGGCTCCTGGTCATCTAACTGGACCGGAGGTCCCCAGTTAGAGAGCAATATTTACCGTGAGTGGTTTTCGTGTCTGTCAACGAAAGCGATCAGTTTTAAACCCGTATACAGCTAATAGAGCTAAACTAATACCAACGAAGATGTAATGGAATTCACGCACATCAGATTTCTTCTTTATTTTCATTTTTTGTCTAGTTGACTAACCCACCTTAATTTTTCCAACCCAAATCAGCCATCATAACAACTTTTTGGAAGGTAAAAACAAAAATTTGACGTCCACTATTGAGTTCTTTTTCAAGTCAAGGATTTCATTCATTTTATTCGTCGTGATGAATTGATCAACATGCCTTTAAATGCGGGCAAATCGTGGAGTAGGAACCTTCCCTCCATTCATCTCAAACTCTGAATTAAACGGTAAAAAATAAACAAAACAAGTTATTAATAAGCAAAGACGAAAGTCGACCTTGACTGGCTGCGTTTGTCGTGAGTCACCTTGACACCTCTTCACTATTTACTCATTTCGAAAAAGCAGGACACCACTCAACGCCTTACGACATCGAAATAAAATATTTATTCAGAAGTTTCACCGATCAAGCAGTGCCACTCAAATGACCTGTATCCGTCTTCAGTTCAGCAGATACAGCCTGATCTTGTGGCACCAATTGAAAAGGTAAACCCGCGACAAATTCTGTTATAAATGCTGGCGATTTCCACTAATTTAAAAGTGTTATTCGGTAATTTCATTGCAGTCACTGTAGAACCATGAAGACAGCAGACTGAACGACTGAACCCCTTTCGCGAAGACTCACAAATTAAAATGGCGGCGCTCGCCATCAGTAGTGCATGAACAAAGTTGCTAACCCTTCAGATTATTTATTTTAATTCATGATAAATATATTCTCTGTTGTAAATCTGTTTTTAAACGCTGGTCACACTTCGTCTATCAATCAACGTGTTTACTGAACTCAACGTTGGTTGGAGTCTTGGATATGAGAGGGGGAAATTATGATCAAAATAATATGTCTTTTTGCGCCTAGTCAGTTGTCTGCATCACTCACTCCAACAATCAGAAGAAAAGGGAGCCACAACAAGGAACAAATGGAAGACATTGACAAACTTGTGAGCTCCTCTTTCACAAGCACCCTTCAGCTCAGAGTAACTTATTCAGCTCCAGCTCTGCCAGAAAGGAGGGCATAGTTTCCAGAACCAACCCCCTTGCAAACATCTCCTCAGTCCTAAGCTTACTGGCTACACGCTTTTCTCGCTTCTGGTTGTATAGCTGCCTGTGAAGGTTTCAGGTTTCAAGAAGTTACCTGGCTGCATCTTTGGAACTAATAGGACAGTGCGGGTCCTCCCAACAGCCTTGGGTTATGGACCAGAGCAAAGAAACGTGGAACACAATGTTTTAGGTGCATGTGTTCCAAACTTGAAACCCACTGGTGGCCATGATTACGCCAAAACTGATTCAGGTCCAAAATTATGTGCATCGGTAGTTAGTGAACTAACTTAAGGCAAGCAGGCGGCTCAAAAAGGAAACAAAACTCAGGTTTCACGAGTTCAGACTCCAATTTATACCCCTTTCAAATCAGTTTTCACAAAGGAAAATCTAATTCATCGAGAGAATATTCACATTCTGGCTTGTTAACTTGATAATGGAATGATATGAATGGGAATCCTCGTGTCTTGTATGTAAAGTATTACGATTAAAAATTTAGCTCGATTGATTCTTACTGCACTTGCAAAACGCTCAACGCAAGTATTTGACGCGTACACACTCGTTCACTGCCCTCAACTCAAATTTCATTTTTGATTCAAGGAAATCTTATATCGAAGGAAAACAAAAAGTATGTGGGTCTGAAAAAAACGAAACAAGGACGCCCGCTTTTTGTTCCGCCAAATAACTCACCGCTTTTAAACTCACCGTCTCATTTTGAGAGTTAATTCTATTTAATGAGGGGGACCTCCCGCAACAACATGAAATTGGTGATGACTCCTGCCCAATCGCGTCAAGGCTTATATGAAACACTGGGTCTAGTATTATTTTATTTAATAGCACATTTTTAAATTTACGTCCTGTTATTATTGTGTATTGCTATTGTGGCAGCAAAGACAAATTTATTTTAATATTATTATTTATTTTTATGTATTTATATTTTATTACTATTCTTTTATTTAATTTAATTTAATTTTTTTTTTAGTCGTTTGTCCTCCGAAATTTATTTGCACGAGTATGAGTGCATCTGTGGTGGTAACAGTTTCAATAATCTCTAATTCTTGAATTATTGCATTTCCGTATAATTTGATGAAAAAAAAAACAACTACTTACTATGAGATTAGAGTCAGAGAACGAACCGAGAACAAAGGCTCACATCTTGTATATTTATTATATTTGTGCCGTCGGAAGACGAGCAAAATCAGCATAAATAAATAATGCCGCAGAACGATGTGAGACGTGTTTGTACTCTAGTGAGGATGAAAATCATGTGCTGTATGTCGATTGGATCTACATTACAACTTTTAATGGTAGAAAAAGTAAAATAAGAGGTACCAGGTAAGTATAGGCATTTCTGGTTTTCCATTCGCTAGACCAGTTAAAAACTGATATCGTTTTAAGACTTTACATCCAGTTGAGAGGTTGCTCCCAGTTTTTATTTTTATTTTTTAATTTTATTTTTCTTCGTGGCCTTAGCAGGAGCTGATGAACTGGCATGCTGACTCGTCTGGCCGACGAGCGTACTCATCCCTTGAACAGGTTCAACAAAGAATATCATAACACTAGCTTACCTTGTATTTTCGGAGTGATGGAAATCCAACAATAGGGATGATGATTACCGGCACCCACGCACTAAGAAACTGAACGAAGGCGCGTTAAAATAATTCGGATGAATTAGTGCGATACAGGCAAAATTTAAGCAAGGCGGCAATGGAGAACAGACGTGCCCTGTTCTTCAGGACGCCAGCAGAGCAGAACTGTTGTCCCTTGTCCCGTCTCACGTCGCCCCGTCCCGCCGGTGACGCTGCGGCGGGGCGGGGGAACGGTAGGGGGTTTGTTTTGCCGCTCACCTGGCAGCAGGTTCTTCAGTTTCACGGGGGTGGGAGGCGCAGCCGGAGCCCGGCTAAAAGGGAACGGGGTGGATCGTGCAGCGCTCCTTGATGCCGCCTGCTCCGCCATCTAGCGGCTCATCTGTTGACTGCATTACTCAGATGGTGTGAACATCATCTCACAGCGCTACAGAACATTTTTGGCCTACACCTTGTGGGAAAACATGTTCTACGATGAACGTGATTAACATAAATATATTTATTGTACCCAGCAGTTTTAATCCCAATTGAATTTATTCGGACTAGCAGCATGGAGACTCATTCCAATCGATTCAGCGTCTAAAATTTAATAGAAAACAATACCCCACACGCCAAAATCGTCGAAAATATCGAACATGGGGGAAGAAGTGGGCGTGGCGTGTCCTGGATGTACGTATTTCAATCAGTGAAACAATTACCTCACTAACTTAAATTACCTTATTTAACTAAAATCTTCAAAATTTAAATTCTATACATAACCTTCGCCAAAGAATGAGTTATGCGATTAAGCATTCATCCCTTCCAGCTCTAGCTAACTCAATACTTTCAGCCTCAAAGAAGGCACTAAGAGGTTTTTGCCATTTCTGATGATGTGAGAGTGGAGTTGATAGCGGCATTGTACACAAATAATTCACTCTTTGGTGTGATCTGCAAACGGTCATCACCTGAAAATTCGTATAAAGCTTTTAAAATTCGTGACGTACCTGAGATCACCACGAGCTATATTTACCTTTCATCCTAGAGAACCTTTCATTTGGCAGCCGGAGATCAGAACTGAAGATGCATTGTGATCCTGACAATGAAATACTACATGAGAAGGCGCCATAGAATTTATCATTCCTCATTCGACAAAACTACGCTTCACGATCAAATTCCCCAACATTCTCAATATTCATTTGACTGATTCAAATCGAATTCGCTCTTAGTTAATATAACTTGATAGCTTAATACACTTTTTTTTATTAAATAAAAATTTGTGGGGGGAAGCTGGGGGATAAAAACAGTTACTACTGTTGAACCGTCATTCAGCTCAAGGATCCAAGGCGTACCCAAGAATCAAACTTCGGTGGACACATTAGAAAAAAATGTTTATTGAGAAACAAGGAAAGGAACAATTTTACTACTGATTTTGCAAGTGTCAGGTGAGGGACAAATATTTTTTGTTTTTCACTCTTGATCACGATAATAATTAATCTGCTTACATGAGAAACTATGAATGTGTACAATTCAAAGCAATTACAAATCAATAGACCTTCGTATTAACCAACAATACCTCAGATGAAAATTGAAAGGACCTTGAAACCAATGCCTTGAGGCAAGAACCATATGAATCTGATGGATGACCAATATTAGGCAAGTTTGAGGCAGTGGGAAGCTTACATGAATAACTAGATGGGTTCATTCGAGCCAAATGGGACACAATCAGCACACAAATCAGATAAGCTGTGAGGAAGCTTGAAGGAATGATGAGCCAGTAGAATTTTCCAATCAGGAAGTGGCAGCAAAAGCGAGAAATTCCAAGTAAAACGCGGCATAAAGGAGGGCGAATTGAGAATATTTGTGAATTGTATCATCGTATATCTATACTTCAACACGAGTCGAGAGACCACTAGACAACCACCGGGATCAACCACCTTAGAACAAAAAACACTGCAATTTCTCAAAAATGGCTCATTACTCTCATGTACTTAATCACCTCAGAATGAAAATATTCATGGCTGTGCAGTAAACGGTCAGGCTTTCAAATTAAATGGACAACCCATCGTTGCTAAAATAACGCTCATCGCGAAGGAATCGATGATTCGGAAGTAGAAGATACAAGTTCATGTACAAAATTACCACGGTTTTTTACTTGACAATGAACTAAAACAAACGCCAGTACGGTATGAATTAAAAATTAAACAAATGAGCAAGATGCACTTCTTTTGCATCGAATCGGTACTGCGGCTAAGCATGAAATTATTACGACAAGTAGTGAATAACGATTTGCCATCTTTCTACATATAAATCAAGAGAAATCAGCATTAATCGATAAAAGTTTTTTCATGAAAACTTGGGCTTGCGAGTCGGGATGGCGCTCATTCAGTCGCCAATCACATGAAATATCCCCATCCAAACGTCCGTTTAATTGGATCCCAGTAGTATCGGTTCCAGTTGTCCCGAGTCACGTCGATTTCACTGTTGACAAAAAGAAAGGTGAATTAAATATATTGAACTACCTTTAAATTTCGTTTAATTTGGTACTCCTTAGTAATTTGGTGTAGCTTGATGTTCCATTATGGTCCAGGTGAAACTGACCAATGGAGTGTTGCCTCCTCCTATGCTTTTTAATTGATATTGTAACCCACTCAACCTTCTTTAGAACACAAAACTGCTGCCACCACTTGGTCAAAAGAGCCTGGGCCAGTAAGTAGGAAGAGTATGAGGCTCAGGAGGTTGCAATTTGGGTAGGTTGTAATGCTGTTGAATAGCCAATTTTTCTGATTATTTCGAATTGAAGTCAGGGGAGGGTCATTGCTACACTACTCAACCTCTCCAGCTCCATTTCAAATGTATGACAGATATTTTAGCTTACAAATAAATATGTCGTCAATTTCAACTATCTTACGAGCATTTCTGATCCCGACATTATACTCAAAAAGGCTGAACTGAACGCGTTCCCATCATGCTCTTCGATCCGTGCGTAGGGAGTCGCCCATTTTCCCACTTAACCCCTTATTTCGAAAACTTGAAACATTTGACGTCAAACTAGCCTCAAATTGAGTAACCCTATTTGTAACTAAAATTCAAGCGAGAGAGGAAAATGGGCGTTTTTCAAATCCAATAGAAAATAGCTACAAATTTGTTGAATTCCTTGCAAACGGCATCACAGCTCCCCTGGTTGCACCTCCGAGACAGTATGTGCCAAAACTATCCCGCGTATAAATAAAATTCAACTTCATTTGCAGAAACTGTACTTACCCACTTGGGATGCCGGTCTGAGTTATTCGTACTAAAGTATGATCTTCTTGTTGATCTATCACAAAAGTGACCGTAGAGTAATGATTTTCAGGCCAATCCTTCCTCCGCCATTTTTGAACAATTTTCTTTTCAGGTACCTGAAGAGGGCAAATAAGTAGGGCATTAGTAATACCGAAATTTCGCAAAATAAGGGACAAAACACTGCAAATTCTTTTACAGGGGTTGGTTATTCCTCGGACAAGCAGCATGGAGACTAATTTCAATCGATTCAGCGTCCATAACCACTTCCGGGGGGCATCAATCGTTCCGGAACCTGTCTTATTGGATTCAGCATCTAAAATTTAGTGGAAAATGATACCCCACACGCCTAGATACGAGAAATCTCGAAAACACACTTCAAATTGGGTAGGTTGATACCCACTTTGAACCATAACCTCTTCCGATGGGTGCCAATCGCTCCGGGACCCGTCTCATTGGAAAATATGGGAAAATAATACCTCACACGCCTAGATCGCCGAAAATCTCAAAAATCCATTTTTCAAAATACACATTTTGACCCCTACCCCCCAAATTTGGTCCGATTGGGCTGAAAAGTTCTGAGGACCAACTAGAGCCGGCCTTGACCAAAATTTCAGATTTTTAGAAATTTTCTACTACCAAAGTCGGCGTGGACGGCGAACGGACAAATAAGAATTTTGATCTAGACACCTTGAAACGCCCAGACAGTTTTTGTAGGCGGAATCGGAGAGATTGACTTTCTGCATGAAAACATTAGTTGATTATTCAAGTATTAAAGGAATAACCAACCAAAACGATAGTGAATACCTTCCATTTGCTAAAAAACAACGATTCATTTAGGATCACAACTTTTGTAACCTTACCAGTTCTACAAAGTCGCCAAAGATATTTTTGTTGAATAGTTCAAATTTCCCGCCCACTTTAGGTTGAACGAGACATGGAGCGTTGGTGAAAGCTGTCACCATCTGTCAACAGTCGAACAAAGTTATCGATCAGGGCAAACAGTATAATGAATGAAAATTGTTCATTAAATCAACAACGCCGGAGAAGGAGATCGAACTTATTGAAAAGTTTGGACATTGCTAGATACGCGAAATATTTATCCCTGTCGGCCATATTTGTTTTTATAAAAAAGGAGGGAAAATACTAAATTGAAATAAACTAAATAAATTTAAATAAACTTACCTCGTACTTTTGGCGTAAAATGTAAATCGAATAATTATTGGAAGAAGTGAACGTAATGAAAAAATTGAAATTGAATCTTTTGGAAAATATTAAGCTTCACTAAGCCTCTCACTCCCGCCATCTGGCCGAGATACATTAGCCACATCCTTGAGAAATTCCCTCATCAGAGAAATCCTTGAGAAAATCCAAAAGAAAGAAGATCCAATCCTTGAGAAAATCAAAAGAAAGAAAATCCAATCCTTGAGAAAATCCTGAAGTGACTGAAGATAGCAGGAGACAAAAAGGAGGCAACAACAAAAACTTTCGATTATCGATTATCGACCGTATGCGCGATATCATTGCTATCAGTTGATAACGCGACAACGGTCCATATTCTTGGGTTTAGCCGAAATATCATATTTTTCATGCTTCAGAACACTCACATCCGTCGTTGTCATTGCTCGGTAGAAGTCTTCCCCACGGCATTGAAAACTTTGACTCACATCCAGCGAGTCTGTGTCAATATTGGCGGATGGCTTTTCAGCCGATTTCATATAATTGTTCATTTGGACCTGACGAATAAATGAAATGGGAGTTTTCAATCGACCGGTTTCTCAGTTCAATTCATGAACGCAGAAATGGCGGTTTGAAATGATTCTTACCTTAGCGCTAAATCCACTAGTCAAACTGTTCATTTGATCAGTGTCCTTCTTTTCTTGCGAATCTTTCTTTGGAAGGATCACTCCTTTGGAGAACTCTGCAACAATGACACGTAGATTTGTTAATAAAAAGTCAGGGAGAAAAATAATTTGAAGAAAAAAAAATTACATATTTACCGGATTTTAATCGATTGACGTACTCCTGAAGTTGTTCACGAACGTTTTCACAACCGCGATGGTGGAGGTAGTCCTTGATCACTTCTCCTTCCGGTTTTGATTCTTTGAGCGTAACTTGCAGCTGAAATGAATAATTGCAGAGTTATCACAGTTGCAAATAGCTCATACTGATGCAGCCAGCCTATACATAAAATAACGGCGAACCTCTACTTCGGAGATGTCGTTTTCTTCGCTCAAATTGGGAATGTGGATTTTTCCTTCGTAATCCTCGCTACCACCGGCCAACCTTCCCTTCCACGACAACGTTAGAGCCCATTCGTAAAAAAATATGAGCTTCCCTTTGCGGTTGTTAACACTTGCGTCTCCCTCACACTTATCCATTTCGGAAATTTTCACGATTGCTACGTCGCTTTCGATTTTCATTCCGACAAGAAGGTCTTTTAGTTGACCCTTGGACCAATTGCATGCGTTTTTTTCGGTCCTGAAAGAAATATTTTGAGTATTAGACAGAATAATGGAATTAATTTCAGCTAACTAGATGCAATCGTTGTGAAGTTTGCCTGACTCGCATACCAGTGCCAATTGTTGACATTGACTGCATCGGGACGCTCTTCCACAATCCATCTTGGATCACCTTCTCCCCAACGAGCCATTTCTACGCGATTTCAAATGGACCTGCAGTTAGAACATTAAAGTCGTAAAACAAGTCATGAAAAACAATTTAACAGGTAAATATATTTTGATATACCGAACAAATCTCGCCTAAATACGACCGAAATTTCGGACGCTGAATCCAATGAAATTTGTCCCGGGACGATTGGATCCCTCTGGATGAGGTTATGGGTCAAAATGGGTAGATTAGATTAATTACACAGGGGTAGAGGGGACGTCCATCATCGTGCCCGCCCCCAGCACCTAGACCTAGTGGCCCATTGTGCTAACCCCTGGAGCTCATCTTGGCCGAAGCTCCGTGTTCCCGACTAGGTCCAGCAGAGCTCCGACCAGGTTCTCCTGGTTGAGGAAGTCCCCTCGGTCCTAAGTCCCGAAACGCCTGTGTTCCAGGGCAGGACAATTGAAGACGATGTGAGACGCTGTCTCCTCGTCCTCGCCACAGAATCTGCAGTCAGGGGTACCATTGCGCACCCCAATCCTGCAGAGATGCCTCCTGAAGTCCCCGTGTCCTGTAAATAAGCCAACGGTGAGTCTCAGGCAAGCTCTATTAAGGTTAAGGCATCTCGTGGCCCTACCTTTGTTAGGACCAGTCATCATAATATGACCGTGCCCTTGCCGCGGCGTCCGCTCCCAGCGCTTCTGGTGCTGGGAGCGAACCCAGTTTGCCACGCATCCCGATAGTAGGGTGCGGGAGATTCCTAGGCATGGTTCAGGTCCCGTAAAGGCAGTCCCCGACCCACGTCTAGCCAGAGCGTCAGCTCAGTTATTACCCTCAACCCCTGAGTGGCCCGGGACCCATGTGAGGACAACCTTGTTTGTTCCACTCAGTAGTTGGAGGGCTTCCCAGCACTCAAGCACCAGCCTCGAGACAGAGCTCGATCCCATTAAGGCTTTGAGTGCTGCTTGGCTGTCAGAGAAGATGTGGATCCGCCTACCTCGGTAGGCCCTCCTCATGTTCTCCTCAGCACATTCCTTTATTGCGAGCAGCTCAGCCTGGTATACTGTGACCCAGCTACCAAGGGAGAGCGTGAGCTCCCATTCTGGCGCCGGGCCGTACACCCCCAGGCCGGATCCGTTTCCCATCTTGGACCTATCCGTGTACCATACCAGATCCCCTGGCAGCACCCCCGGGGGTCCCTGGGTCCAGGCTCCTCTTCCTGGGATGACCACATTGAATCTCCTTCCAGTTAGAGGTTTAGACAGTCAGAGGGCATGTGCACTAAAGGGCACTCCCTTACCCTGTCCAGAACCGTTGCGTGCCCCTTCCCCTTGGAGGGGCGCCAGTCTCGGTAACATTGGAGGCGGTATGCCGTCCCAATTGCCACCGAGGTCACCAAGATGTCCAGCGGGGGGAGATCGAGAAGTGTCTCCATCCCAGCTGTAGGTGCTGTCCCAATGGCCCCAGTAATTGCCAAACAGGCCATCCTTTGGATGGTTTCCAGGGCCTTGGTTGCAGTCACCTGCTCCGTTTTATTCAAAATGGGTACCTATCTACCCATTTCGAATATGTATTTTCGAGATTTCTGGTACCCAGGCGTGAGGGGTATCATTTTCCACTAAAATTTGGACGCTGAATCGATTGGAATCGGTCCGGGACCCGCCACACTCCCTGTTTTCATTTTCCTCATGTGTAAGAAATGAGAGTACAAGTTCGAGGATGATATACAGATCATCAGTAACGTTGAGATGTATGGTGGAACAATGGTCAGATGGCTGAAATACGAAGCCTTAGTCTTACTAATAGTTATTATAATTGTTTAAATCTCAATTTTCAAGATTCAAGTTTAATTTATATCCTACGAATAGGCAACCACATGGGTGAGTCACAAAAACATGTGCATAGGGACTTATAAATCTAACACTACCTATAACATACCAACAAACATAAGGGATGGTAACTATATTATATCATAAAAGAAGGAGCTCATTTCGACATCTGACCATTGTTCCACCATACACCTCAACGTTACTGATGATCTGTTCATCGTCCTATAGGGACTTGGAGACTGGTTGCCAATATGTGCCCTGATGATGCCAGGCTGGACCTGACGAATTAAAGGATGTGAATGGAGATGAAACTGCGACCTTTTGAAAAAAAACGCTGCAAACTCTTTCACACGGGTTGGTCATTCCTCGGACCAGGCGCCTGGAGACTCATTTCATCAAATCCTAACCATCATGAGCAGGATTGAGTTGTGATGAGCGCAACACACCTCAACACCGTTCGTCCGACGTTGTAGATCGTTAATTAGCTGTAGTAAATACATGCCAACGTCAAACCTCGGAGCCATGTCATACAATTTAGTATACCATGACCCGTGGCCTCATTTAGGCACTATTTACCTTCAAACGTTACTGATAACAACGTTCTATGGATTCAAAGCCTCTCTATGGAATTGCTCTACAATCATCTTCTCAACACGTTCTCTACTTACGAACATGACATGATGAAAATATAAATGATAAGGTACTTTACTATACTACTCGTATAAGGTAACGAAGACAGCCCCTAATCTAACCGGTGAACTGCAGTATTCAGTGGATGGGAATGAACCGATATCACAATCACCGTTTTGTTTTATTCACTACATTTAACAGCGGGTAAGAGAAAACTCACTTGGGTCACAACTTCGAGCGGGACAACCGAGCACGATGAGGAGATGATCACCTGAAATCACGAGATAAAATAGGACGTTCGCCGACTAAAATACCGTAGTTTCTAACTGGTGGACACGTTTTATAACCTTACCTAATGGACGATTGAGACGTCGCAGGCAGGAATTTTGAAAAATAACTTCGCGGTTTCTGAGGCGAACCTGAATTGGCACAAAACGGAACAACGTCCCAAAATCTCACGAGAACCAGAACCTTCTAGAAATTTCAAACATGAAACCATAGAGAGAACAACACTGAAAACGCCATCCTGTTCGACAACACTGTTCTTGCGGGTGTGAGAGACGCACTCTTCTGAGCGGGATCTGAACTACATGAGCGGGTTTTTTCAAATTCAGATTCATCGCATGAAGCCAGTTGCCCATAACGACCGTTATTACCAAGACCCTTAAAATATCAATTAATGGGAATGTAATATTTATTTTTGTAATGGATTGCCTGACAGGGAGTTTATACGCGCTGCATCGAAGTATAATAATCGGATGAGGTAGGCCTTTATAAATGGGCCTTTTGGTTGGTTATTCCTTGAATAATCAACTCATGTTTTTATGCTCCGATTCGGCCCAAAATTTTTTTTTTTTGGCGTTTTAAAGTGTTTAAATCAAAAAAGTCAAATATCCGTCCGCCGTACGCCGTCCGCGCCAACTTTGATAGTAGAAATTTGTCTAAAAACCTGAAATTTGGGTCAGGGGTCCGTTAACGTGTCTTGTTGGTCCTCGAAACTTTTCAACCCGATCGGACCGAATTTGGACGGGGTAGGGGTCAAAATGTGTGTTTTGAAAAATGAATTTTCGAGATTTTTGGCCATCTAGGCGTGTGGGGTATCATTTTCCACTAAATTTTGGACGCTGAATCCAATGAATGGGTCCCAGAACGATTGGCGCCCACCGGATAAGGTTATGGGAGAAATGGGTGCCTATCTACCCTTTTCGAATGCGTGTTTTCAACATTTCTGGTACCTAGGCGTATAAGGTATCGTTTTCCACTAAATTATGAACGCTGAGTCGATAGGAATAATGAGCCTCCATGCTGCTGGTCGTGCTTGCGTGCAAAGCGGGTTTGACATCTTGAACTATGACAGGAGCGTCAGTTCTGCGGGTCTCCAAGCGGTTTCGAAGTTGCCGAACAAAATATTTTCTCAGACTGACAATTTTCTCGAATATAACCGAATAAATTCGTAAATTTCGCGAAGCGTGTTTTGGTGCGTCGGCAATGAGTCTTCTACGAAAGACGACGGGCGTTTTTAATTGAAAATTAATTGGTGGAAATTGTTTTACGAGTCGTAGTTACATATCCAATCAGAGAACAGAGCTCTCGCGTTGTAACAAGTTTTTGTTCAATATACATATGAATTGCGCTTCATTTACCTTTTCTTCTTTTATGCGACATAAAGAAATGGGAACCCAACCAAGGTATTCCTACGAGAAACTCAAACGGTTTGCGCAACGCGAATTGCGAATACGATGATATATTTAGTATATTATTCTCCAGATTATAATCACACGTTTTCATGCTAGGGCAGAGCCAAAGAGGCGTTCAAAAAAAACAAAATGGCCGTACGCCATCCACGTCGATTTTGGTAGTAGAAAATTTTCTAAAAATCTGAAAGTTTCTAAGAATTCTTAAGAATCTGAAGTTCCGGCTTTAGTTGGTCCTCGAAACTTTTCAGCCCGATCGGAACAAATTTGGGCGGGGTCCTGATCAAAATGTGCATTTTGAAAAATGGATTTTTGAGATTTCTGGTACCCAGGCGTGTGGGGTATCATTTTCCAATAATTTTTGGACGCATAATCGAATGGCATTGGTCCGGGACCCGCTACACCCACTGTTTCCATTTTCTCCATGTTGAAGAAATGAGTCTCCATGCGCCTGGTCCGAGGAATAACCAACCCGTGTGAAAGAATTTGCAGCGTTTTTTGTCTTAATTTGAGCGTACTGCTGGGATGTACGTTCAAATTTCCCATCTCCCTGGTGATACAACGCCGCTTCAACTGAGAAATTCCAGCCCAGAATGTAAAATTTTTAAAGTCTAGACATTTTTAGGGGCCAAAACGCAGCATCAAAAGCCAATAGTTCTTGAACTTGTCTGGGACGTCCCTTACTAGAAAATTTTCTGCATTTGCCAAAACCTAGTCCCCCCCCCCCCTCCCCGACTATTATTTAGTACTTCCGATAACTAGACTTCACAAAGTGTGTCTATGCAATCAACTAAAATACCGGGCCCAGTTTGCCACTAGACCGACGTCAACGGAGGAACATAATCACAAACACAACACTGATATTTTAACGTAATTTATTATACACCTCTCTTTATTCAAATGTACAAAGGTAACATTCTACTTAGTAGATAAGTACGAAAATCAAGTGACAAATGACTATATTACGTCCACTATAGTATTGTCTCATTAGCATGAAAATTTCTCCAACTTGGATAAATTGTTAAATTACTTGGACATAAAACTAAAATATAGACCTGAACTCCTGAAATGAGCTAAAATGTTGAATGCCTTGCGTCATTGGCGTGTTTTTGTCATGAGACTTCGTAAAATTAGGTAGACGGGGATATTGAGATGTAGTCAAAATATCTCACCAAAATCAAATCGTCGAAATATACATTGATAAATATTTTAGTTCATTTTTAACCGCTGTTCGATTCGAAAACATACAAACCTGTTCATGTACGGCAGAAAATGATACGTTTTATATTCTTAGCTATAAATTATACTTCAATACTGGTGAAATTCGGGTAGGAATTCAAGAGGATTACCACAGACACTGGTTGTCGACTTAGATTATGAACTCGTTTGATTGACCTAGTATTTCTCCGGATAGTGGTTAAATTTCTCTTCAAGACTTAATAATCTCAGTACATAAAAAAAGGAAAAAAAGAAAAAAAAAGTAAGACGTATTGAAGCAAGAAAGCGATGAGATATATTGACATACTAAACAACATACTATTCATTTCATGACAGCATAATTGTAAGTATAGGTATCGATATTTTGGATTACAAGTCTCCAAATCACACCTGAGCATCTTGTTAGTTGAACGTAATTTCTCTCCAAAATCAACATACACAGTAGGCATCTTCTAACAACACAACATGAATGTAAGTAGATGTATCTACTTACTTATCAGAAATATGCCAGGTACACAACAAAATCGGTTAAGAATTTTTAAAACGAGTATTTGACAAACGTGACTATCTACAAAGTATTTGCTTCACAGTTTTGGTCCTGGTTATATCATATCACAGAGGTTTTCTTTGTGTGTTCTTTTTTTTCACTGGTAACAAGCATTTTGTTCTAAACTAGGCACTTAATTTGATTTCAAAAGTTTCTTCGTCTGAATAATTAAGCTTGTCGGCCAGGCCGGTGTCGACAAGCTCAAGAATTTGTCGAATGTTTCCAATTATTTTGAGGCGATAGCCCCTGAGGATTAATACTAATCCGTAAACGATCGATAACGCTCTTACTATAGGTAACTAGTGAGTAATGCCACTATACTATTACGTCATGATAAGTACTTAGGTTTCTAATAATAAATACAAAATAGCATTCATAATGTGACTTAAGTATCGAATAGTTTCTTCCAGTACCTAAATGTGATGTTCCGTGAGGATACAACTCTCTGGGCAAGAGGAACCCCTTCGTATAATGAGACTGCACCATTGTGTTGCTACAACACATGCTCCAAAATATTTTTCAATTGAAAACAAAATGAAGTAATCAATCTAATATCATACAAAAGTTTAGATTTTAAAAATGATTCTTGCGTTTAGGTTCCTCCTGGACCCAGATGAAAGGAGTGCTCCACGAAACAGGACTAATGCACTTGTGGTGTGCTGAGGTCATGTGCCATGAGTTCCCTCCCTGAGAGCTGACCAACAAATTTTAGATCTCATCGGGTCTGATGACTAGCGGAATCTGCCCTCTGCACTTGGTGAGCTGCTTGTGGCACGAAGAACTCTCCTGGTATAGCGTTTGCCAGCGCTGACTCCAGCGATCTACCTAGTCCACAGTTTACACTTGTGCTCGGGGTTCATGTACGATCCTTTGGGACACTGCCAGGCTTCGGAGAATTCGGGCGAGTTTTGGAGGACAACGAGAACTCGCACAAAATCCGGAGAGTGTTCGTCATCCAAGGCCAGCATCAAAGCTGCCCATGAGTATTCCGAACACCACAGCTGCAACAGAAAAATGCATTGCTAGGAACATTTACAGTGATAGAGGGCACAGATTGTTTGGATATTTTCATGGGATGTTCAAGAATCTTGAATGATGGCCAGTCGGCTGCTGAATGAACTTTCAGGGCACACCTTAGGCCTGGCGCAAATCTCGAAAGGAATTTCCCCATTACTGGTCGTGGTTGTTTGAGACTGGCTTCTTGAGTGGTCTTGGGCCAATCTCGTCTACTTGCCTACTGCCCTTAGCATGTTTACCAGTCACCACGAGGCTTGATGGTTATGATCTACCTGACATACAGGGTCTCACTTACATTGGCGAAGGACAAGAAGAACAGCTGTTCGTGGGTGAATTGTTGTAATCCTGGCAGTTGAGGTTCTGTCCCATGCGCTCTGACATGTTTTCTGTATGCGTTCAAAGCGAATTTAAGTCCACCATCGTCTGCGAGGTTCTCACCCAAAGTGAGTTTCCCGTCGACTTTCAAACCCTGTAAATCAATCGAATTCACAATGAGCACTACGAGATTGGACAAATGTAAGCGGGAATGTGAGTAAGCATGAACCTTACTAACCGACACAGTAAGGGTGGTTGTATTGATAGTGGGGAGAGCAAAGTCTGAATACTCTTCTTCAAAACAAGCTGTACGATTGGTGTACTTTTCAACAGAGGAATTGGACCACCAAGAGTGGACGTTGCCGAATTTGTCAAACTTCCTCCCTGTAAGATCAAGTAATGAGTGAAATTCACTTTAGACAAAACAAGAACATGTCGATTGTTCGTCCCACAATGCCGCGAGATTAAAATTGAATGACACCTTTGAAATTAGTTCAAGTACCAACCTGTGTTGTCGAACCCGTGCGTCATCTCGTGACCCAAAACGGTACCAATGGCGCCGTAGTTGAGAGCCCTACGACAAAAAATTTTCAAGTTTTCGTCATGGACTGAGTTACACCACAAATGTTTGCAGTGAGCGACAGAATCCAACGTATATTTACTGATAAAATTAATGTTATTTATAGTTCAAAATAATACTTCCAGAGTTTTCAGCTAATTCTAATTACCTCCCAATCTAGCAGGACTTTAAGATTCAAGTCAAAGAAAAACTCTAAGAATCACTTACTCTATTCCGAGGTTGTAGAAGGGGAATTGCAGAATGCCGTAAGGTACCGCTGAAAAATAGATATGCATCCGTAGATAAAAAGTAAGAAGATGAGTTATTATTTGAGAACGCAGAAGCAATTCCAAAAATTTTGAGAAGCAAGACAACAGTCCTTTTTCTGGCTCTTTGAAGGGTACATCTTTTATACGAGGATTCTGTTGAAATAGGACCTTTTTATGGCTAAATATATTAATCACGCCCTTTCTTTTCTCATTGGGCAAAAAGGTTACGGTTTAGTTTTCTATACTCACTAATAGAGTTGGCACTTGGATCGTAGTAGGCGTTGATATCCAAGGGGTCAAACTCCGCACTGAAAATCCACCAGTACCATTTTTTTAGATGATATCATTATAAAGTACGGTATAATTTGGTCAATATAGTAAATACATATACGAATTTGAAAACACTCAGGTCGGTCAAGTTATTAAAATATCGCTTACATTGTGCAGGTTCTAAGGAAAATTCTACGTCAGCAGGTTACTCCATTGGCCATAACGGTAAAATTGACAGTGACAAGTTTGTCGAAACTGTAAGGAGCTGCAAGGATTCTGCAACCTTGCAAAGAGTGGGGTTGTGGCAGAGGTCAGGATAGCGTTTGCTGATCACCTGCCCAAACATCTGCAGTCCTCACTTGCACATAGACTTTCAACAGTCTTACTTGGGAAATAACGAGCAAACTTGCTCAAAGCTTGGCAAACATTCACCACTTGACAAATACCACAGTTTGGATCGCTGCATTCTAGTGCTTTGCCAAATTTGGGTTCTTTATGGGACCCACATAATAATCAATAAGTAGTGGCAACATGGGAGACCCACAAAACTGTTGTAGACTGTTATTAGAAGAACAACCTGATCAGGTTGATGTCAGAAAACATGGTTGTAGAAGTTTTGTAGAATTCTGTGTATTGCATGAATCCTTGTCAACGCTTTGCTTCTTGGCATGACCATGTTATTTGTATGCGGGCAGTTTACTTCTCCAAAATTGATTTTCATAACTGGTTATGAACTATGAAGATTGGGGTTACATAATTATGCATCGGTCTTTATCAAGGAAGCTTTCAACAACCATCGAATATTTGTAATGAGTAAGTTAGTATACTTTGTACAAATATTAGGGGTCTCCAAGGCAGGACCTTATCGTGCGTTAGCATTCCTATCGGACTATTAGTTGAAACCTGCTCTTGATGACTGATTAGACAACACAATGAGATCACCTGCACATCTCATGTCTCTCAATGTGTCAATCAATCTCATGTCACATCTATGTCATTAGTGGAAACTCATGGAAAAAGGAAAACATTTTGCAACAACTTTCTTCCATGGTTTCAACCTTTGCCAAAAGTGACATGCTTCATACATGTTAAGCGTTTCTGCTCAATACTCAATAATCTCCCTCCATCTATACATATTATATAGGTAATATATTTCTAAATTCATCAAAATACAATTTGTTCTATCAATAGACATGTTGTACGTTGTTATTATTGCCTGAAACTGCCACTGTGGGTTAAGTTACTTTCATGTAAGTTTACTTACAATCATTGGCCTCTCTGCTCAATTGCTCTTGCTCTTGCTTTATTCAAATATTACAATTCATTAGTACCTTGTATGATCATTCGTGGTTCTGAGTGACCCATACCGCAACCATGGTTGCATCCAGAAGGTTGAGAATATTCTGAAAATGATCATCTTCAGCCAGTGTGATCTGAAAAACATGAAAGTAGATATAATGGAGAGGAGCTCTTACTCATAAATTCATTCTTTGTGCGAATCACCTATTTCAATTGGACTTCATTTCTGGGTATTCACAATCAATGAGATTCGTTTTTCAAAAATGACTGCATCAGTGCAAATATTACGTTTTGATACAAGTCTTCAAATTCCGTTTTGTTCCTCATCCAATCTGGGATGCCGACGAATATATTGAAGTTGTTCAATTTGTCCACACTGGCCTTTTTCGTTATGGCGTCCATCCACGCCAAATTGCTGATGTATGCCGAAAAAGCATCTCTGACGTTATCGACCATTGAGTGAACCTGCAGGCATTTGGATTACTTGTATGTTTATTGTTTACAACCAAATCGTTCGTTCAACAAAATTTTTATATACAAGGAAAATTATCTCGCCTTGTTTATTCGAGTTTCGTCAATTTTCTGCGCTACGAAGAATCCAAGCGCTTGAGACATCAAAGAGTAGACTGTTTGCATGCAGACTGTAGCCCTGTAAATGTAATATCGATTTAAAAACAACACGTCAAGGGTTTAAATCTCTATAACCCTTTCCGACTGACCCTTCCAGTCGCTTACCTCGTATCTGTTGGAAAATCACCGACCATCTTTTTTACTAGATTGTCCTTCATTAGTTTGAGATCTTCGTTTGTGTGGCCAGCCAACGTATACACCACATTCCACCATAAAAATAGATCTGCAATTCGAATATAATTTGATTTTTCTTTCATTGAATTAAAAATAAAAAAATTAACAATTCAAAATTATTCACAATTTAACATTTACGGATTTTTTTTAATACATCAACCTAAAAACGTTAGATAGTTATGTACATCTCATCTGGTACCTATGAAAATATATCAACTTACTAATATCGCTGTCCTCCAACCCATCCAAATACTCGCTTATTAGCTCGTAGTATGGCTTCTTATAAACCAGCAATTTATCATCCGTGAAGTTCAATTCCAATTCAGGGAATTCGTCGTAAAGCACGTTGAAAAAGGTTTCAATTTTCAACTGAAACAAGAAAAATGCGTCAATGAGAATCTTGGATAAGCAACTTTAAACAATTATTGAAAAATGCTTAGCGTCCAAGGTACAACCTTTGACTCTCCCGAAGAGGTTGCTTCGTCAATGATAGTTTGCAGCTCGTCAACGCCCATTTCTTTGGGGACCTCATTTAGGATTGAGCCAGTCACATTCTCCG
>CM033999.1:28198046-28250184 GCA_019603395.1 Cyrtorhinus lividipennis
ATACTACAAAATATGCCAAAGTAAGGCAACGCGTGAGTGATGTATTCGCAGACCGCAAAAAAAGGAATGTTCAGCAGTTTAATCAAGAATCATCTTTTTGACGATGAAGAGAAATTCCGCATACTTTAGACTGACCAGAGAAAGGTTTTTCTTCATTTTGAACATCAGTAATGACGACTTGACTACTTCTCCCTACAACAGAGTGAAAAAATGCTGAAAAATTGGCTGGCACGCTGACGTAAAAGCCAGAAAGTATTAAAAATTTCGAAAAATTTGTTTATTTCTGCTGAATTATTGTAATGCCTTCAAAAAAGAAAATAAAATATATCTGCATTAACTAGGTAGAAGACAAGTACAAAAACACTTTAGCCTTATTAAATTATCATTCAATGAAACATAAGTACAAGAATAGAACTAATCATCATTCTCTGTGCCCAATAAGGCATGTTGGAAGGCTTGAGAAACAATATCGGTGTTTGTGTATGCAGCTTGAGAGTGAAATAAATGTGGACCAGGGTGATGATGTTGAGGAGCATGAGGCATTGATTGCGATTGGTTTTCATCATACTAATATGGTGAATCCAATTCACCTGTGGTAGGCATTAGTATTTTAATTTCAGGATGTTTAGGTCATATAATATTTCTTCCTTTTTGGACGAACACCTCACGGATGGGACTTTTTCGCTTTGAGACATATTGAAATTGAAAATCGGAGCTACAAACAAGGAGACCAGGGACAAATCGCGCCGCGTACTGCGCATGCGTAGTTGACTCCTCTTTGAGCAGTCGGGCCAACCGTTCTGCGCTGACATGATCGCTCCTTGGAAACACCCCATTACTGACCCAACCTTTTTGTATTGCTAATCTGATACAACCTTTTCGTCAACTACCCCCTGTTGTGCATTAAATTCAATTCTCTGGACATATTTTGGTTGGTTATTCCTTGAATAATCAACCTATGTTTTCATGATAATGGTCACCTCTCCGATTCGGTCTCAAATTTTTTCTGGACGTTTCATGATGTCCTGATCAAAAAAGGTCAATGTCCGTCCGCCGTCCATGTCCACGCCGTTTTTGGTAGTAGAAAATGTTCTAAAAATCTGAAATTTGGGTCAGGGTCTGTTCCAGCCGAGATGGGTCCCTCGAAACTTTTCAGCCCGATCGGACCAATTTGGAGGGGGAGGGGTCAAAATGTGTTTTTTGAAAAATGGATTTCGAGATTTTGGGTGATTTAGGCGAGTGGGTGTCATTTCCACTAAATTTTGGCCGCTGAATCCAATCAATGGGTCCCAGAACATTGGCACCCACTGAAGAATAATGGGTCAAATTGGGTATTTATTACCTTGTGGGTGACTTACGATAGACAAAAAAACACTATCATATCATGTTGTTTATAACCAGCTGTTAAACTTAGCAACCATTTTTGAGAGAAAATGGGGAGAAAACACTGTCCTTTTTTTTTTTGAAAAAACGACAGTTGCTACAATTCTTTTTACTGTCCTAGCTTTTTATTCGTACCCTTCAATTCAATTTAATACAATTATTTAGCCTTCTAAATTACCTACGTTTTTCTCAATATATTAGTAAATTAGTGTGTAGTGCCCATAGATACACCATCTTGAATAGGTTTTTTCGGGATTCTGCTACCTAGGCGAGTAGGGTGTCATTTTCCACTAAATTTTGAACGCTGAATCCAATAAAATGGGTCCCAGAACAATTGGCACCCACTGGAAGAAGTAATGGGTCAAATTGGGTATTTATTACCCAATTTGATTATGTGTTTTCGGGATTTCTGCATACCTAGGCGTGTGGGTATCATTTTCCACTAAATTTTGGACGCTGAATTCAATGATATGTGTCCCAGAACGATTGGCACCCACCGAAGAAGTTATGGGTCAAAAATGGGTATGTATCCACCCATTTTTTATGGTCGGGATTTCAGGTGCACAGGCGTGTGGGGTATCATATTCCACTAAATTTTGGACCCTGAATCGATTGAATGGGTCTGAGACCCACCACACCCACTGTTTCCCCCATTCGGAATAACCAACCCGTGTGTAAGAATTTGCAGATTTTTTTCTATGCTACACTGTTCTTCATTCTTTTTACAGGGCGTATTCAAAGAGAGCTCACGAGAAAATGATGGAAAATAGCCATAAGCTGAGCCTCATGCATGCGATGGCTCGGGAAAAGACTCGACTATACGGTTCTGAATATCAATTGAACGTATTGAAAAGTACCTTGAAAACCACCTACGACGACGTGATAGACGACGGCCCTAAACTAGATGCTGGTATCGTTCCCGATGTGGCCGAACACGGTCCAAATGAATCATGCGACAAATGTAAAAATTGTAAAAACCTGTGATTGCAATCGTTATTGTTTCCTTCAACTGATGATAGTCTAGTCTTCGAAAATAAATAATTCGTTCTGTATTTTTACTACCAACAAGATTTAAAAGAGGTCCTAGTACCTTGGTGCCCGCTGTATTTATAAATCAAACTGGGAGTAGTCCATTCGATTCATCAGGACTCGAACTATCTCATCATGGAAATCGTGATATTTTGATCATCTAAAATAATAATACTCGTACGGTAGCAAAAAACTTATACTATTGTTAGGTATGTCACAATCCAATATACCTTCCTGGTTTCAAAAAACATTGATGTGAGTATGCGTAGGTATAATTCTGCATTAATTATTAGGATATACACAAAAGCAACAAAAAATCGCATTTCAAATCCTTGTTTTTATGTTGCAAAATAATTCTTTTTTTTCTGGCCGCAACATGGAACTATTTTAACAAATGAAAAGGAGTACCTACTGTCTCCTGCGAAAATAAAAAATGTTACGTAAAGTCAGATAGTAATTCCAAAATGCGTTCAAATGAGAACATAGTGGTCATCTGTGCCTTATACCAAAATTGCCAAACACGAATTTTAGGCTACAACATAGTATTTATTACCTACGTCAAGTATTGACCTTATATCAAAACCAAAGCTGCTTCCGTTACTCTATCCCGTCTATTGGATATTTTATTGGTAATTGGGTAATGTCTATAAGTGAAAATTTGGTAGCGAATTAAGAAACAAAGCAAAAGGCACCGTTTTTATTCATAAATTAAGCAGTACAGGCTTGTAAACTTCTCTCATGGGTCGACAGAGCGCTCTGAAAATCCCTCCAACCTTCGGTAATGAAAGAAAATTTATGGCCCCAAGGCAAACGTGATAATATTTTCAATGGTATTGTTTTTCTATAATTTCAGACTGATTAGGTACCCGAATTTTTATATGGAGGATCTAAAAAGATTAAAAACCCAAGGCAGGAACGATAAAATTTTCTCTTGTCAGTTAAGAAAAGTTCAGTTCAAATCCGTTTGATGACCGGAGCGCTAGTGTCGTTAGAAGAGCACAAACAAGGAAGAACGAAGCTTGTTTTTATTCGCATTTTTCTTGGCCAAGTAGGTACAAGACGGGAAATTCCACCTTGTTCTGTTTCCGTTCGGTTCTGTGTTTTGACTCAAACGATAATTTGAAGGGCCTGTGTACGTTGTTTGTTCTAAATAGCGCTCCACTCTCCTCGTGTTTTCGTTCAGCGTTGTGGTATGCTGTTCGTGGGATATCTGAGCTAAAGGTGCGTAGTAACGGAGCCGTCCTAACCTCTTTGCTTACACGGACTAATATTTTTATTTGGCTTAATTCTAAATTGGCCACGCGTCAGGGCTCGTTGGCGTTCAGTTGGATTGTAAGGAAGATTCTGTTATACTTGGTGGATCGTGTCGAAAGTTTCCAGAAGTTCCACTACAATTTGCATGTGACAGTGCCGAGTGCCTTATGTCAGTCTCTTAATTGCGTAGCCAGTCTCGTTGAAGGAAAAAACGAAACATTTTGTGCCTAATTCTCGTGATGAAGACCTTTTTGAATCGTAGGTCCGTCGATTCGTGTTTTGGGACTAGCTTATGTGGATTTGTCATCGCACAGCAAATTTTGCACGAACCAATCCTGGGTCCTGGGCCCGTTCTGATTTGGTCGATGAGTGATTATGCGTCGCATCACCCCCTCCTAGTTATTTTGTTTTTCATCTTCTATCTCTTGTTGACTGAAAAGTTGTCAACATCTTGGGTATCTTTCAATCGTTCCTTTGAGATTGCTCGACCCATTTCCATCTGCCGCCACGCGAGCACTCGTTAAGTCACCATTTATTTTAACTCTCCTTCTTCCTCATCATGTTCACTTTTTCACACAACACGGCTACCTTCAACACAATTCAACGCCAACTGAGCAGATGAAACACGGCGATAGGAAAACACTTTTACGCTGCGCAATATATTTAGCGCTCCGGTCGACATTTTTCAGACCATTTCAGTTCCTGCTGCGCAAAAAACCTGTCGCTAGGAAAACAAGCCTTAAGAGGGTGAATTTTCGAAGAAAATTGAATGTTGATTACTCCTTGGAGCAATAGTATGGAAAAATAGTCAGTGTGGAGTATCTCAAACTCATTCCAATCGATTCAGAATTTAGTGGAAAATGATACCCTACACGCCTAAGTACCCGAAAATCTCAAAAACGGTATGTTTGAATGAACTAAAAAATACATTGGTCCGGTTAAATTTGAATAATTTGGGATAGCGGACAAAATTTGACGAATAATGTACATTCATGTTGACTCACCTAATAGCAAGCCACTGCAGAGTAGCTCCCACGAATGTAAAACCCAAAATAAGAAGCACAAGTGAAGAGTTCGACATCTTTTTCACCCCTTTGATGCCGTAATACGAATCGTCCTGCGCATTCTCATCCACTTTCCGTTTGTCCCAGGAAGAGTAAAAATAGTCGTTCGACGTCCCACTGCAAAACACCTCCGATAAGACGAGAGTGGATTCCAAGGGATTCCAAGACATGGGAGTGCTTTCCAATCAATACCTCGATGATCCCGTGTGTTTCTTTTGCGACGAACTGTGAGCTTGTGGTCGGTGGTACGTGTACGTGGTTCTGCTGGAGTGTACTTCATGCGGAGCATTCAAATTCCTTTTAGCGCTGAGAGACAAATCGTACGCTCGTCTGCTCGTCGGATTGATCAGAACTGAATAGGCCTCGTTGATCCGAACGAACTTTTCGTGCATTGAGGGGTCGTTTCCATGTTTGTCCGGATGGTTCTGAAATCGAGATAAACTAATAAAGGCTCTATACACAAGGCATTTTTGGTTGGTTATTACTTGAATAATCAACCTGTTTTCATTTTCATGCAACAGGTCAACCTCTCCGATTCGGCTCAAAAATGTTTTCTGGACGTTTCAAGGTTCCTAGATCAAGAAAGCCAAATGTCCAACCGCCGTCCGGGCTTTTTTTGGTAGTAGAAAATTTTCTAAAAATCTGAAATTTGGGTCAGGGGTCTGTTACATGTCTAGGTCGGTCCTCGAAAGTTTTCAGCCCGACCGGACCGAATTTTGGAGGGGTAGGAGTCAAAATGTGTACTTCGAAAAATGGATTTTTGAGATTTTTTGCAATCTAGGTGTGTGAGGTATCATTTTCCACTAAATTCTGGACGCTGAATCCAATAAAAAGGGTCCCAGAACGATTGGCACCCACTGGAAGAGGTTATGGGTCAAAATGGGTATCTATTACCTATTTTGAATATGTGCTTTCGAGATTTCTGGTACCTAGGCGTGTGGGGTATCATTTTCCACTAAATTTTAGACGCTGAATCCAATGAAATGGGCCCCAGAACGATTGGTGCCCTCTGGATGAGGCTATGGGTCCAAATGGGTGCCTATATACCCGTTTGAATGCGTGTTTTCGAGATTTCTGGTACCTAGGCCGGTGGGGTATCATTTTCCACTAAATTTTTGACGCTGAATCGATTGGAATCGGTCCAGGACCCGCCATACCCACTGTTTCCATTTTCCCCATGTTGAAGAAGTGAGTCTCCATGCGCCTGGTCCGAGGAATAACCAATCCGTGTGAAAGAATTTGCAGCGTTTTTCCTTGACGCCAACTGAAGCTTAGAATACATTCCATTTGAACTTGTTTGTGCTAAACGCCAATTTTTAGTGTGTAGAATACCGACGTGATGCTACAGAAAAACACCTTCCGGTACGTTCCAGGAGTTTCAAACTCCAGAAAATCGTTTTCCTCGCCAAATCTATTGCAATGGGCCTCAAGCAGTCTGCTCACATCTCCTCTACCTAAACCCGACCCAATTTCCTTCTCGGACAAGATCTGAAAGGAAAGCAAGAGCCTCCCAAAACCAGGATTTAAAAACCCATCACGTCGGTGCATTTATTACACATCCTGTGAAATATGACATTTCAAAAGTCCACCACTCACCTTTTTTGAAAGATTGATGAAAGCATCTCTCACATCTTTGGAACTGCACGTCTGCGGCACTTTGAGGATGTCGTAGTGAGACTGGCTCGCGCATCTTCAAACAAAACGAAATAATGAGACTGCAAATGGTTGTCAAACCAAATCAAATCAACTACAAATACTTTTCATACCGTACGGTGACGTTCAGAATTGTGTAGCAACTTCTATTTGTCCTCGTCAACTGCTTTAGTTTTACGGGCCAACCAAACATTCCGTAAGGTCATGCCAACACATGGATCTATGAAAATGACAGATTTATTCAATATATCTACTGCACTATCAATTTCTTATTTTCCAAATTTTCAAAACTAACCAGTTTGAAGGCATTGTCAAGGGCTTTTTACGGAGATATTCGCGAAACCAAAACAATACGACCTTGGATTTGGATGTTATCATAATTATCACCTGTTGTTGTTGCGTTGTTTGAAGTCTTCGTATGCCCAGATCATCGAAGTGGTCGGGTCAGCTGGTAGACGTGTTCTTGAACTATTTTTTCCCCTTCACGATTCAGTTTGTAAAAAAGCCTTCAGCAAGGAAATAATCTGCAAGAAAACTGGGACAAAGAAGCCAACTGCCAAAATTCAATTTGATTTTTGGGTCTATCTGGTGCACAGAGGATTTTGGGGGGATCTGGAGCTACGCTGACCTTTGGACTTGAAGTAACATGATTGATTGATAACTACATGGAAGAAAGGGAATCACGCCGTCTTCTATCTAGCGAACCTTCCTCTTCCCTTTCTTCCATGCTAACTAGACCAAATGGTGAGGACCATTGCATGTAAGTACTTATTTCATGATATTATTACGCATCATTGCTGCATTTATGAGTGATTGTGCAAACTACATCCAAACAAATGGCACATCTTCAGCCAATTTGCCATAGTTTTCCAAATGCTGACTCCGCTTTGTTCAAGGCTATCTTGGAAGAAGGATTCTTCCCTTCTTTGTTCTTCCATGATTTGAATAATTTACCGCCTATTTTGACCAAAAGCCCTATTCACGGTCCTTTCAAGGACCATTTACGGTCCCTATTTGTTGTCCTACCTGCTAAGTTGGATGTTGCAAACTTCTGCTCAATGTCATGTTGAAGTACGAAGCCATTGCTAACTTAGCTTCACTTCTTGACTCTGAATTGACTCTGTCCGTTCTATGTTCGCACAGGGTGCACGACTGGGGCTAAAGTTGGACCTCCAGTACAAGTTAATTAACAAGCCATGGAATAAGTGGTACGTATTCCGTGATAACAAGCGTGCAGCATGATAAGTGAGTGGTGCACACAATCCAACTAGTAGTCCTACTAAGTTGGAAAACTAATCGGACCGTGAATGGCCTGCTTGAGGTTGCTTCAGACACAAGACTACCTGCTAGAAGCTCAACATTCATTCCTAGTTAATTTAATCAGAAATAAATTGCAGGTTTGTATGAAATCAAGCAATGAAATTGTTCTTGATCCAACTAACTGGTATACCTATCTATTTACTCAGAGGTGTTCTATTTATTTAATATATTTGTGACAATATATAGCTGTACTCATTCTACCGGCAGGACAACTCTGCAATACACCATAAGCTCTGAATGGCCTCAGAATCCCTCCTACTGGGTTGTCTGCTGCCAAACATAAGTGGAATCCAGAAGCAACAACATAAATAGTTCAAGTTTCAATGTTTTTTCAGTAAGAACCTCCCTAGAGCGTCCAGCATGGGTTTTGATATATACATGGGTAAGATATAATTCCCCTTATTCTTCTCTGCAGTGGTTGAATATGATTTAAAGAGAAATCGGACTCATCAAAGAGCCTTTGCATGGTCTCTGCCGATTTTTGATAGGCAGACATTCATTGAAATAACTTCTGCCAAACTCTCAACTAATGGCAACTTTTGACTAACTTCAAAAGCAATAATTAGAATAAGACGTGTGGTATTTTGGACCACATTGACCAATGATTGACCTGCTGGCCGAATCCTTTGAGCTCTACAACAAGCAAAATGATGAGGCGTTTTCCGCGTTTATATGCTGCTGCAGATATGGATCTGTTCACCCCCCCCCCCCCCTCCATCCTCAAGAGACGCTTGCTAGATGCTACTCCCCGCTGACACTGCAACTGTAACTAATTTTTCAACTCCCTGTGAACTCATTGCGTATTTTCTATCGTAGTATTATATTCCTATAATTATCCTATTATTATCCCCAATGTTTGATTCAACCAATGTAAACTGGGTTTTTTCCCCTGTAACATAAATAAATAAATACATTTTGTTTCTTTTTCATGGATTGTTGCAGTCGAGCCTGAAACTCAACGGAATATTGGCGTTACAGCCAAAAAGCTCCACCGGTACAGGTTTGCCCTCGTCGAATGCCTCAGTAAGATTCGTCTTAGTACCAAAGAACGGCTTTCATAGACAATTTTCCATTACTTCAGTGAATGCAAACCAATGTATTCCAATCAAAACAGGAGCGTCCACCGTCTGGCGCCTGGCAGCTCCGTGAAAGTTCCTTCGCTCGCATTTGTAATGTAAAACAGAACGAGTTTTTGGTGTTTGATTCTCGGATGAGGCGAAAGGAAAGTCCCAACCGGTTGTCCAATGAGTCATCCGTTCGTTTTGATGAACGTTGAATATAGCAGTAGGTGTTACTCATTTACGTATTGGTTACTGTAATTACACATTTCGGCTATTGAAAGAGAGTACTGACTCGAATAAAGTACCTAAGACTGGGATGGGAGCAGTTGCACACCAGCTGGTCTTTGTCCATCCTCTGCTCTACACTACTACAATTAGCTTCTTTTTGCCTGTTGCACAATTTATGAAAATTTAATTTATAAATTTATTCAATATTGTAGCAGTCACTGATGCCTATAAAAACGTCCTGTGGCTAGTCTGATAAAAATTGAATTTATTAGGATACTCTGAAACCTAAAATTCAGATAAATGTTTTTAAGTTAGGTTATCTATTTTATTTTATTTATTTTTTCAGAGGAGAAAACCTACATAATGAAAGCTCATCAGAATTTCTCCCTTTGTTCCCAATTCATCAAGTGTTGAGGGACCAAAACCAAAAAATGGCGCTCCCGGCCAAGAACTGCCTTCCTTGTGGACATCCCGAGCCCAAACACCAAAGGGACGAATGAAAAATGGGTATTTCAGAAGTATCAGCGTAAGTGTATTTGGTTTAGCTTACCAAATCCTTCATTTCGATTAAGGTTTACCTGAAAGTATTAAACTATACTGGTCGATTTAATATAAACTTTCCTCAGGTTTTGGTTTCTACAGTTTCGTCTTTCTTCTCGAAAACCCTCACTATATGAGTGAGGGCCACAATCATGCTACCGGACTGATGTTTCCCACCTGGTCATCACGACTCCAATCACCCAACGACCGGAAGTAGGGAAGAAAACAAAAGTTGAGCTCTGAAGAAGTCGATGACCGCGAGCCTGAGACTTTAAAATTCCCGTTAGCTCCGATGAGGAGCCCAGGGAGTGTGCTAGTGGGTCACCTGTGTACTGTTATCACAGTACCCACAGGGTCCCTGGTGAAATGTAGGGCCCCCCTCTCGGACTCTTCACCAATGAACTTGAACCTTCGTCACCGGTAGTCTTGTGGTTCCAGTCATGCCTCCTTCACCCGTTGCATCCTGTTTCCTCATCTTGGTCTTCGTTGGACTCGCGTCTTCCGCCAAATACGTGCCTAAATGGAAGAAACAGGTAAGCTTGCCACCTCGAACTCATTGAGCGCCAATGATCACAGAATCCAATTAGAATTGAATTGAAATATGAGCTTTCTATCATACAGTGAAGCAAAATTACTACCTACCTTCGAAACGGACTCATACCAAAAAAACATACGTGATTTGGTGGAGCCAATTATACCCACAATATGGCCAGTTGCCGAAATTGGGGCAAAAGACCTGAAATGAATTTCGTGTTCTGTCGTTGGGCTTTTGTCAAATGTGCAGTAGCATCTCCAGGGCATCGGGATTGTCGATATTTAAAATCAAGACGAGATACTAAAAAACTATATCAAACTAGGCCATCCAAAATTAAAAAAAAAAAAATCAATAAAAGTACTCAATCTTTTTTCAAAAGTCTATAAAAAAATCTATTCATATAATTTGGGACGATGTTTAACCACGGGGGTGTTTCATCAATATTGATCCAAAATATGAACGTTGAAGATTTTAAAATTTCATTTTTATTTATTTGCTCATTCAAAAAGTATTCAGTTCAACTTTATTTTACTATATTCAGTAGAGTGAGGAACGTATTTCTGAAACAAAATTTTCTTTAACTTCAGAAATTCGTTTTCAATTAGTAAAAATTAGTTTGTTTTTGATGTTTCTTCTTAAAACCAATTGAAGAGAATGATTTTTGGTGGTGTGTCCGAAGGAAACTTTGAACATTTTATTAAAATAATATGAAATCAATGCGTGAGCGAAGAAAAACATGTTTCACTTTCTTAGCGAAAATCTGTTTGATAGGTTCCCGTGTTAGAGGAAGAAAAACTCCTCCGTTAGTAGTATGATATGAAATTCCATTGATTACCGAGCGAAGTTGGGTATCGCTTCATAAGTTCCTACACATGTTTCTGAGAAATTCATTTGGAGATTGTGCATTACGTATAATATTTGTAGCACATCGGGGCGGATAGCGGTACCTCCGGTGAAAGCTCAAATATCTGGAGCGAAAGGAGCATTTATTAAAAAGAAAAAAAAAAAATTGTCACCGTCTCAAATGTCAGTTTGCCGTTTTGCGAAGCTTCCAAACTTGTTTACTGGAAGTAAATGGGTTTTTAACTGATAATCTAAAAATTCTGAGAACTTTTCTGTCATGATTTATTATGCAAGGTAGATCTCACTAGTGTAGAAAAAATCAGAAAAAAGGCGACCGAATATACACATATTTCTTCAAATAGGGTACATACTCGTTTTCCAAACCTCTCATGACACATAAGTACCCTACTTTGGCAGAGAGCAACGGGTCCCGTACAAGTCATTATCGATGCAGACTCCTAAATGTACCCTTTGTCCCCAAACTCACGAAAAATCATTCTCAAAATACCATTTTCCCCCGTAGGTTCCTTGTTGAGGCGATTTGACTGAAAATGAGAAAAGCACGGAGTCAATGTACAGAATTTCTGATTTTTTTTGGAGCATTTTGAAGGTGTACGGCAGATGGCGGACGGATTTTGGTAGGTTATACCGCGAATAATCAACCTATGCTTTCATGCAAAAAGTCATTCTCTCCGATTAGGCCCAATATTTTTCTGGGCGTTTCAAGGTGTCTAGATCAAAGTAAGCAAATGTCCGTCCGTCGTACGCCGTCCACGCCAACTTTGCTAGTAGACAATTTTCTAAAAATCTGAAATTTTGGTCAGGGACCCATTTCCGGTTCTAGATGGTCCTCGAAACTTTTCAGCCCGATCGGACCAAATTGGAGGGGGAGGTGGGTCAAAATATGTATTTTGAATAATGGATTTTCGAGATATTCGGCGATCTAGGTGTGAGGGGTATTATTATTCGACTAAATTTAGGATGCTGAATCTGATGAGATGGGTCCCGGAACAATTTTTTTGCGTCCTCCGGAAGCGGTTATGGGTCACAATGGGTACCTATCTACCCATTTTGAAAGTGTGTTTTCGGGATCTCTGGTACCTAGGCGTGTGGGGTATCGTTTTCCACTGAATTTTGAACGCTGAGTCGATTGGAATGAGTCTCCATGCTACTGGTCCGAGGAATAACCAACCTCTGTGAATAAATTAGCAGCATTTTTAGGTTGTGGAATCCGCACAACGGACACATAATAAAAAGTTGAAGCAGTTTGGGGAGAAACTATTTTTGAAAATGCCAACCTGTCAAATGTATAAATATCTTGGTTAATTAGTTCTTTTTATTATTTATTACAATTTTTCCACTAGTGGTTCCGGGGTTCCGGTTTCCTAACTTATCCTAACATCACATACCTGCTCAATGCGTGTCCACTATTGGATGGTTGAGTTTGTGTACTTACCGTAACTGAACTAAAAAAAAGACACAAATAGGATACAGGCCGTTTCCCGTTTGCAGAATGTTCCAATTTTTGGACAATTCCCATGTCACTTGCACCAGTTTCAATTCAGCAATGATTTTCCACTGTTTTTGTAGGCCTGCGAAGTTCCTGCGAGCCAGAACGAGCATAGCCACTACAGGTGCGACGATAACGGAGAAGTGAAGTGTTTGGCGGGTTGGACGGGTGACTTGTGCGACGTGCCCATCTGCAGAAAAGGGTGCGACCCGCTCCAAGGATACTGCAAGCGGCCGGGCGAATGCCGTTGCAAGCTCGGTGAGTGTAACATTTCTGTGAAAATTTCCCTTTAATTAAACACATTAAATAAAATTAAATGATTCTTTCAAACTCCAGTTCAAATTGGGCTGAATAAATCCAAACATTTTATAACAATTTCCGCTTATAATTGATTATTCAGGTTTTTACGGGGAGCTGTGCAACAAGTGTATAGCACTTCCAGGATGTCAACACGGATACTGCAACAACAGCTTCGAGTGCATCTGCCACGAAGGGTGGGATGGACTTTTCTGTTCCGAACGTAAGCACTCAAGTAATTGATTTCATAAAACATTGCCATGGAGAGCTTGATTATGGTCTGAACGTCTTCGTCTATTTGTTACAGCCATTTGCAGAAAAGATTGCCATGCCACGAGAGGATATTGTGAATATCCGGGGGAGTGTAGGTGAGTGTATTTGAGGAATTGGAGGAGATTCAATCATTTCCAAGATGAAGTTTTGAGTCGCCATTATGATTTAGAGAGTCTGGAGGAATCCCTGCCGTTGACAGTCCTGCCTGTTCCCAAAATTGCACTTTTCCTTTCAACAATCCTGAAAGACATTGAGGAACTTACCCACCCCATTACACTGAGAACTATTGGTGGAAGTAATTATTTTACCGTAGCTATGAAAAATGTAATATGCGTTTGCTGCGAATAATCATTGAGAAGATATTAGTAAACCGCAAAGTTCATCAGGAAGACATCCTGAACAAGGGCGAATGTAACTGTAGGGACTTAAAACTAAAATTTAAAAAAAACTGTGATCTTACCTTAAATAACGTCTGAAGTGAGGATTTTTTTTATTGAATGTTTTGTTTTGGATGTATTTGGTTTTATTTTCATCCTTCAACATTTTTACCCAACAACCTGGGGAGAAAGGAGGGATGTTCTTGTCCTAATGTCCTTTTATGTATCCCTCAAATCTAGTTATTTCCCATGAATTCTTTTGAGAAGCAACTATAGACTTTCTGTGTGTGTTAATATTTGGGTTTGAGGAACAAAATCTCAAAGAAGTAGTTGGGTTGAAAATAGGGGCTGCTTCAAGTCCAAGGCTGCACACAGCAGGAACCATCCAGATTCAAATATTATCTTTCAATAAACCACTCAATTTTGGAAAACTACTACAATCATTGTTATTTTTACCCAACAGGTGTAGGTTAGGTTGGTCTGGCGAGCTATGCAAAGAGTGTCAAGTGCTACCTGGATGCCAGCACGGCTATTGTACGAAGCCTTTGGAGTGTAAATGCCAAGAAGGATGGACTGGCATTCTCTGCCAAACTCGTAAGTTGTTGTGGAATTAAACAATTATTCATTGGCACTAAAAACACTTGTGCAGAATTGTTATCAATCTGTTTTTGCCAATGCTTGTTATTGGTAAGTACTTACAAATTGTACAATCGAAATTAACGATGCTGCAATCTAATCCTTACAGCTGTGTGTGCTTCTCACTGCCACAAGGAGAGGGGATACTGTAGAAAACCCGGTGAATGCAGGTAATATTGCCCTTTGTGTGTTGTTATTAGTGTACTACGGTACCAGTTAATCCTTTGTTGTTAGCTAATAGCCGAATGATGGTGAGTTCTTTATTGACTTGAAAGTTGTTGGATTAATGGTCCCAGTACACAGCTCTCAGGGTAGCCATTCAAACAGCACTGCCGTCTAGCCAAGATACCCAACAATGTAAGCAACAGATGAAACCAGTAACGAAATAGTCAAGAAACTAGGACAGTTGAGACCTTACGCAGGAAACGCAGCGCCTTCCAAAGACTAAAAATATTAATTGTCTGCGAACTCCTGGTACTCCAGCATTGAGGTAGAGGACCATAAAGACTCCCTGGCAACAAGAACTATTCAGGAATTTCATTCACAAAGTGTGCACAACCTTAAAGACTCTTACACACCATTACAACAAGGAAAAAGCTGATAAAAATAGAAGAAATTGACTAAAACTCCCAGAAAAGCATTCTGCAAGTACAGAGAATTTGTCTAAATACATTTAAATGTTGAATGGAGAACTGTTGGGGTGTGTAATGACGTCATAGACGCGTGCAGCTGGTAAATTATTAGTTTGCTGCTGTTTAATAAACTACATGTTCTTTTGAGCGCTCAAATACAGGTATGTCGTTGTCGTTATCCCCAAAACAGCCACTCTTTGTGATGTATTGAAAAATCACATAAATTGTGTTACTTCATTCAAGTGGCCCATTTCCTGGACTATTTGCTTAATAATCATTGGTTTATGGTGGAATTTTTCCAAAATTTTGCCAAAAATCATCGAACGACCAAAATTTCCCGACACACCGGAGCTCCCCCACTGCCACTGTATTGTATTAGGACTATATACATGTCTTACATCCCTTTGAAAGGCTCAAGAGGCGTATCTGCTAAGACATTTTCAAACCTATTTTCACTTGATCACTTACTTTTTGCTGCGTGACGTCTTTTTTTGCCCTCGTCTGGCCGCCACATTGATTGATTCTCGTATCGATAGGATCGTGGATTGCGTTGCCTAACCAGGAATTTTTTGTCGCATTGTAGAAACCTATACGGGATCTCGCAGTCCATAGAAACCTCCATCTCAGTACAAGAAAGACTTTCCCACCTTTTTTTGTGTCCTATGTCCTCACTGAGTCTATCCGGAATCCTTCGCACGTTTCGACGTTTCTATTGTGTCTCACTTTTTTTTCTGGCATTCGTTACAGGTGCAAAGTTGGCTGGTGGGGGAAGAACTGCGACAAATGCTACCCGTACCCAGGTTGTGTCCACGGAGACTGCAGGAGGCCTTGGGAATGTAACTGCAAACCTGGATTCGGTGGCATGCTCTGCGACCAAGGTAAGACAATGACCAATAATAAATTTTGGTCTATTTCATTTTTACAACATAATAACGACTTTCTGAATTTAAAATGCCCAGAAGAATGGGGTGTTGTAGGTCAGACAATTGTTGTCCTATTGAGGATCCCTAATGTGTTTCCAAAATGTTCAGGATGCGGGTGAAATAACACTAAATTGTTCAAATTGAGCAATAAATTCTTTAAAAAATCAAAGAAGCGCAGAAAAATGTAGTCACGTCAGCTCGTTCTCTTGATAGAGCATGAGTTACTTGTTTTAAGGGAGGATAATTGTCCAAAATTCTCATTATTAATATTAAAAGTATAGTTGTAGCTCCAAAAATAGCGTTCAAAATATTTTGAAGCTTGTATATCTAGTTATTTTGATAAGCTAGTCCTGTTGGGTCGCTTAAATCCTCTCCAAAAAGTCCTTAGTTTGCTTTTGTTATCGCTCACATGATGACGACACCCCTCACCTTTGCTGTTAGTAGCTGTCCGAGTAAATTTTTGATCAAATTAAAAACGCCTGTCTTAGAAAAACTCTGAATTTGCTGCATTTGAAAAGATTGATTGATTTGTCTATTTAACCATGGAGGGTTAGGGCATTGTGGCTCTGTCTTCCATCTTCTATAGGTACAATCGAGCAAAAAATTAATTTATGTGAACAATTTGTCTCCTCATAATTTGGATAAAGAGAGATAGAAAGAGTTTATTGCAAATAAGTAGTTTCTTAGTAATCTTCTTTGAAAAAGATGTCTTTCATCACACCATTTACAAATTTCTCGCGATTTAGCAAGGCTCCTTGAATTTGAATCCGTCTATCAGCTCAAGTTGATTCGAGATGTGGCGAAATAAGCCGAAATAAGTCGAACGACGCGCCATCTTTCAGGTTTGAGGAATTCCAGTCACTGCTCGCTAGACTAATGGAATTTTAAAGACCTCGTTCGCCAACGACAGTCTCGCCTTCTGACGGGTTCAGAACACGGACGCCTTGACCTTTACAATGAAACTAGAGAGCCCTTGTGGAAATAACGCGTCGATCCGAGCCGGACATTTTTTTCGGGGTGTTTCCTCTTGCTAAAGGAAGCTGAATGTATTGGATTCTTCATTTTAATAGACAGAATTCTTTGACACTTCAAAATTTGTGGATCCAAAAGGCAAAAAACGCTGGTCCTGGTCCATAAGTGGCAGCTTAGTGAAGCGATCTGGTCCAAAGGGCAGTTTTCTGGCCTGCGAGGTGATTGACATTCAATTTTTCGAGGCTACGAGTTATTCAAAATGAACCCAATGACGATCAATTGGCCCCAACACTCATTGCAATCATTGGAATTATCTGAAAGTAACTATATCCACAAGGTGACAGCTAGTCACCATGGCCTACTAATTTAAGGTCCCGTCCACAAGCTAAAAAGTAGTAAAATTGACAAAATAACACGAAATCTAATTCCGCAAGGTGACAAATGACCCACGAAGTGACAGTTATATTTGCAACATGACAGGCGGTATAATCCAGGAGTTTACGAGTGGTTCACAACGGGATTGATAGTCTAATGTAAATAGTGACAAGTCATCCATGAGGTGACAAACAGTTCACAACCTCACAAATGGTCTTAGGTGACAAATCGTTTGAATTAGGAGATTTCAAACGATACGCGAGTTGATTAATGGTCTGAAATCTTAGGTGACTACTGGTCCAAACCACGAGGTACCCACAATTGGGCCAATCAAAAGGGAAAGTTTAATTGGCGTGATGATAAGTAAACCACATGTATTAATCTTCGTGTCAATTGGACCAACTACAAAAACTAGTGGTCTTGGTGACAAATGGTTCTCACGAATTAATCTATGAGGTGACAAGTGGGCCAAATACAAGGACATGTGGTCCACTTGTATTAATATACAAGGTGACAAATGGGTCCAATCATAAGGACGAGTGTAACTGGCTTCGTGACGTCCACATGGATTAATATACGAAGAGACATGTGAGCCAATGAACAAAGTGACAAGTCACTCTTGAGGTGACAACAGGTTCACTGGTTGATGAGCCGCCAAATCAACAGTGTGAGGTGACAGTAGGGTTGTAGTGCGGTGGAGTCGTGTAGTTGGGCTGTAAGGTGGGTCGGTTCTGCCGCTCCTTCCGGGGCTCGTTGGACGAGTCGCCTTCAAGGACTACAGCTCAATGCTCCGTCATCACCCGGAGATGGAACTCGGCGATTCGTGTCCCGATGGAACCGTCAGGAGGTGGAGGTGAGTCGTCGCTCTCCCCATCCGAGGGCATTGCCTCCAGTAGAGGCTCTTCCATCGAAAAAGAGAAGAAAGTAACAACGAAACCAGACTCCGGGGAAAGCTCCACCGTATCGGGGTCACCAACGGTGGGGGTTCGGGCTGCCATTGACCTTGGTGTCGCCCCCGAGGTGAAAATCAGTCCGCACCAAGATCCACCGGCGTCAGTCCCCGTCCAAAGGAGTCGTGAGTCGGGCGGGTATTCTCCGTCGAGGAACGTTCCACGAACTTCGATGACGTCCCGCTTCCCCGTTTTAGCGTCCTCACTCGCGTGACGTCATCACCAAAGGTGCCGAAGACGCCAAAACAGAGTTGGCTGTCGGCATTCAGTCGACCGCGGTTCGATTTCCTTCTCACATCGTCAAAACATCTTGACGCCTACGTCCTTGTAAGTGAACGTCCTTTCAAACCTTTCTCGATCACATCATTTTCCGATTGAAATAGAACAAAAATGTATCAATGTCAATCACCTCAAGTCCTAAAAGAGCACAGCTAGAAAGGCGAATACTCCAAAACAGTTTTTGAGTTTTTCAAAATAAGATTCTGTTCATTTTCTCCCCCTAACTAATCAAATGAAAATCGGCCTTAAAACCAATAAATCAGTAAAAAAAAGACGTTTCAAGTATAATGAATAATGTTGGGCCAAACTAAAATATAGGATAAAACCCATCGAAATAGGCTCCAAAACATTGTTTTTCATGGAAAATAAAAGGGAAAATAAATGAGAGATGATTGTACCACTGTTTTCATCATCATATCTTTGCCCTGCAAGTTTCTTTGTCAACTATAATTTTTTTCATGTTACGAGTCTTATTTCTGTGTATAATTGTACTAAATTGTGATTACCTAGTTCATACATAAAACTGCCGCTTACTGAAGAGAGTCAAATCCAAAACTATTAAGTCTGACTAACTCTATTGGGCAGGCGTTTATTATAATATATTTAATTTTGAATGCTGAATCGATTGAGATTGAAGTGAAATTTTGTATCAAAAGTGGATACATAGAAATGTGGGGCGGTATTGGGCAAAATGAGTATTTTTGAAAATTGGTTTGTGGTGCATTGTAAACGCGATTTTCACCCAGTTTGTCCAACTTCTGACGTTGAAGGTAGTGAGGTTTAATGTCGTTTCGAATTTGTTGATTGTAAAATAATCATTTCCCAACAACTGACTGTTGATCACTATCGAAACTCCTCTTCAACCGCTATAATTCCACTCGACAACCACAATACGCGATCAAACCCGTCCGATGTATACTAATGCGTTTTCGAACCTCATCAGACTCTTAAATGAGTCTAAGGTGATCTAATCGAAAAGCAATGAAGCGATTTTGGTACGAGGAGTCAGTTCACGTCCATCTAAAGGATTCAAGCGAAACTGCTTTGTTCTAAGTGGAGTGATGATTAATCGGAATAAATAATATATCACTTACTGTCATCATACATTTTTATAATAATATTATACTGAACCTTCAATTGCCTTAATAATACGGTCATCGTCATTTATCACCTGGTCCAAAACATGAAGAATTAAGCTCAATGAGAGAAAATCCGTTCATTCATGAAAATTCATGCCCCATGTTAATAAGGCCAAGTAGGTAGGCACCTAGAGACATCCCTATTTTGCTCGTAGTTTGAAATTTGACTAAAAAATGATTGCATCAGCTCTGTGGCAAGACCACCCCTCACAGGGAACTGACATTTGAAAGCCACCCTGGTTAATAGTGGACGTGAAATCATTCATTTCTTCTACCCACATATTATTTCCATGTTTGTCGTTACAAAGGGGTACAAATTTTGAAATCAATGCCGTCCAGGCCCCAAGAATCCTTTTGAGTCATAGTTATGCATAACTCCGCTCCTATATTATATATAAGCCTCCATTTCCGTGTCCAGATTCGGATTAGTCGTCTTCACAAATCAATACTAAAATAATAAACTTTTCAATTAATAGAAGAGGAGAATTTATTTCTGAACGATCGACGCGGATACGTCACGTGGGGCGTCTTTCTCAACCCGTGTATATTTTTCCGATGCAAATGATCTAGGTATTAGGTTCCTCCTAATCATAATAAATACGTTTGTAATTAGGCCCCACAACTGGCGATCGTATCACTAATTAACGCGTTAAATGGTGGTAAAATGGAAATTTCACCACCGTCATTACCGGAAAATCTAGTAAAATCACAGGAAAAGATAAATTCACCGTAGTTGAGCGATTAATTAGGATAATTAATAACGGGAATGATTAAATCAACAATAGGACTGTTAATGTGGAAAATGGACGAAATTGTAAGTTGTTATAAATAAAGTTATTTTTTTAATAAAATTTTCCAGTTTTCATTCAATTTTAAGTTGAATCTAGATGAGTGTCATCATGGCAACTCCACATGTTGCTATGGATAACTCCGCTGTACTGGATCTGAGAGGGATGAATGTGTATAAATAAGCTGCCTACAGCATACTCATCTTTTGTTTGTGAGTTTGCTGACTCCAGACTCTCCATCTCCACTTATATATTGAACTGAGACCCATTTGTGAGTTTGCTGAATTCAAACTTTCCTTCTTCTCTCCATCCTGACTCGTTTGTGAGTTTGCAGACCCCATAATGTTCTCCTCTTGTCAAATGGAGACCCATTTGTGAGTTTGCTGACATCACACTGTCCTCTTCTCAAACAGAAACCCATTTGTGAGTTTGCTGAATCCAAACTCTTCAGCATTTCTCAAACCAAGACCGATTTGTGAGTTTGCTATACCCAAACTCTACTCATCTTCGTAAACTAAGCACCATTTGTGAGTTTGCTGACCCCACACCCTCTTCCTCTTCACAAATAGAAACCCATTTGTGAGTTTGCTGAATCCAAACTCTCCATCATTTCTCCACCCTGACTCGTTTCTGAGCATGCTGAATCTAAACTCTCCATCATTTCTCCACCCTGACTTGTTTCTGAGCATGCTGAATCTAAACTCTACTCCTCTTTGCAAACCAAGACCCATTTGTGAGTTTGCTGAATCCTAAACTCTACTCATCTTCGTAAACTATGAACCATTTGTGAGTTTGCTGACCCCAGACTGTCTTTCTATTCTCAAACCAAGACCCTCTTCTGAGTTAGCTGACTCCACACTCTCCTCCACTTCTCAAACAGAGACCCATTTGTGAGTTTGCTGAATCCAAACCCTCCAACCTGACTCATTTCTGAGCTTGCTGAAACTAAACTCTACCCCTTTTCCCAAACAAAGACCCATTTGTGAGTTTGCTAAATCTAAACTCTACTCCTCTTCTCAAAACAAGACCCATTTGTGAGTTTGCTAAATCTAAACTCTACTCATCTTTGTAAACTAAGCACCATTTGTGAGTTTGCTGACCACAGATTGTCCTTCTCTTTTCAAACCAAGACCTTCTTGTGAGTTAGCTCCACACACTCTCCTTCTCTTCACAAACAGAGACCCATTTGTGAGTTTGCTGAACCTAAACTTCCTTCTTTTCTTCACCCTGACTCGTTTGTGAGCATGCTGTACACATTCCTCATCCTCTCCAACCAGACACATTTTTTAGTTTGCTGAATCTAAACTCTCCTTCTTTTCTCCACCATGACCTGTTTGTGAGTTTCTGAACATACACTCTCTTCCTCTTCTCAAACCAGGACCCATTTTTGAGTTTGCTGACTCCAAACTCCTCTTCTTTTTTCTCCACCCTAACTCGTTAGTCAGTTTGCTGACTACACTCTTCCCTTCCCTTCTCAACCCTAACCAGTTCACTACACCCTTGATTTGTATCTATCCACAGAGTTGAAATACTGCGAGGAGCACAGTGAGGCCTGCGAGAACGGAGCAACCTGCGTGAGCGTCGCAGAAGAAGACGGTGACTACAGGTGTCTCTGCCCTGAAGGTTTCACTGGTCGGAACTGTGAAGTCGACAAAAATGTAAGTTTCTGCCAAAAAAAAGGGGCAATTTAGTATTTTTCTATACTATCGCGTGCTAGGGTGGAATACCCAGTCTCATTTCCTCTCTCATCATGTGAGGGCTACATTACACATCATGTAACTGTGTGAAGCAAATATGTCAGTTTTAAGGGCAATTTTTTTCGTATTAGTAACCAAGGTTCGTATTTCGAGCTTATTTGATGTTCAAAAATTGCTCTTGATCTAACAATAATGGACTGATAGCCGTCCAATCGGCGAAGGGAATGACTGCGTGCAGGAGAACGAGGGGAGGAAAGAATAGAATGAGGTCATTGTCGTCATTGGAGGACGTAGATCTGCATTAGGCGTCAGACTCAGATGAATGTTCGGCTCGCACTCAAGGTCGACGTTGTTTAGTTTCGTAATCCAGCGAAATCCACTCAAGACGCCTTCGTTGGTCCTAAACCCGGGAATGGGATCCCACAGGTGAAGGGGAGATGAAACTTTATGTTTGACGAGTTTTAGATTTTATGTTCGGCACCAAAAGAAGTTCATTTCAGGGTGGTAAGGCAAGATGAGACCTTGAGGAGTCAAAATCGAGGACGAATTCAAATTATTCTCATCTATGCGAGCTAGAAACAGGAATACATGCCCGGTGACGTAGCGAAGCCAATGGCATTCTTGAGCTGTCGGCACGTAAATTTTGCATTAAAAAACTACGAATATATCGAAATAAACCAATCTCTATTGAAAATATTATATTTGAGAATAACTTAACATTTCTCTTTACCTTTTCTTATTAATATGCCGAAACTCAACGCACTGCAATGTCGACATACTTTCATGGATTGCCCGAATAAACTTCCCTCCTCCAAGTGATCAGGATGGTGCCACCCTTAACGAAAAATTGTTTTCCTCGAGACAAATTCATCTTTTGTCGATAATTTGATCAAAATTAGTTAGTTCAAAAAGGCGACAATACCAAATAAATTTCGCTTTGACTAACAATTGAAATTCATGAACGAAAACGCTTGGATGTTGCAGTTAAGGGCTTCAGCAGTATTTTAGACCAATTTCAGCGCTCGCTGAGCGGTTTGGCTCTTATTATTATTTGAAAAAAACAAAACTGAAAAGTCTATTGTTTATTGCTCCAGACCAATAGTGGTAATCGGTTCTAGACGTATCTCAATCGATTTTACAAGATAGAAAATAATTCCATTTTCACCGCATTTCTTTTAGGGGCGATTGGCCCGAGTTAGGCACAACTAGGACCCAATTGGCGTCTGTGTGTAAAATTTTAGCATTTTTGGGACATTAAAATGTCTTCTTTAGCCCGTGCGGTGGACGAACATTTTTTAAATTGGACTTAAGTCATTTTGAAACGTAAGAGCTGACATTTTGGGGAAGAAAAACTTGTTTGTCGGTGCGAATACAATAGTAATTTTTTTCAAGATAAGAATGATGAGTAGAAGTGTTTTTATTCATTTTTTTAAAGTGTTGTACGAAATTAGCTTGGTTGAATAATAGAAAATGGCGTGGTTGAGAACGTAGAACATTGAAAATGGGCGTTTCTGGTTTATTAATAACTGATTTGCCCAATAATTTTTACATTTTCTGTCTCATCGTGTCAGGATTCAAAAACCAAAATTGTACTCCGCCGTTCAAGTCGGTTTTGGCTGTGGAAAATTTGGTCAATTACTCCTTTCTGGCTTTATTTGGTCCTCGAAACTACCTCTGCTTATGGGTGTAAATTTGTCGAAATTTTCGGGGACTTGAGCGTGTGGGGTATCATTTTCCACTAAATTTTGGACGCTGAACGATTTGAAACGCTGCGTTACTCAAATAATTTCACGTCAAGAATATGACATGTAAAAAATAATATTTTTAACTACTTTACCGCTTAACAAACCCTGATAAAACGCTGCAAATTCTTTCCCAGGGGTTGTTTATTCCTCGGATCAGGAGCATGAAGACTCATTCCAATCGATAACCTCTTCCGGAGGGCGCCAATTGTTCCAATTGTTTCCAATACCCCACACGCCTGGGTACCAGAAATCTCGAAAACACATATTCAAAAAAATTGGTAATAGAAATTTGACCCATAACTTCTCCCAGTGGGTGCCAATCGTTCTGGGACCCATTTCATTGGATTCAGCGTCCAAAATTTTGTGGAATATGATACCCCGCACGTCGAAAATCTCGAAAATCCATTTTTCGAAATACACATTTTGACCCCTCTCCCCCATTTCATCTGATTGGGCTGACAAGTATCAAAGACCAACTAGAAATGGGTTCCTGATAAAAATTTCAGTTTTTTAGAAATTTTCCTACTGTAGCTTGTCGGTAACCATAAGAATACGTAGTAGGAGTCGCTGTCTGGCGGAGAAGAAGCGAAACAAAAAGGGGGGAAATTTGCTTTTTGTACGATTTTCCTCCCCTACAAGAGTCAGCACTGAATCGACTCCCAAAAATTGATAAGCACCGCTCGGCGCACACAAGCAACAAACGGCGAACCAGTGTCGCCAACGCAACAATAACAAATTTCAGCTTTTTTCCAAGCGCTCAGCTTTAATATGCCTCTTCTCCGCCAGGCAGCGACTCCTATGTCTTCTTTTCATTACCGACAAAGTCTGTGTGGACGGCTGACCGCCATTGGCGAATTTTGGTCTAGACACCTTGAAACGCCCAGAAAATGTTTTTAGGCCGAATTGGAGAGATTGAATTTTTGCATGAAAACATAGGTAGGTTGTTCAAGAAATTACCAACCAAATATCGAAAAACCTCATCATTCTCCTATTTTTGTTTCAGATTGAAGCTGCTGGCGGGTATCTGAACCTGTCCGTGCCTGCTCCACCGTCCTCAACATCGATGAAGCCGCCGACACTGGCGCCCTCACCCGACCAAAATGGAACCGCCCCTGTTCAACTCTCCAACGAGACAGAGGCTTGACATAATCGTGTCCGCTTGTCAATCGACTTATCTGATTTGGGAAATTATCCTCATTTTTCTCGCCCTGGCCCTAATATTGCTGTTGACGTATTTATTTTATTTATTTATTTTCGACGGCTATATCCTTTTGAAATTGGCCATACTCCTGAGTAGGAGCTTGCTGTCGCAGAATTTAGTTCGAGTGATTATATCGGTGTAAATTATTTATTTATTATTTGTAAATTATTGATCATTATATATATTTTTTTCACATCGCCCTTGTGTCGTTGTTTTTCACCATCATCCATGAGCCCTCGTTGGAAAAAACGAACAAATTTTGGAACGTCAGCCAGGGCTGCCACGTAACCCTAATTGAAGATAACACCATCTAGAAGGAGCAATTCGATGATTAACTTCGGTATCATAAATGATTATTCAGAAAGATGCTGCTCAGCTCAGGGAATTCCAAAACAATAAAAGACAGTGTGTCCCAAAAGTTGTTCCCCCGAAAATTTTATTCCTTAACCATTTTTGTATTTATTGCAACCAATTTTGCGAGCAAGCAAGGTTGCGCAACCCCAAAAATGTCAATTAGTGGATAATGGTGAACCTTAATTTTTTTTTTTTTTTTTTTTTTTTTTAACAAGTCAACTTTATTGTATTTATTTAAATATACACTCTAGTTTTGATCAAGGAGATGCAACTGCATTACACTGCATTACAGGTAGTATAATGCGTGGAACATGTGGGTAGGTGTCTACGCAACCGCAGTCCTACTAAGTTTGTGGGCGTAGATCGGCGTAGTGTTTTCTTTTCAACCGTCGAAGAGGACGTGGAGGGGGCTGGTTTTGGGCGAAGTCACTGAAGAGTGGGTTTCTGTGTCGAGCAATTGTGTTGTAGAGGTTTTTGTAGGTGTCTTCTATCACTTCCTTTACTTCAGGGATGTCCAAATCACGGTGCAGCACTGAATTTCGTACATACCAAGGAGCTGACGTGATCATTCGCAAGGCTTTGTTTTGTTGGAACCTTAATGTGTGACACATGAATTTTCGTAGTTTTTTAATGCTGATTCACGTGACATTATCCATTTCTTGATTCGACTAAATTTTTTCGGAATAATGACCAAGAAGTTTTCTATTACGCGTGAAAAAAAATCTTTTTTAGCCCGTGTTTGCACATAAAATACCTTAGGATTCCTCATTTTTATCATAGATAGAATGGAAATGGAGTTATTTTGGGTTCCTATTTAAAATAAGGAGGTTAGTGTCACTTGTGCATGGTTGCGTGGTGGGGTGCGCAAATATGATATTTTAGATCCTTCAAAAAAATTATCTAGATTCAAAACAAAAAATCCCATTTGGACGATTGTAGAAGGGGGAAGGGACTCGTGGGACACCCTGTATAATATTGAGAAGCAATCAGATAATGGCATGCTTTTCTCTTGATACATTTCATTGAACCAAAATTAAACCGTCCATTTTGAAGCTAAAAAATTATATTTTCCAGAATTCACAGTATAATGCTAGAGTTATAAGAACCATAAAACCGTGCGTCTCACAAGTGCGCAATCGTCATTCTTTATTCGATAAAAATTTTATGGTAGGTTTGGATCTCAAGCAAAGCATTCTGGTATATAGGCTCCACGAATTCGATTTGGGTTTATTGCAATTTATTGGGTTCCTGATCAAAATTTTAAAGCTTGTTAGAAAGCTCATTTTCAAAATGCCATTTTTATCCTGTCTTAGTTCTGGGAGACAGGATAAAATCTACTGCTAAATCCGGCACGGGCGGCGGACGACCATTTTGGTTTTTGAATCATTAAACAAAACGCCAAGATCTTTGGCAAATTTTCCTTAGCCTAAAAACATGAGGTTCTAATTTCGAGAATAATATACACAAAAATATAATCGTACGCGCAATCACGTGCGTTGCGCAAACCGTTTGAGTTTTCCGTAAGAATACCTTGGTTGGGTTCCCATGTTTTTATGTCACATAAAAGAAGAAAAGGCAAATGAAGCGCTATTCATATGTATATTGAACAAAAACTTGTTAAAACGCGAGAGCTCGTATCTCTGATTGGAAACGTAACTACGACTCGTAAAACTGTTTCCACTAATTAATTTTCAATTGAAAACGCCCGTCGTCTTTCGTAGAAGACTCATTGCCGACGCACCAAAACACGCTTCGCAAATTTACAAATTTATTTGGCTATAATCGAGCTTATTATCAGTCTGAAAAAATCTATTGTTCGTTAACTTCGTAACCGTAGAACTGACGCTCCTGTCAGGTTTAAAGAGATGAACCCGCTACACACGTAAGTACTGTTGTTGCCTACTCGTCAATCATAAGGAGTTAGCTCATATCCCATTTCGTCTCTTTGCTCAACCGATTTCCTTTGTTTTACACGTCAAAACGACACCGTTCACTACTAGCATTATTTAGAAGGGTCTGAATACCAAAGGGGTTCAGAATGGTTGATTGGAATGACCAGGAAATTTAATCCATTAGACTAAGATGCCAACTAAAAGCTCCACATCTACACGTACCTTAATTAAGTCTCCGACGATAATTACGGATGAAATTATCATAATTACTGCCACTGAAATTTCATTTAATTCTATTGTAGTGCTAATAGTTATTATTTTGGCAAAATCCCAATGGGGGCAATCCCCAATTTTTAAAATTATAATAATAATCGAGATTTAGGATTTGGCCTATTAATTTTGTAGGAAAAGTGGGTAATGACCACACATCAAGTCCTAAAAATTCGTCAAAAACGATTTTCAAAATAAGCGTTCGAAAATTCTAACCCAAATTGAGACTATGTACAAAACGATATTTTTGAAGCATTTTGAAGGGCTCTTTTTTGACCAAAGGGCTGCCGGACATTTTGTATTTGGTATTTACAAACTCAGAAATGTATGGATCATGTACGTTGTTGTGTGCTCAGTGAACGCAAATGAATAAAAGAGGTCTTCATATTGTTTCAAATACGCTGCAAATTCATTCACAGGGGTTGGTTATTCCTCGGACCAGGAGCAAGCAGAAAATTAAGGATAAAAGTGAGTGTGAAGTGTCCAGGACGCATTCCAATCGATTAAACCTCCAAAATTTAGTGAAAAATGATACCCCACACTGCCAAATCATGAAAATCTACTACACGTTTCAATTCCTAAACCCCCCTCCTCCCCACATTGGTCTGATAGGGGCTCAAAAGTTTGGAGGACCAACTAGAAACCGGAAACAGATTTTTATAAATTTTGTTTGTTCTAAAAACGTTGTGCTGACATCTGGGTTTTGGTTAGTTGTTAATTGTTTTCATGCAGAAAGTCAGCTTCTTCGATTTGCCCCAAAATTTGTGTTTCAAATTTGTTTTTTGGAAAAACGGATTTTTGTGACTTATGGTGATTTAGGCGTGTGAGGTGTCATTTTCCACTAAATTTTGAACGCTAAATCCAATGAGACGAGTCGCAGAACGATTGGCGCCCAATGGAAGAGGCTATGGGTCAAAATAGATACCTATAACTTCCTGTTTTGAAAGTGGTTTTTCGAGATTTTTGGGTACACAACCGTGTGGGGTATCATTTCCACCAAACGACACTCCAAACCCACTGCTTTTGGATGGTTATTCCTTGAATAATCAACCTATGTTTGCATGCAAAAAGTCAATCTTTTCGATTTGCCCCAAAATTTTTTCTGGACGTTTCAAGGTGTCCAGATCAAAATTAGCAAATGTCCGTCCGCCGTACACCGCCCACCATCCACGCCGACTTTGGTAGTAGAAAAATTTCTAAAAGTCTGAAATTTGGGTCAGGGGTTCATGGATCTAGTTAGTCTTCGAAACTTTTCAACCCAATCGGACCAAATTTTGGCGGGGTAGGGGTCAAAATGTGGATTTCAAAAAATGGATTTTTGAGATTGTTTGGTGTGTGGGGTATCATTTTTCTCTAAATTCTGGACGCTGAATCCAATAAAAAAGGGTCCCAAAACGATTGGCACCCACTGGAGCAGGTTATGGGTCAAATCTATCTACCCTTTTCGAATGTTTTTTTGAGATTTCTGGCACCTAGGCGTGTGGGGTATCATTTTCCACTAAATTTTCGACCCTGAATCGATTGGAGTGGGCCCGGGACCCGCCACTCCCACTATTTCCACTTTTTCCCCCGCTGCAAATTCTTTCACACGGGTTGGTTATTCCTCGGACCAGGCGCATTTCCATTTTCTCCATGCGCCTGGAGACCAACTTCCGTGGATGAATTTGCAGCGTTTTATTACTCTTTTAGTCTCGTACATCGAAATCTGTCGACTACGAAAAGAGGCAAAATGTTGAGGGATTTGGAGCGACATGGAAATTGCGCTGAGATATTTAAGGGTTTCAAATTGAGTTATTGGCTCTTCTCTGGGGAACAAACAACTTGATAAACAATCAAGCAATCAATTTTTGATGTATTTAGGTTTGAATTGGTCGGCCAGAGGGGTTTCGCGAAGACAGTAGCATATTTCGAAGAGACTACTCGTTCTTAAACTTCCCCGTCCGCCTCGTTGCACGTGTTGTGACTCATTGACGACACCTGTTGACGCTTTGTTTCTCGACGAGCGAATAATTTGTTCACGTATCCGGTAGAACGTCGTGATTGTGCCATCAATTCGAGAAAAAAAAAATCGAATTCCCAGGGGTTCTCAAGACGTCCGGTACACAAAACTCGTCTTCAAATGAATTTGCCGCGTTCGCGAAGGACGTGATCCGGTCACGTTACAAAAAGAATACAAACCACCTTCGGCCGAGTAAACAAGTGGGAAGTGAACAGTGATCGTCGTAAAATGAGCGAAATCAAACACACTTGTCACTGGTGTCTTTAACTTGCGCACAGTGTAGTCTTCGCCAAATACCAAGTTACCTTCCTTACAACTTGAATAATTCCAACCCGTAGCGGCACCACATTTCACAGACACTCGTAAACAAGTCATTATATTGAATCACGAACAAGTTCAGTTTTCCTTATGACGTCCTTCATTGACAGATTTAAATAATCCGCTGGTTTTACGACTGCTGTAGATCAACTACTGCTTGAAAATAAAAACGCGTATACCTACCAACTAAAGAACCAGGCACTGGTGTAAGAAAGATTGCATTATTAAGAAGTAAACTGATTTTATCGGTCGTCAAGTGCGAATGTCGTCGATATTGATTCAGAATGCAGTTGAACAGAACAAAACTGACGCAAACTGCGCAAATGATATCTCAAAGGGTAAATACTGTACTTAGGCAGGTATTCATAGTGGAGGACATTGCGTGTCGCTTTTATGGAAAACTATACTAAACCTCAAGAGATCAAATCCAAAATCCATCCCGCCCAACCCTTTTGGTTGGTGATTCCTTAAATAATCAACCTTCGTCTCTCCAAAAAAATATGACCCAAAATTTTTTTCTGGGCGTTTCAAAGTGTCTAGATCAAAAAAGTCAAAGAGCAATGCCAACTTTGGCAGTAGAAAAATGTCTAAAAATCTGAAATTTGGGTCAGGGGTCTGTTCCCGGCTCTAGTCGATCCTCGGAACTTTTCAGCCCGATCAGACCACATTTGGGCGGGGTAGAAGTCAAATTGTGTATTTGGAAAAATGGATTTTCGAGATTTTTGGTGATGTAGGCTGTGGGGCATCATTTTTCACTGAATTTTGGATGCTGAATCCAATGAAACGGGTCCCGGAACGATTGGCGCCCTCTGGATGAGGTTATGGGTCATGATGGGTGCCTATCTACCCATTTCGAATGTGTGTTTTCGAGATTTCTACCTAGGCGTGTGAAGTATCATTTTTCACTAAATTTTTCATTTTCAACATGTTGAAGAAATGAGTCTCCATGCGCCTGGTCTGAGAGTTTAAAATTTGCTCATAGAATCCGTTGAGGTCCTTAGTATTCCTAAGTCATTTTCAGCCCAATCGCTCTGATCAATTTTTCAGACTATGAAAAAAGAATCTACTGTATAAAAGTGGTCAAGAAAATTTCAGAAATTTTAATCTTGGTTATTTATTTATTTTTTTTTGGCAAGCATCTCAAAAAATGCATTTTGGTTGACAGATATTTTTCCTGTAATAATTTCTTTGAAATCGATAAGAGCAAGCAACCACGAGAATCAGCATCCGAAGAATGCAACTTTATCAAGGATTACTGTTTGCGAAAATTTTACACAGCATATTTTGGATCAGGATGATGTGCATTGCATTAACAATAGGACTTTGAGTCACAAACAGGTAGGCTGAAATGCAGGGATACTCATGCCCTGGGGGGCTATGCCGGAATAAAGGGCTGGTGAGCCTAATAAAGGATGTTTGGTAACCAGCGCCAGGCCTGAAGTTACCTATCTATCTGCTGTGCAATTGGTAGGCTGAAATGTAGGGATACTCATGCCCTGTGATGTTATTTGCTGGAATAAAGGACTGGTGAGCCTAATAAAGGATGTTTGGTAACCAGCGCCAGGCCAGCTGTTCACCTGTTCATCTACTGTGCAACAGGTAGTCTGAAATGCAGGGATACTCATGCCCTGAAAGGGACTATGCCGGAATAAAGGACTGGTGCGACTAATAAAGGATGTTCAGTAACCAGCCCAAGGCTTGCTGGTAACATGTTTATCTACTTTGCCATAGGTAGGCTGAAATGCAGGGAAAGCCCAGTGATGGGCTATGTCAGAGTAGAGGATTGGCAGTCCTGCGCTGCACCAGCTGGTGTCCAGACTCTGGTAATGCCTGGGCAGCGTCTTACCGCCGACGAAGACCGCGAAGAAGACCTTCCCCTCCCCGCCCTGGTGACCATGGAGACGCCACAACAACGACGACAAAAAAATATACCGCGTTTACAGAACGAATCGATTGTTTCCATTCCGCGAGGTCGCGAAGACGGCGGACCCCTTTCGGATGTGACTCGCGAACGCGGAGGTAAGTCACTCGGTCGGCGTCAAGTCCTCGATCCGCTCAGTCCCGATCCGCTCATGTCCAGCGGCAGGTGTCGACCGTCGTCAGTTGGGAGTTGAGCGGTGAATTGGCGCGACCTGATCGAGCGACCTGAACCGAGTCGACTTCCGACCTAATCCCCTCGGTGCCGGCTTCGGAATCGCCCCTTCAACTCGCCGTGTCTTCAAGGTGAATCGCTGCTATCTTAATTACTGCCTTCAAAATAAATTATATTAAAAATAGATAAAATTCTATAATGGTTTAAAATCTTTAAAAATATTGGAGGATATTGAGCGCTCAGGATCCCCCAAGCCTCGAAAAATGCAGCAAATTCGTCCACAATTGTTCCTTAGGGCAAGAGTATGGGCAGAACAGTGCGTGTCCAGGATCCGTCTCAATGCATTCAAGGTCCAAAATTTAGAAACAAATGATCCCTCAGATGCCTAGTTCTCAAAAATCCCAAAAATTCAATTTCAAAAAACACATTTTTACCCATGCCCAGCCCAAATTGTGGGAAACTAAAATAAGGTTCCTGACCGAAATTGTCAAATTTTTAAAAAATTGTCTACTTTTAAGAAAATACATTTTGGTTTTGGTTGATCCAGACTTAATGAAACGCAAGCTATCAAATTTTGGCGCCAATCGGAGAGGTTGATCACCTGACATGAACGTATTGGTTAATTATTCAATGAATAATAGGCAAAATGACGAAAGATGCGCCAGGAACATCAGTCAATTTAGCGAGCAAAATGTTATGGACCTCCATTAAAAAAAAATAAATAAATATAAAAAAATGTCTCTTTTAGAAGGGATTAACAACTAATAATTTTCAATTTTTGGTTTTAGAGCCATTTTACGGTCTAAACTGCACCTTAAAACTTAGTTATTGGTGAAATTTGGCGCCAATCAATATGTATAAGCCTAATGTTTAAGTATTCGTTCTTGTATGAGAATCACCCCATAGTAACTAAAATGCAATGTGCCCCAAAAACGTCAGCCCTGTTGAGCTTTCGGCCCAACAATTCATTAACGTCCGATGAAGTAACGTCCTATGAACAACGTTCGTCCAACACAAAAGGGCAAGGAACTTCGTAAGTCAATTTTCTGTTACTGAAACACGCGAAAGGCGAATAGTTGGCGTGACTGAAAGCTGTTTCCCGGCGCTCAGTAACGAGAAAGATACGCCGAATTGAGAAAATGTAAAAACGGGATTCAGCCGCCAGAGTTAGGGGTTGCAGGGGAACGTCAACTTCAATGGGTACTGTTAGCTGTTGGGATATTTTTAGGTTCAAATAGTACTTCGGGCGAAAAAACAAAATTTCCGTGTTGTGATTGGGATGGAATTGCCGTTGCTGCGGTCACCAACGTTCCTTCATGAATATGAAATAACCTCCTAACCTACTATTTATTTTCAAGTAAAACCCTTAAATAAGCCCAGAATGGGCCGGCCATGTTTACATTTTTTTTCCAAAACTTATTCAATTCTTTTTGCATTCTCGCTATTGTGAAGATTTAAAATATTCTATTAAAAACTGAAATTTGTTATAAATTTAAAATTAGAATTTTCACAAAATTTTAGGGAAATTTGCAAAAACTCACCTCAACTGCTCAGCGTGCTAAAAAAATAACGTGTCGCAGTATACAAATTCGATTAGTTTCTTTAGCGTGGAAAGTTTCAGTTGACAAGTCACCATTCCGCTTGCAGAAATGCTGCAAATTCCTTCTCATGAGGACTCATTTCAATCTATTCAGCGTCCAAAATGATGGGCACCAATCGTTCTGGGACTCGTATCATTGGATTCAGCATCCAAAATTTCTGTCAAAAATGACATTTAGGTCGCCGAAAACCTCGAAAATCCGTTTATCAAGGTATACATTTTTATGGGTTTTTGAGATTTCTAGTACTTGAGCGTGTGGAGTATCATTTTCCACTAAAAATGTTGAACGCTGAACCGATTTTAATGGGCCGAAGACACTTCACACCCACTGTTTTCCTCATTTTCCCCATGCTCCTGGTTCGAGGAATAACCCGACCCCTGTGATTTCATCTAAATTATCATTATATTTGCAGTAAAAGCGAATTCATTACAAAATATAATACCAGAAGGGCTTGAATATTTGACTTTCTGAGCTCCTTATGTTGATTTGAAAAGAAATCGTTCAATATGTGAAAATTTGTTTAAATTTTGCGTGAAATTCGGAGGTTTTGACAGGACAAAAGAAAATCGACACGCAATGAACATAAGCTAACATAACACATATTCATTCGTTCACATATTATGTGAACGTTCGAATTTTCGTTTCATGTTTAGAAATCACGCAGGTAAATCGTTAGAACTATAAATTTCGCCCATATTTAAATGTAGTACAATTGTGGTTCGATTGCGCATCGACATTTGAATTTCACAACGGTTTATCATTCTGGGTGAACCTCGACCGGCAATTCGGTGCAAAATTCATTTATTGGACGCTGAATCAACTGTTTCGGGTTTTGGACCCCAAATTAGGTAGGTATTTACTTTGAAGACCTCAAAAATTCGATGACTCCCACAAGAGAGATCCACCGTAGAATCATAAACCATTGTGAAATAATTTGCAGCCTATGGAGGTTTTCAACGAAAAAGAAAGGACTCAGAAAAACAGATTGCTCAACTACCTTTGTTTTTTGCTGAATTTTTAATCGAATCGCCTTTTGTTCGATGAATGAATAAATTGTGAAAAAGGAGGCCGAATCTTTAAAAGAAGTGTTGTGTAATTTCCGCCGTTCAGGAATAAAGCTTCCGGATGGGCTGTTGTGCGACGTCCGGGTCGCCCGGTAGCTGTATTTTTAGACGGTCGTTTCGCTAAATCGGAATAGCCGAACGTAACATGTTGTTATAAAATGTTGAAACAGTTGGATTAGAAATTTTGGAGAATTTTGAGAGGAAAACTCTCATTTGACACACGAGTCTTTGCTGAAGAAATCAGGAAAGGAGTTTCGAATAGAGGGAGGTTTCATCGTGCAAAGGTTCACTCACGGTTCTCAAATCACAAACCCAAAAATGTGTTAAACAGGGAAAGAAAAAGAGGGAAGAGGCGATTCCGCCTCTTTTCTGATTAGCTGTCTGGAAAGCTCCTTCTGGAGCGTGACTTTTGAAAAGGACAGTCAAAATATTAGGATATTTCTGATACATCTTCTAGACTGCACAGCGGGTTTCTGCGCATATACCATCCCATTATCTAGGCTGGCCATAATGTTCCCCGAAAAAATTTGACATTCTAGCTCTAAAGTTAGTAGTTTTCAGGATCATAACCTCATCCAGAGGGCGCCAATCGTTCCGAGACCCGTTTCATAGGATTCAGCGTCCAAAATTTAGTGAAAAATTATACCCCACATTCCTAGATCGCCAAAAATCACAAAAATCCATTTCTCAAACTACACATTTTGACCCCTGCTTTGCCCAAAATTTTTGTCCGATCTGGTTGAAATGTTTCGAGGACCACAAGAGTCGGGTCCCTGACCAAAAGCTCAGATTTTTAGAAAAAATTTCTACTACCCAAGTCGGCGTGGACGGCATACGGCGGACGGACATTTGACTTTTTTATCTAGAGACTTTGAGACGTCCAGAAAAAAATGTTGGGCTGAATCGGAAAGGTTGAATTTTTGCATGTGAACATAGGTTGATTATTCAAGGAATAACCCACCAAAACGGGACTGTCCCGGCCAAAACGGGACGTATGTCCAGCGTGCTGATATCAGCAATCAATGCTGCTCGGATCGAACTCAGAAGTTTTGTTGCACAGGTAATAAACAAATACAACTTTTTTGACTCGATATCAGCGGTGAAATGTTGTTAGTTTAGTTCGAAAATACCTAAAAGAATTTAGATTAATTTGTTGTTAATCTGCCGATATATGTACATTAGTAGCCATCAATTTCCAGATCTTTGCGAATTGGATCTCCTGAATTGTCTCCTCCCAGGCTCCCTCCACAGACGTGGGCTGTTCACTTCAAAAGTCAGCCTTAGTTTTCTGGTCAGCCAATTAGAGAGCAGAATGCAGGCTGGGTTGACTCTTTCTATACCTGTTTGAATTCAGATGAAGACTCGCAATTGGTAATATCAGTGAATTTTGAACGCCAGTTTTGACTATGCTGAGCCATTGTGCAGATTTTGTGGTTGTTCAAACATTGATGTAGTATACAAACTGATTTGCTAGCTGCGTATTATAGTGAGGGGTAGTTAAGGACCTAAGCCTTTTTCTTCTTCCACCCTGGTACTTCGATGGGTACCCAGCACTGGACCACTATTCCTTTATTCACATACTCAACAAAGTGAACAGGACTTATGGAAACTCCTCTCTTAAGAACGGGTCCTACGTGATATCCCAGAATAAGGGAAGCTGAGTTGAGGGACAGACAGCCTGCCCAGAGGGGGCAATCGGGACTGTTCACAACATCGATGTGTTCCACAGCCAAACAGCCATACCTATTTAATACCGTCGCAGTTACGCAAGCAAATCGCGTGCCTTTTGTCATACACGCTAATGAACTGTGGAAACCATTTTCTCTTTTCGAGCCCCGACCAAGTTGTTGATTTTGAGCGTTTTTCAAATAAAGATTACTTTGTTCGGTAACGCGAGATAACGAGGAAGTTTGTCCGCGGTTGTAATAAAAAGAGTCTAAAGAGAAGCTTGCAATGGACTTTGCAGTTAGCCGTCTTCAAATATGAGGTTTCACGTCAACTCAGAATCCAAAAAAGAAAACTTCTCGAATTGTTTTCAATAGAGTTGCCATATTTTTCTTGAGGGGCTAAGTGCCCTGTTTAATTAAACAGAAAACACTTCACTTTAGTCCTGAATACACCGACACTACATATAACAAACTAAAGCGTAAATAAACATAATTTATTTTAGTATCGGCATGTTTATATTGGTTCAAAAAGCGCGTATAAACAATAAAGCAATTCCCAATTGTAATTATATTCATTTCAGAAGAACTTATCATGATTTTTTCTGGTTTATTAAGGGTTAGGGAACAAGGAGGCAGCTTTTTTAGGCAAAGAAGGGACAGCATCAAACCTGGAAGGGGACTGTGTGGCATAGAATCAGTAGGATAAGAACAACACAAAGTACAGAGGTGCTTTCCAGGGTTGGCACGCTATAAAATGTGTGTGAAGCTCAGTGGCGAGTCAGTGCCGCTAACCATTTTGAGCAACAAGTCCCAACTGCTCTATAGCCACCCATGCCCTACATTCCAAAAGCATGCTCATGGTGGAAGACCACGTGCAAGTTACTGCAAACTCATGTGCAGAGTAGCAAAAGACCCCCGAAACCCATAACCTCCTCGAGGTCCTGGGCTGCCATCAGCAGGCTAGGACACAAATGTCCAGGAGAGAATGTGATGGTCCTTGCAGCATTAGGAACAGTTATGAGCAGGTACAGCAGGATGGAGACTCCCAAATGCTACCTAAAACATTGAATCAGATCAATGGAAAATGTTTCAATCATGCACGAGGGCTGTGCAATCTGTTGATCTTACTTGATACTTTGCTGGCATCCCATGCGTACGCTCTGCAGGTGTCCAGCCATGTCAGCAACTAGGCAACTGGCTGAAGGGGCTCACTATCGCTGATAGTTGCCAAGGCAAAGGTGAAATGCTACTTGCTGTACAGCTCCATAAGCCATCGTGCCCAAATAGCCCAATGGAGGCCAGTCGAATCTCGGGTGACGTGGGCTCTTGCCCTCTCATTATAACTTTGGGCGATTGGGCTGAATATATTTTAGGACAAACTGGGGCCAAAAAGGAGTCACTGACTAGAATTGCAGATTTGAGGCAAATTTTTGAATGCGCGAACGGTTTTTTTATTCCATTTATTATTCAGCCTTGAAATCAATCCCTCAGATATTCCTGAAAAATTGAAATTTCGCCCAGACAGTTTGTTCGCTGTGTTCGGTCCAAAGCCAATCTCAATCGATCCATCATCTATTGAATTATTAGTCTCCCGACCTCGATGTGGTCAGAACAGCTGAAAATTGTTGCCACTTACAAGGCTTCCGATGCGGTGAAGAGTTCCATCAACTCAATCTCCAGAGCTCGAACTTCAATTCACACCTTCCTAGCGCCAAAGGACCGTCACGTCTACCGGTTTCGTCACACCTGCTACAACAGTTAACGACGAGCGAATCAAGAGCCCTTGATCCCGCTAATAAGTTACGATAAAACTCACGCAACTTTCACAGCCTAGTTCGCCCAACAATGATCCATTCATTTAGAAAAACTTGCGACTTGAATGGTTTCGATTAAAATCGCCCGAAGCCGCCGACGATGTTATACAATGAGCGATCAAAGTGTCGAGTTATAACGTTACTGGGAGCTGTAACAGCACGACCTATCACGTCGTTGGCGATTTTGCCATTTGGCTCATCCGAGGAGCTTCGAAACGGTCAGTTGAGCAGATGCTGACCTCTTGTGGTGAAGTGGAATCCCGGCAGAGGTCTGTTGGCTAATAAGAGCAGACAAAGGTGCAGTGAGAGTCATGCTCCTGAACAAAACATTTCTACAGGTATATAGATTGATGAAACATGAGATCGTGCCTAGGCAGTTATATCCCCTCTAGAATAGAAAATAGAAAAAGTAGTGTCGTAGTTTTTAAAAAATCACTATCAAAGTTTTTGACAATTTATTATGGTCAAAATGTGTATTTTGAAACAACGGATGGGTCCGGGATATCCCACACCAACTGTTTTCCTCATGTTCGAGATTTTCGACGATTTAGGCGAGATATCGTTTTCCACTAAATTTTGGACGTTAATCGATTTGATACTATACTCTTGGTCCGAGGAATAACCAACCCCTGTGTAAGAATTTGCAGTGTATTTTGAGTTAGCATCACGTAGGGAATGTCCAAAGTGATCCTTGAAGAGTGGATTCAAATTTATAATCCTTAAGCATTGACAATATGGGTCGGTCACTCATTTTTGGTTCTAGCTGGTTCTTGAAAAGACCTGGGTTTGCCAAATTTCACATTTCACTAAATGGTAAATGCTGAATCGATTGCATATCAAAATACACAGGGGTTGGTTATTCCTCGGACCAGGCGCATGGAGACTCATTTCTTCAACATGGGGGAAATGGGGAAACAGTGGGTGCGGCGGGTCCCAGACCTATTCCAGTCGATTCAGGATCCAGAATTTAGTAGAAAATGATACCCCACACGCTCAGGTACCGGAAATCTCGAAAACACATATTCAAAATGGGTAATATATACCCAATTTGACCCATAACTTCTTCCAGAGGGTGCCAATCGTTCCGGGACCCACTTCATTGAAATTAGCGTTCAAGATTTAGTAGAAAATGATACCCCACACGCCCAGGTACCGGAAATCTCGAAAACACATATTCAAAATGAGTAATATATACCCAATTTGACCCATAACTTCTTCCAGAGGGTGCCGATCGTTTTGGGACCCATTTCATTGGATTCAGCGTCCAAAATTTAGTGGAAAATGATACCCCACTCGCCTAAATCGCCCAAAATCTCGAAAATCCATTTTTCAAAAAACACATTTTGACACCTACCCCGCCCAAATTTGGTCCGATCGGGCTGAAAAGCTTGGAGGACCGTCCTAGGCCGGGAACAGACCCCTGACCCAAATTTCAGATTTTTAGAAAATTTTCTACTACCAAAAACGGCGTGGACGGCGGACGGCGGACGGCGGACGGCGGACGGACATTGACCTTTTTTGATCAGGACATCATGAAACGTCCAGAAAAAAATTTTGAGCCGAATCGGAGAGGTTGACCATTTGCATGAAAACATAGGTTGATTATTCAAGGAATAACCAACCAAAATGCATACTGTAACGATTTATGTTCTTAGTAAATAATTTATTAACAATCGTTCCTTGAGTACATACACTGTTCACATTCGCGCACTTACACAATGACAGAATCACAATACACGGTTGTAACGCGGTTGTCGCACTATTTATAACGCGGCGCGGCACGATTTATAACCCGAGAAGCGTCTATATCCGGACTCCGAATTGAACTGAACTGGGCGGTGCTCGTGGGTCTGTTTTTATACCTGATGCCCGGTCGAGAACGTTCGGGGACGAACGGGGAGGTTCTCGAACATTCGAGAACGGTCCCTTAGCCTTCCACAGGTAGTTGACCTTGCGACGCCGGCAGCCCATTTGGCCGGCGCCAGTGCGAGCTCGCAACACTGCCCCCTCCTTAGAATTGTTCTGTCCCAGAACAATCTTGGGCATCTGTTCATCATTGGGCCCATGTCGATAGCGGCATTTATCACCATTCTTGCAGCTGCCTTGGCGGTAGAAATAGCAGTCCACAGTCTTCACATCAGTTCTTCCATGAGGATTCCAGGTACACACCCGCACCTCAATCTGGGTCCCTTGGAAAATGAACTCCAACATGTTACGGACTATCCTCCAATCCAATTGGTCCAAGCCACAACCAATCTTGGGTATTGCCAACTTCTTCATTCCCTGCTTAATGAGCAGCTTCTTCAGGGCAAGTAGCGCATCCCAAAGAGTCCTGTAGGTTGGCTTCTGGTGGGAAGACTGTTTTGTCACTAGATAGACTATCAGCTGGTTGGCTATCCTCAGTGACAACGTTTTTCCAATGTGTGGATTTTGCCGCTGCAACTGGTCGACATTACCATATTTCTCCCCACATCTGACCAGGGGAGAAACTTTGAATCTTCCGTATTCCAGGAAGTTTGCAGGTTGTTGGGCATTCGTAAAACCAGGACTACAGCATTACACCCACAGTTGGATGGCCTGGTGGAGAGAATGAATCGGACAACTGGGAAATACTTGGCAAAAGTGGTCTCTGACCACCAGAAAGACTGGGACCAATACCTGCATCTGTTTGCCTTGGCCTACAGATCAGCGGTACAAGAAACAACTGGAGAGACTCCTGCATCGGTAATGTTTGGAAGGGAGATAAGACTACCGTGCGACTTGGAGTTTGGGAGCAAACCTGGAGATGATGTAGCTGGGGAGGACTATGTCAGCGTTCTAAAATCCAAGCTCCAGTATATCCATGAGAAAGTCCGGGGCCATTTGCAAATAGCCAGTGACCGGATGAAGACTCGATACGACATAAAGGCAACTGAGGTGGGTTTCCAAGCAGGCGATCTTGTCTGGTTCTACAATCCGCGTCGGAAGCGAGGACTATCACCGAAACTCCAGAAGGATTGGGAAGGACCCTACGAAATCATGAAAAGAATCAACGATGTCATCTACAGGATTCGAAGAACTCCAAGAGGGAAACCGCGAGTGGTACATCATAATCGGCTGGCAGCATTCGTGGGCAGTTCGACGCAGGAAGACCTATCGAGGACAGTGACTACACCATCATGTATAGAAGACCCGGCAACAATGAACTCCAACATGTTACGGACTATCCTCCAATCCAATTGGTCCAAGCCACAACCAATCTTGGGTATTGCCAACTTCTTCATTCCCTGCTTAATGAGCAGCTTCTTCAGGGCAAGTAGCGCATCCCAAAGAGTCCTGTAGGTTGGCTTCTGGTGGGAAGACTGTTTTGTCACTAGATAGACTATCAGCTGGTTGGCTATCCTCAGTGACAACGTTTTTCCAATGTGTGGATTTTGCCGCTGCAACTGGTCGACATTACCATATTTCTTCTTGAATATTTCGGCAATTCCTCTCGACATTTTGAGGTCGGCAGCTACACAGTGTGCTAGCGCATAATCTTTTCCAACGTCAAAAAGGTTCTCGCGCACTTCGTTGGTGACTCCAAATCTCGCTTTGCTAGTCCCTCCATAGTTCTTCATGAACATGTTGAACTCCAGGGTTGCCGGGTCTTCTATACATGATGGTGTAGTCACTGTCCTCGATAGGTCTTCCTGCGTCGAACTGCCCACGAATGCTGCCAGCCGATTATGATGTACCACTCGCGGTTTCCCTCTTGGAGTTCTTCGAATCCTGTAGATGACATCGTTGATTCTTTTCATGATTTCGTAGGGTCCTTCCCAATCCTTCTGGAGTTTCGGTGATAGTCCTCGCTTCCGACGCGGATTGTAGAACCAGACAAGATCGCCTGCTTGGAAACCCACCTCAGTTGCCTTTATGTCGTATCGAGTCTTCATCCGGTCACTGGCTATTTGCAAATGGCCCCGGACTTTCTCATGGATATACTGGAGCTTGGATTTTAGAACGCTGACATAGTCCTCCCCAGCTACATCATCTCCAGGTTTGCTCCCAAACTCCAAGTCGCACGGTAGTCTTATCTCCCTTCCAAACATTACCGATGCAGGAGTCTCTCCAGTTGTTTCTTGTACCGCTGATCTGTAGGCCAAGGCAAACAGATGCAGGTATTGGTCCCAGTCTTTCTGGTGGTCAGAGACCACTTTTGCCAAGTATTTCCCAGTTGTCCGATTCATTCTCTCCACCAGGCCATCCGACTGTGGGTGTAATGCTGTAGTCCTGGTTTTACGAATGCCCAACAACCTGCAAACTTCCTGGAATACGGAAGATTCAAAGTTTCTCCCCTGGTCAGAATGCAACTCCAAAGGCATCCCAAATCGACAGAAGAACTCTTTAACCAAGACATCAGCAACGGTGGCAGCTTCTTGATTTGGCAATGCATAAGCCTCCATCCACTTGGTGAAATAGTCCATGGCCACCAAGATGTATCTGTTCCCTTTGTCGCTTTCTGGGAAAGGCCCTGCTATGTCGATGGCCACTCTTTCCATTGGGCTTCCCACATTGTACTGCCGCATCTTTGCCCTTGGTTTCACAATTGGTCCCTGCACGGCATTGCACAGCAAACACTTCTTGCACCAATCTTTGACAGATTGTTTGCTATCTACCCAGTAAAAACGCTCTCTAACCTTCTGTAGCGTTTTCGTGATGCCAAAATGTCCTCCTGATGTTCCATCATGAAGATGCTCTAAAACCAAGGGAACCAACTTTTGTGGAACGATGATCTGCGTCCTTGTCTCGGTGCCATCATCATTCTCCAGGCGACGTTTCAGGATTCCGTCTTCCAGACTGATAGAGTTCCACTGCGCCCAATAGGTTTTTATAGTTGGGCTACGATGACTAATTTCTTGCCAACTGGGTCTCCTGTTGGTTCTCTTCCAAACCAGAAGATCCTTCAGCTCCTGGTCTTCTGCTTGCCGCTCCTGCAAGCGCTCTGGCAGCCACTCATCCGGGATGATTCCAGTCCTTCGTAGGTTTTCTTCTTGCTGGTCCAGTCTTGAGCAGTGGCCGCAGTTGTCCAGACAAGGTCTCCTTGATAAGGCATCCGCATTTCGATGAATAGTGCCAGCTCTATGCTCTATGGTGAAATCATACTCCTGGAGCCTCTCAATCCATCTAGCCACCTGTCCTTCTGGGTTTTTGAATTGAAGGAGCCATTTCAATGCTGCGTGATCTGTTCTCAGGCTGAATTGTCGACCATACAGATACTTATGGAAGTGTTCGATTGATTTCACTACAGCCAGTAATTCTCTTCTTGTGACACAATAATTTCGTTCTGGTTTAGACAATACTTTACTGAAGTATCCAATCACCTTTTCTTGCCCGTCTTGTAATTGTGAGAGGACTCCTCCAATTGCCAGATTACTTGCGTCTGTGTCCAGAATGAAGCGATCACTTGTCTTTGGGTAGGCCAGTATAGGTGATGTGATTAGAGCCGTTTTCAACCTCTCGAAAGCCTCCTGGCACTCGTTGGACCAGGCGTACTCTCGTCCTTCTTCCGTTAGAGCTGTGAGAGGCTTTGCCACACGGGCAAATCCAGGAACGAATCTTCTGTAATAGGTGCACAGTCCTAGAAAACTTCGTAGCTGATGTTTATCTAATGGGACTGGCCAATCTCGAACTGCATCGATTTTCTGTGGATCAGTCTTGATTCCCTCGCTGGATACAACATGTCCTAAATATGTGACTTCCTGCCTGAATATGTGGCACTTGCGATGACTCAACTTCAGGTTGGCTGCTCTAATTCTGTTGAACACTTCTGTTAAGTTCTTCAAGTGTTCCTCGAACGTCTTCCCCACTACTATTACGTCGTCCAAGTAGACCAGACACGTTTTCCATGATAGTCCACGTAGGACAATTTCCATCAACCTTTCAAAGGTAGCTGGCGCGTTACATAATCCAAAAGGCATAACTGTAAACTGCCATAGTCCAGTGCCTATTGTAAATGCAGTCTTTTCCTTATCCTTAGGATCCAAGTCCACTTGCCAGTATCCACTGTTCAGATCCAACGTTGAAAACCATTGGGAGCCAGCCAGCGTGTCCAAAGTGTCATCAATTCTTGGTAATGGGTAGCTGTCCTTCTTGGTTACATCATTTAGTTTGCGATAGTCCACACAAAACCTGGTGGATCCATCCTTTTTCTTCACCAAGACTACCGGGGATGCCCAGGGACTACTAGATGGTTCAATGACCCCTTCCCTCTCCATATCGAGTATAATCTTCTCTGCTTCCTCACGTTTTGCCAATGGAAGCCGCCTTGGTGGTTGTCTGATTGGCTGTGCGTCACGGGTATTTATTTTGTGCTTGACGATGTTGGTCCGTCCCTTATTGCCATCGACATTATCGAAAATGTCAGAATAATCCTCAATGAGCTTGCCCACAATCTTCTTTTGGTGTTTATCGAGCCCTTCACACGAGGATGTCAGAATATCTATGATAGGCCTTGAGTTTACAGTCTTCATTGATGGTCCATTGGGTGTCACTGCAGTACCTGCAAGATAAGCCACAGAGCTACAACTTCCCAATACTTCTTCTTGCTTCAAGGTTACTGGAAAAGCATTGAGGTTCATGAGCCGGACAGGAATGACATTCTTCATCCTTACCAGAGCCTTGCCGGTCAGCAATCCTTTCTTCAAGCCGCCTTCTCTGGGAGGTTCCACAACACCTATCTGCCCTTCTCTAACAGTTGGTCCTGATGGTCGACCATAGACTATCTTTTCAGTCAGTCCGGGTAGCGTCACATCCTTGGTCAACAAAACTTGCACATCCGAGTCTTCCGCACCACTGAAGGGCACCTCTTTGTCACCAATCTTCAGGACATCGTTCTTCATATCCAGCTGGAAGCCATACTTCTTGATCACATCCATTCCTAAGATGACTTCTTCAGTGATGTCAGCAACTAAGACTTCATGCTGTAGCTGCTTAGGTCCAATCCTGATTTTGAGTTTGGTAACTCCATGCGTTGGGATTTCCTGGTCCCCTGCTGTTTTGAGGCGAATCAGTGCTGGTTTGAGCGCTCCTTTATTCTTGGCGAGGGTCTTGTTAACTATAGTTCTAGTTGCTCCAGTGTCAATCAAAAACTTCACAGGACGTTCATCTACTGCGCCATCAACAAAGATGCTGTCATTGCTTAATGTCCCAGTAGTCCGGAGAACCAATTCTGGGGTATTGTTGATATGGGCCGACATATACCCCTCTTTGGCGACCCATTTTAGTTTTCCTTCTTATCTCCAATTTCTGCAGGTTTGGGGCATCTACGGCGAATGTGGCCCACTTCCCCACAATTCCAGCATCTGATTTGTCTTTTGCTGTCCTTCCTGCTGGGTTCTTGCTTCAAAAGCCTTCGTAACCTTTCAACAAAATCTTCTTCTTCTTCCACTACCTGTCTCAGACGTGCTCCGCTCCGGTGAGAGGCTTGCTTCGCAGCCTCAAATTCCAAAGCATGCGCCAGGGCATCGCACAAGATCTTTGGGCGTGCGAGTCTCAATGCTTGCTGAGTTTCACTGTCCCTGATTCCATCTACGAAAGTCTGGACAGCGAGCTGCTCCAAAAAGTCATCAGGCGCTGTAGGGTAAGCCAGTCTCACCAGTCTTGCAATGTCTGCTTCAAATTCCTGTAGAGTCTCAGTGGTCTTCTGGTTCCTGTTCTTTATCTGTGCATGGTAGATTTGTTGAAGATGAGCATCTCCGTATCTCATATCCAGCCTGGCAGTCAACAATTCGTAATTGTTCTGATGGCTAGCCGGTATTGTCTGGAGAATGTTCAAGGCTTCTCCACGCAATGCAACTATTAGAGCTGTTGCTTTGTCATGTTCGAGCCATCCATTTGCAACAGCTGCAGCTTCAAATTGTCTCTTGTATGTTGACCATGGTACTTTTCCGTCAAATGTAGGTGGTTTAATCTTATTTCCTCTGGTTCCTGTAAACTGTTCTTCATTGCCACTGTTGAAGCTGGCTTCCGCTGGTATATCCATGTGTCTCAACTTTCCTTGATTGCTTCTCTCTAGTGCTCGAATTTTGTTTTCAATTTCGTCTCTAACCTGAGAGATCTTATCATCAAATGCAGAGACCCTATCATCAACTGTAGAGATCTTATCATCAACTGCAGAGATCTTATCGTCAACTGCAGAGATCTTATCGTCAACTGTGTTGGACAATGAATTCAAATTGTCCTCCAGTCTGACTACATCAGTTTTTATGTTGGCAACATCACTCACTATTTTATCCATATGACTCACCAAATTCTCTTCAATTCTTTTAGAATTCTCTTCCATTTTCCGTGAGTTTTCTTCAAACAGTTGTCTAGAATTCTCTTCGATTCTTTTAGAATTCTCTTCCATTTTCCGTGAGTTTTCTTCAAACAGTTGTCTAGAATTCTCTTCGATTCTTTTAGAATTCTCTTCCATTTTCCGTGAGTTTCCTTCAAACAGTTGTCTAGAATTTTCTTCCATTTTCCGTGAGTTTTCTTCAAACAGTTGTCTGGAATTCTCTTCAATTCTGGTGATATCATCCACAAAGTCAAAGTTGTCTGGGTCATGGCCTTCTTCAACCAAGTTCTCCTTAAGTCGTAGGCGTAGATCTGCTTTTGTTCCACTGGTAGGTAAGCCGCGCTCTTCCAGCTCTTCCTTCAGCTGTTTAACTTTCAAATCGGTCAACTTCATTTTGTTCGTTTTTAAGAGTTCAAACGCGCAGTAACACACTAAAGTCACTATAACACTTTATAACTACTGTAAAACACTGTAACACTAACTATTGTCCAACACTATAACACTAATTTGTAATCCCACTTCTGACACCAATTGTAACGATTTATGTTCTTAGTAAATAATTTATTAACAATCGTTCCTTGAGTACATACACTGTTCACATTCGCGCACTTACACAATGACAGAATCACAATACACGGTTGTAACGCGGTTGTCGCACTATTTATAACGCGGCGCGGCACGATTTATAACCCGAGAAGCGTCTATATCCGGACTCCGAATTGAACTGAACTGGGCGGTGCTCGTGGGTCTGTTTTTATACCTGATGCCCGGTCGAGAACGTTCGGGGACGAACGGGGAGGTTCTCGAACATTCGAGAACGGTCCCTTAGCCTTCCACAGGTAGTTGACCTTGCGACGCCGGCAGCCCATTTGGCCGGCGCCAGTGCGAGCTCGCAACAATACTAAATATAATTACCAGCATTAGCGCATCCCCTGCTTTGGTAACAACCAGTGCCAATGCCATCTCAATCGATTGAGCGTTTAAAATTTCGTTATTATTGGAAGCAAATTGTCAATTTCACACATAGGTACGAGCTAAGTCATAATGATTGATAGCCTTTATTCATTTTCAGTTTTGGATTTGGAAGATCACTCGATGAGTGAAGTTAACTTTACAGAACCATCATCACGGAGAGTAACATAGCTGAGTTTATAAGTTAGAACGCTGCAAATTCATTCACAGGGGTTGGTTTTTCCTCGGATCAAGAGCATGGAGACTCATTTATATTGATTCAGCGTCCAAAATCAGTGAAAATGATACCCCACTCGCTTAGGTAACTGAAATCCCGAAGACACACATTCGAAATAGGTGAATAGATACCCGTTTTGATCCATGACCTCATCCGATCGGCGCCAATCATTCCGGGACCCGTCCCATTGGATTCAGCATCCAAAATTTAGTCGAAATGATACCCTAAATCGCCAAAAATCTCAAAAATCCTTTTTTGAAAAAAACGTCTCTCATCTAATTTGGTTCGATCGGTCTGAAATGTATGGAGGACCAACTAAAGCCAAAAATGGGTCCCTGCCATTATTATCAGATTTTTAGAATATTTTTTAGAATTTTTATTTAGAATTTTTAGAATTCTTCTTCTACAAAAATCGGCGTGCGGTGCCGGACATTTGCTTATTTTGATCTAGACACCTTAAAACGCCCAGAATAAAAATAAATGTTTGGGACAAATGTAGGGAGTTGACTTTTTTTCATGAAAACATAGTTTGTTTATTCAAGATCTCTTAAGATCTCCAAAAATTAGTTTTTTTCAAATTTAATCTTATTACACTTTTACATTTTGGTGTAATCAGAGTGTTATATTTCTAATGTGATGTAATATTAATTTTCTAAAAACTCCCACATATTTGCAATGATCGTGGAAATTTGACTTTCTACTAAACTGAAGGGCGGATAGTGGCACTCCAAAGAGGCGACGCACTCCGCCCTAGAAAATAAGAAGAACGTGTCAACATTCGGCGGGTCACCTCATTAAGTGGGCGCGGGTCGCGAGCGGCGACCAACCGCGTCAGCCCGCCTCCGGAGCCAAGAACTCCCCCGAAAGAGCTAAGAACTTCTCCGAAGGAGTTCTGAACCGGGCGCCAGTCATGCCCCGCGACTCGTCCTGGCACCTCCGCGATCAGCTCCTCTTTACCCCCGCCGCCGAAGTTGACGCGAAGTGGCCATGACGCCGAGGCGAGTAGTGAGAGCGAGTCAAACTTTGAAGAAGCCGTAAAATCGATAATTGGACATCTTGGCTCGGGTAAATACTCGTTTTCCAAAGGTCGATTTTCATAGCTGCACGAACCGCAAAACTTCAACATAAATCGCTAACCACGAAAGTTGTAATGAGCGGAAACTTTCCGGTCTTCACATTTCTACATTTGACCATCGCCAACCATCCTTGTCTAGATCCGTAGGTAGATCAACATTATCTACTCACCTTCCAAATATGCGGATAAATTGCCAAATGTAACCCACAATGGCTTTAGTAGACTCTCCTTCGTGGGTTTTGGTTGTTAATTCCTTAAATAATCAACCTATGTTTTCATGCAGAAGGTCAACATCTTCTATTTGCCCCAACTACAGCCAGACGTCCCTGACCAAAACTTTTAGAAAATTGTCTTGTACCAAAAACATCTTGAAACGCCCGGAAAACATTTTGAGGCAAATCGGAGAGGTTGACGTTCTGCATGAAAACAAAGGTTGATTATACAAGGAATAACCAACCAAAACCAAATTCCGTCCGCCGTTTACCCCATTTTGGTAGTTGTTTGGCAAATGTTTTGAAATCGAGAAGAACAATTTAAAAGAAATCACGTGTTGGTTATTTCACGAACCGGGAGCATGGGGGAAATAGGGAAACAGTGGGTGTGAGGAGTCTTCGGCCCATTACAATCGGTTCTGCGTCCAAAAATTGGTGGAAAATGCCGCCTAAAACGTACCAGAAATCTTAAGAGCCCACATTCGAAATGGAACGGAATGGTGGTTTTTCGTCCACTAAATTTTTGACGATGAATCCATTGGAATTAATTTTCATGCTCCTGGTCTAAGGAATAGCCAAGCTCTGTGAAAGAATTTGCACGATTTACCATTCGTGTTGCTGACTAGATTTACAGCGTACCTCACAACATGATGCTGTGGTGTTGTTTCGTGCCGAGCTTGTGCAATATATTGTGAAATAAATAAACAAGTACAACGCACAATGACAAAAAACCGTGATCAAGTAATTTTGATTTTTGATTACTTTGAATAAAGTACCAAATCTTTAAAATATGCACGCATTTCCACCAGGATTTGTTTGTGGCTTACAAAAACAACCGTCCAAATCAATTCAGAACCTGAAATTTGTGAAAGTAATACACGCTTCATGAAGGGCAATGAATCTCGAAAAATGGATACGATTTATTTTCAAAATATCCATTTTCAACCATAAATTAATTTGGTTTAGGGCGATTGAATTAAAACGTTCCGAAGACCAACAGAGCCTACAAATACCAAAATTTCGGATTTTTGCAAAAAGTTGTAACATCCAAATTAGAGGGGACGGCGGACGGAATTTGGTTTTGTTGGTTATACCTTGAATTTGATCCCTCCAATTTTCCCTGAAACTGTTTTCTAGACTTTTCAAGGTGTCCAGATCCAAATAAGCAAAATTGTCCGTCCGCTGTCCAAGCCGTTTCAGTCCGATCGGACCAAAGGTGAGGGAGGGGGTAGTAGTCAAACGTGAGATGCTGACATTGGGTTTTGGTTGGTTTCCTTGAATAATCAAACTGTTTTCATGCAGAAAGTCAACCTCTCCGATTCTCCCAAAAAATGTGTGTGCTGGGCGTTTCAAGCTTGTTTTTTGAAAAATGGAATTTCGAGATTTAAGCGGTCTATAGGTATCATTTCGACTAAATTGTGGATGCTGAATCCAATGAGACGAGTCCCAGAACGATTGACGCCCACCGGATGAAGTTATGGGTAAAAATTGGGATCTATCTCTCTACTTCAAAAGCGGGTTTTTGAGATTTCTAGTACCCAGGCGAGTGGGGTCTCATTTTCCACTAAATTTTGAAATCGATTGGATCGGGTCAATGACTCTCCATTCCTACTATTTTCCCCATTCTCCTCATGCTCCTGGTCTGAATAACCAAACCCTGCGAATGAATTTGCAGCGTTTTTGATTGGTTATTCCTTGTTCAGATTAGATCATGTTGAAATGCACAATATTTTAGGGAAAATCGCAGATATTCACAAACCTTTTGACTGAATCTCACTCGGGGTTTTACCTTTGAATGTCGGACAACAATTTACGGTGAATTGTTTGAATCTACGAAGCATTTTTCACAAAATTTGCTAATGACGGGTAATGTGATGGCAAAGTTTGGCGTGAGGTGCTACAATTAATTTTCAGCACGAATTAGCATAATCCGCAATATACCTCGCCCATCACCTCGACGCACTTGATTAAAAAGAAGTGACGTCATTTGACCGCAGAGGGGCTCCCTGTTTTAATGGCATGACGCTCGAGTTCATCTCCGTTTTTTCGCAAGTGGAGCAATTACGACACTCGCAAACCGAGAGCCCTGAATTTTCATCCTTTGAAGGCTCAACTCCTCGTGTGCATCCTGTCTCAACACGCTCGGGTCACGACTCAAGTCCACCAAGAGTCGAAATCGCTGAGAAAGTATCGATAGTTGCTTTTGGACAGAAAGTAGCGCGTGTAATGGCCCCGCTCTCCTACATGTTCGTCGATGATTTCCTACTTGATGTTCCACGTAAAATATGTCAAGTGATATTTATCAATTAAAAACTAATATTTTCCCAGACACAGTTTCTCAATTGAGGGGACATGAGGGTGAAAATAGTCTGAAAAATTGAATTTTACCAAAATCTCACAACCACCCTTCTTTAAACTCTGGGTCATCTATAACTTTTTTGCAGAGACACAAAAATTGATTAAAATAAAAATTTTAAGGGGATCTTTATAAAGACGTTTCCAGCAATCAAAAATGCCTCCATGAAGATGCAGTAGTCTCTCATTTGCCTTTATCGAGTTGTACCTGCATCAATTGCTCACATTTTCCGTTAAATACATTCTCAAGATCACTGGAGACAGGTTTTGGCAGTTGTCACACGTGGTGTTTGCGTTCACGATTCAGAATCAGAATCGATTATACAAGCTCATTCTTAACAAAATAGTGCTTGTGGGCGATTGTTGTTTGAGGGCTTTGTGTTTGAGTAATTTCGTTCGTGAGATTTTTGTTCATGGTTTTGATAATACCTCAAATAAATTTTCCTATTCTCGAGAAATCTGGAATATAAGGACACCGTTGCAAAGAGCAAAAGTGAAACATTTAACCTTACACTAAAGTGGCTTTTTCGAGTACAAAATAAAATATGTAATTATGAGAATTCCTTATTTTGGTTGGTTATTTCTTGGATAATCAACCTATGTTTTCATGCAAAAGTCAACCGCTCTGATTCAACTCAAAATTTTTTTTCTGGACGTTTCAAGGTGTCGAGATCAAAAAAGTCAGATGTCCGTCCGCTGTACGCTGTACGCCGTCCACAAATCAAAATGTGTATTTCGAAAAATGAATTTTCGAGATTTTTGGCAATATAGGCGTGTGGGGTATAATTTTCCACTAAATTTTGGACGTTGAATCCAATGAAATGGGTCCCAGAGCGATTGGCACCCACTGGATGAGTTTATGGGTCAAAACGGGGTATGTATCCACCCATTTTGTATATGTTTTCACGATTTCTGGTACCATCGTGGTTGTATTTCGTCTGGGGTATCATTTTCCTCTGAATTTTGGACGCTGAATCGATTGGAATTGGTCCGGGACCTACCACACCCACTGTTTCCATTTTCCCCATATTGAAGAAATGAGTCTCCATGCGCCTGGTCCGAGGAACAACCAACCCGCGTGAAAGAATTTGCATCATTTTTAAAAATTTCTGTTTCTGGTTTCATACTTTTATTGGAGAAATACAACCACCCGAGCAAAAAAAGACCTCAAACAGTTTCAAAAAATATGAAATTATGATGAAGTTTTTTTAGGCCTAATTATCTTCCACTAACCCG
>CM033999.1:28256618-28302135 GCA_019603395.1 Cyrtorhinus lividipennis
GTAAGTTCGATATTTGCAAATAATTGTAGAAATATCATTGCAGTTTGTTTTTGTCTTGATTATCTTTTAAAAACACTGCAAATTATTTCACACGGGTTGGTTGTTCCTCGGACCGGGTGCATGGAGACTCATTTCTTCAACATGGGGAAATGGGGGTTTGTGTGGTGGGTACCGGACCCATTCCAATCGATTCAGGGTCCAAAATTTAGTGGCAAATGATACCCCACAAACCTAGGTACCAGAAATCTCGAAAACACATTCGAAATGGATAGATAGGTACCCATTTTGACCCATAATCCTCATCCAGAGGGCCCCAATCGTTTCCGGACCCATTTCATTGGATTCTGCGTCCAAAATTTAGTGGTAAATGATACCTCACACGCCTAAATCTCGAAAATCCATTTTTTTAAAAACGCATTTTGACCCCTACCCCGCCCAAATTTGTTCCGATCGGGCTGAAAAGTTTCGATGACCAACTAGAGCCGGGAACAAACCCCTGACCCGAATTTCAGATTTTTAGAAATTTTTCTACTACCAAAATCAGCGTATGGCGGACGGACATTTGCTAATTTTGATCTAGACATTTAAAAACGTACAGAAAATTTTTTTTTTGGCCGAATTGGAGGACTTTTTGCATGAAAACATAGGTTGATTATTCAAGGAATAACGGAAAATAATGAATAATATAAAAGTGATGAACGGCGTCAAACAAGCTAAACTGCTAAACGTCGAAAAGATCACCCCAGTCCTGGGTGATTGTTTTTATACCATTTTATACCATCGAGTGTCGATGAAAACAAATTGATAGCATGCTGACACCATGAACTTAGCGGAGTCTGTGCAGTAGCTTCTTTATAAGTACGAGAATTGTTTGCTCAAATACCTACATTTCATCGTTCGGAAACCTACAAATTATGTCATTTGCGCTACGTAGAGAGCGTTATGAACGATGGAATAGATACGCTTATCCAGATGATAATTATTAAAGAAAAGAGGAGCATCCACGCGAAAAATGTGCTACATTATGAGGAGATCACATAAAAACAGAGCACTCGACGGATTTGTTAACTGTAATGGGACACTGATATTTGTTGGGACCGCTTTATACCTAGATTCCCTGACCAACCACTATTTCTTTTAGGGCTAGTCTATGCTTAGGGCAGCAGGCGTCTGTATTGTCCAGGATTTCCATATATGGAAATGTAATAATGAAGTTGACAAGGCTTTATGCTATTTTCTAACCGTAATTCGCTTCTGTTCTAGGCATGAGTGTCGGATTGGAGAGTGACTTCAAGTTGATGACACCTGCGTACGTCGCCTCTAACATGACTACTCTGTGTCGACTTTGTAGTTCTCATTCAGAATACACCATCAAGCTCTTCTCCGAAGAGGGGAAAACTCGTGGTCTTGCCGACAAAATTAACCGGTTTCTTCCAGTAACTGTAGGCGTTCTGTTGTATGACCAAATAGTATCTTTTTGAGCGAGTTAACTCATTCTCTTTTACCTTTATATTCGTATTACATTGCAGGTTTCTGAAAGTGACATTATGCCGGCCCAGATCTGTTACCAATGTGCATCTCTCCTTCAGTCCTTCAGCGATTTATACCGCTGTTGCGTAATTTATGAGAAGAGGTTTAAAATGCTGATGCACGGTGATGTCCTTACGCCTGAAGGCAAACGAGAACTGGAAACAGCTATTGAGTGTTCAGAAACGAATAAACACGCCTTGGAAGTAAGATTTCGATAACTGCATCAAATACTGTAATTAGGGATGTTGAACTGTTCTATTTTTTTTAAAACGTGGTTATGATACTTTAATTCAAATTGAAGAACCCCGCAATCATACCACATCCACACCCCTTTGTTTGCCCAACTATCTTCTCCACAATGTCTGATGTGACCTAGCGAAATTGTAAAATTCAGTGTTTAGTCTCCTTATCCTAGTTGAGCTCAACTTCTAACTGGTTTGAGGCTCAACGAAGTACATAGTTACTAATGGACATGGGCATAATGGGTATTTAAACAAAATTTGGTATTGCCTTGCCTGCAACTTTTAATGCTGAATTTATTTGTTCTTGCATTGATCTACAAGCACTCATGTTACTATTCCTCATTAAACAACACAAATAAATAAATAAAATAGTAATAATAACACTTCATGGTTCAAGATCTGTCCAGGTATTAAAAACCATAAAACCTCTTAAGAAGCAGGTGCGTCAAACGCTTGCACCAAAATAATGTTCAATCTCTATTCCAATTTTCCTCAATTATTTCAGTATATTGGATTAGTTCGAGGAACAGTGGCCAACAAAAGAGACAACTCTTTGGTTGAAGCCAGCACTGATTGCGTACCACCAGCTGAGGATCCTGAATTTCATAGGTTGGTAATTTTAATTTAATAATGCAATTTATTATTTAAATTAGTATTCTATTAGTATGTCCCATTCACTATACCATATTCTCTTAATTTGATACTCTCAGCCAATGAGACTACTGTATTTACTGTTTTTGTAAACATCTCAAATTGATTCTCATTTCATCTGCCCATAATTTTTGTCAGAAGTTCTATCTAGTAGGTTTCAATTTATGTGGGACATGAAGCGCTAAAATTGTATTCTTTTAGCGGCCCCATCTTGTTACTCTGCATGTTCTTGTGTTGAGCCATGCGTGTTCTACCAAGGCTATCTCAGAACTATGCAGCTGTTTTGGATTTTTGCTTGCCAACTCCAGAGTGCGTTTGTGATTAATCTCATTCATCTCCATTTCTCACGGTTCCCTGTTTGTTATACAAACTAAACACGTTTGGGGTTTGTGCCCCAAAGTGCTGAGTTCTGGAGAATTAGGGAACCTTAAAGGGGGGGGGGGGGTGACCTACCTGGAAGTATTGTTACAGCCAGTAGGATCTATTTCAATGACTGTACCTTGTTGGGGGGTTACATGGTGATCCTCAACATACATGGTTGATAATTAAAGCTTTATCTGAGCTTTTGAATAATCACTAAACCAGTCTCATCTCACCTTGATTCAAGGAAGTGCGACATAAAAGGATTAGTTGATTTGATATTTATTGCAAAGCTGCGAATTGGAGCACTTGAAGACCGACTGAATAGTGAATTAATTATTAATTGCAAGGTTCTAATCACACCAGATTGTTCCAGAATGATAATTGTGCTGTATTATTGCCTGCTTTCTAGTTTTTTGTTGTCCATGGCATGATTCAATCACATCTAACTCGGGATTACATTTCCAGGGAGCAAAGAAACACTTATGACGAAACCAATGATGACAGAGAAGAAGCAAAGGGCTCAGTTGAAGAGGATGAATTTGGAGATGATCCAGCCGCTGCTCTGAAGAAAAGAAAGAAGAAAGAATCTATGAGCAAATGCACAGTCTGTGGTAGAGTTTTTCAATTTGCTGAGTATTTAAGATCTCACATGTTGACTCACTCTGAGAACAGGCCTCACTTATGCCTAATTTGTGGAGCAACATTTAAAAGGAAGGACCATGTAAACCACCACCGCAAAACTGTTCACATGAATCATCCACAAGTGTTAGAAGAGAAAGGCAACGGTTATTTGACATGTGAGCAATGTGGTGTGGTCAAACCAACCAAGCATCTAATGGTGCTGCACCAGAGAAAACATTCCTTTAGTTCTAGGTGCGATGTTTGTGAAGAGTCATTCAATCTGCCTTCTTTGTTGAAAGAACACTTAATACGCTTGCATTCCATTATTGACGTGCCTTGTTCTATTTGTGGTGAAAACATGAAAACTGGGAAGGAATTGTACTTCCACAGGCAGAGGCATTTCACCAGCTTTATATGTGACGTCTGTGGAAAGCCATTTTCGCTTCAATCCACACTAAGGGCCCATATGGTCGTCCATTCTGAGGAGAAGCCTTTTTCTTGTGATGAATGTGGAAAATCATTCAAACTTAAGGTTCGTTTACGTCATCACATGCAACAGTCACACTCTGATATACGACCGTTTGCTTGTACTGTGTGTAAAGATAAGAAATTCAAAACCCGAACTGCCTTGAAAAGCCATACTAATATGCACAATGACACGAGGCTGTACCCTTGCCCACATTGCAGTTTTCGAGCTCGAAAGAATTCTGACCTTGTGAATCATATACGAACTCACACTGGGGAGAAACCATACAAATGTGACGTCTGTGGTCGGGGTTTTGCCCAAGCCAGTGACATGAGAAAGCACAGAGCTACCCATGAAAGGCATAAATTAGATAATGCTAAGTAGGAAGTTGACAATCAGAGTATTCTTACTTAAAAAAAAAAAATATGACATAGTTTGTGATATTAGTACTTATATACATAATAAAATATTTTGATACCCTTTTCTCGTTTCTGAGCTTTTCCCCCTAACTTTTAGAGAGGTAAAATGTTGAGTTTGAATGTAAATTTGAATGAATAGCAGTTCGAGCATAGGAAAAATCAATAGGCTGGAGGCTTACCATAAATTCACGAAGCAAATGTGGACATTTTCCAAGGAATGCTCATGGGTTTCAACTTTTGAAATTAAAAATTCTGGTTTGTTTGGATTCAGCTGAGAACAAGATTATAAATCATGATCGTCAGTTAGTTATTGACATTGAAATGCAACACTCAGAATTAGATCAATATTGATGGAGATATTTCTCAATTATTGCGTCAATAGTATTGACCCTATTAGAGCTACTAGACCATATTATAGTCATGTCTACGATTACATCGAGTAAACAAGGAGGTTATACAACTACCTGCACCTGAAGAATGAATACTACTAAAATGTACCAGTGCTCTTCAATTGTTTTCCTTTGTTTTGAAAAGGAGTACAAATACTTGCAAAATAATCGTTATCACACCAGGTATTGTAGTGAGGTAGTAACAAGTAAACTTACTATGCGGGGCTGCTGGGGGGTCCAAGTTTGGGCCTGCACTTTCTAAATCATAACCAGGATTGAGGTGCCCGGCCTCATGAAATGTTGTCGACTAGAGGGAGAAATCCATGTCCACAGGCGGGCTTCTAGATCAGGTGGGACGCAGTAAATATGGAGAAGCTTTGTAAATATGAAGAATCCAGCTTCAATGCAATATAGCTGGACACGGGGAATAAGCTGTTAAGTCGAAAAATGGTCAAATTCAGTTAAGTGTGGGATGGATGATCTTCCAAGTTGTCTGCGCACCGTGAAGAAGTTGGTAACTCAAGGGTCCAATACTTATCAAGTTTTTAAGGTTTTTAGTGGGTAATAGTGCACAGTCTTGGTTAAGTACATTTGCCTCAACTTAGAGAGGCGTTTTTGGTGGGTACGTCACGACATGTTGGATTATCAAGTACAATTTCCTAGTGTAAGTATTGGTTTTAGTGCAACTGTTTTTTAACAAGAATAATTTTTAGTTAATAACTTGGCATGTATGAGGAATAACATGGTAAGTCACTATTCCATTATCAGTTGACTAGGGCTAATTCTGAAAAGGAAGGGGGTCAGGGAGGAAGTCAAAATTTGTATTTCGATTGGTATTTCCGGCGAAGTAGGCGTGTGAGGTATCATTTTCGACCTAATTTTGGACGTTGAATCGAATGGGACAGGTACCGAAACGATTGGCGGCCCCCGAAAGTGTTTTTACCCACTTCGAATGTGTTTTCGAGATTTCCGGTACCCAGGCGTGTGGGGTATCATTTTCCGCTAAATTTTGGGCGCTGAATCGATTGGAATGAGTCTCCATGCTCCTGTACCGAGACCGAACCAACCCCTGTGAAAGAATTTTCCGCGTTTTTCGATCTAGGCACCTTGAAACGCCCAAAAAATAACCGCCGGACCGGAGGAATTTAATTTTTGCTTGAGAATAGGTTGATTGTTCAAGGAATAACCAACCAAAGTGCCACTCTGAAAAGTGGCATTTTTCTACAACTTCTTCCCCGTGACCGTTGATGTATGGAACCAGAATTATTCCGTGTAACGTGACCATTAAAACGCTTCAATTGCGTCGTAAACATGCTCTCAAGGATCCGAGGTATTTCAGGAAAATGGGCGAAAAACACATTGTCATGTGTTTTTCAAACGTTCTTCAATGGGGGAAAAAAAGATCCCTAATGGGTAATAATGAAGTGGTTTTTAGGATCTACTAATAATTTGAGGGATTCTACGAAGGCCATATTTGTCCATAATTAAATGACGACATTCAGACTGAATAAAACAGTTGACAAGAGTGTTTGTTCCAATAGATGGTGTGGAAAGGTAGTGGTGGACCCAACATGGCGTCGTGACTTGGTCCTTCCTCGCCAAAAGGTGCGCTCAGCGGCGCAACAGTGATAATGATAACGTTGTTGACAGTTTTCTGAAGACTTGAAGCTCCTTACTAATATTTGAACTGTGCAGCTTAGGGTGGAAGTTTCACTTCATTACTTTATGAAAAGTGAAGTTGTCTTTTTGCTCCCCTCGTAATTTTAATTTTGGGGTTTCCCCGATCCAAGGAGCGACCGAACACGATGGATTTCTCTCCACATTTGCGGGATTGCACTTCGGTAGTAAGTTTTTGTTTTCGGTGTTGTCTTTTGTAGTTGAGATTGCTCTGTAGTAGTACCTACGAAATTGGCTTTTGGGCTCATGCCGAACTGAATGATTGAATTTGGATGATTTGTAATGTAGCTACTAGCATCATACTTGTCTGATAAGCTTTTGTCGTTATGCTGCAAGCATCCTCGTGTCTCCAATGACCGCAGAATCATTAAATCAGGATTGAAGTCGTTTGCCTGTTTGAATGCATGTGTAATAAATCGAAATGCGATACTTGTCGATGTAACTTGACGTTGTAGAGCATGACGCGTGAAGTCTGTCCAAAATTTGTCTATCTTCATGTTTTTGCTTCCAGTTCCCTGATGAAGTTGTCGCCCACTTTATGAGGAAGGCTGGAGTGGACACCGCAGTTCCTCATGTGTATGTATCTGTATTACGTCTTTACTTTGCATTGCTAGTTAGAGGCTGGGAACAAATCTGAAATTTGTAAGTTGAGAGGTTTTTTTATTCAGCTCGATCGCTGTTTAGGCTCTAAACTCCAGTAGTCCCATATAGAAGGCCCCCTCGTTATCAAACCCATACTATCGAATGGGGTCAAATATCGATACATGCCTACCTATTGGGCGACATCACCGTATTTCTGTAATTTTTCACTATTAATGTTTGTTTATTACTATTTTATGTTTTTATTTATTTGTTTAAATTACCTCAATTTGAATGCCATGTTACGGTCGGGGATATGGTAAGTAGGTTGGGTAGTATCGATTATTGGCCGTTTTTGATAATATGGGTCTGATAAGGAAAGGAAATCATTAGTGTGTATCGTCGTATGTTTTCATGCAAAAAGTCAATCTCTGCTTAAAATTTGTTTCTGGGCGTTTCGAGGTGTCTAGATCAAAATTAATGTGCCATATGTAACTAGCGCTCTATGTACACCGATGATTAAGAAGGCATTGTCTCCCGATGTAACAGGTGAGGAAGGGATAACCTTCACTCACCTCGCTTGTTCCGATAATAAAGTTCTTGTGCTCGTTACCTCGTGCTAGGGATCGGACATCGAAGCCACAACATCGATGTTGACGTCGATGCCAACATCGCGAGCAAAACATCGATGTCGTTTAACATCGTTGACATAAACATCGATGTTTTACGGCATCGATGTTTTTAACGGCTAAACATCGATGTTTTTAACGGCTAAACATCGATGTAGTCTGCCAATTTATTCTTGTTTCTCAAAATTTGTTCAGCTTGATTTCATGTTTTAAATGTAACAAAAAGATGATGCTATGCACATTGTAGATACTGCTTATATCCATGCCATTCGACTCCTTCACAAAAAAGCCCCACCACTCACTTTTAGGAGGCATCCTCCAAACACCAAAACCGGGCACTATTATAAAATAATGGACGTCAAGCGTAAACAAACTACTACTCGGTTAAAAGTGAAGCAACAGTGTTACCAATATCAGTTATTTAAAATTGATAACTTCAATATTCTTCTTCATATTCTGATTGAAGCTGTTGATGTTCAACACAGCAAAATGTAGGTACATTAATGAAATGGGCAAGTTTTACTTGCTGGGGAAATTAATCCTTAGAATTAATATTTTAATAATATATTAGTAAATAATATCATTTTATAAACGCAAAAAAATCGTTTAAATTTCTTCCAGATCGTCATTAAATTATCAAGAAATCAACATCGATGTTACTCGGCAGAAACATTGATGTATCAAAAACATCGGTAGGTCACCATCGATGATCAATAAACATCGATGTTTACAAACATCGATGTTGAACATCGAACATCGGATCTAAAACATCGATGTTTCGAAAACATCGGACATTGATGTCCGATCCCTACCTCGTGCCTTTTGATTCGGACTGAACAAGTTCATTGTGCAAATTAGGGTACATGCGCATTTTCCAAATTTCTTGACGACGAATTTCAACAGTAAATGTCGATGATGATCTACCTTCTTGAGGACGCCCGAGTCGTCACTTTTGGAGCTGTAAGTCCTATCGTAACCACTTTTGGATTTTCGTTCCTTCTTCACTACGACTTTCTTCTCAACGTCGCTGGCTTCGTCGTCATCGGATGATGGAACGATATCGTGAATGGAATTAAACAGCTCCTTTAATATCTCATCAGAGCTTTTCTTGTCCTGGGCCATGGCATCTAGGTCGATAGAAGGTACTTTAGTTATATGAAGAAGATGGAATGGAAGAGGACCATAACGACCGATAGCGAGTATGTGTCAGCACGAAACAGGTGTCAACTCTCATCAAATATAAGCCGTGAAGATGGTGTAATATCCGGGAAATGTCCAGTCTAGAGGTCATCCGAGCCCTAGACTCTCTCATAACGAGTGCTGAGAACGTTGAAGATTCTTTCAAGGGTGTCCGTCTCTTTTGATTCGGACTGAACAAGTTCATTGTGCAAATTAAGGTACATGCGCATTTTCCAAATTTCTTGGCGACGAATTTCAACAGTAAATGTCGAATCCATTCAGGGGCCACGTGGGAGTTGGCTAGCTGGCATGCTCACTCAAGTTCAAAAAGGGATAGAGCAGCCCATAGCTTTTACTAACAGAGCTTTATCGGACACCAAAAAAAAAATATCCAGCGATCCATTGAGAAGCTTTGGCCTTAATCCACTCGCTAAAAAAATTTGATATCTACCTTTTTGGTAGAGAGTGGTGGTTTGTTTATAATGATAAAAATTAAGGAAAACGCAAAACGAGGAGATTCCTCGAATCTACCTTAAAGCAAATGTCAATATGATACTAAATGACAAAGTAATTAGACGTAAACCAAACCAAAAATAAAACTGGAAAGGAAAAAATAAAACAATATTGAAATAAATAAATAATTCAAATGCACTGGTAACCAAAGGATGCCAAAGCAGCCAATGAATGAAAACCTTGCTGTCAACAACAGAAATGAAAAAAAAAAAAGCCTTACTTACATCCAACAACAATGACGACCAAACAAAATGGATATGCACTAAAACCATGCGTACAAGTTCACAGACACCCTCAAGACCAGCAACAGCCACCAAGAACAGAAATGAAAAAAAAAAAAGCCTTACATCCAACAACAATGACGACCAAACAAAATGGATATGCACTAAAACCATGCGTACAAGTTCACAGACACCCTCAAGACCAGCTGTGGGACCAACTGCTTCAACCAGGGTGGATTGTGAGGCCGAATTCTGGCCGTCCAGGGAAAAAAAAGGAGAACAACGGGAGCGCTGACTTCAGCAGATCCGAACCGCGGGAAGTGCCACCGTCTCCCACCTCTGGTGAAAAATCCGATCCCCACCATCGCGCCGGAAAATCAAAAGTTCCTGAAAAACCTCCGGCGGATTTTTGATCATTCTCGTCGACATCGTCCCGGAATCAGCAGAGCTCCTGGCCTGAGCACTGTCCTGCGCTGAGACCCAGCCACCTCAACGCAGCCCAAACACCAACACGAACCACTCCAAGGTATCAGTGCATTCGGCATATATGTAAAGTCAAAGCAAACTCCCGACAAGTTAATAAACCTGTTTTATTCTTGTTTTGGTTTTGATTTGTGCGAACCTGGAGTCCTTTTGGTGTTGCAGGGTTTTAAAAACATTTATCGGGGCTTAAGAATTTCGGGGATTCTGGATAAGTCCCGTCCTGACTGACCTATGATAGCTTGGCCAGTCCTAGGGAAAAATAACAGTGAGCTTTGGGATTAGGTCAGCATCAGCTGGGCGTTCAGTGCCGGATGATAAATTAATCGTCCTCTCATTTAGAGAGTAAACATTAAATTTAACACAAAATCACAATGGCTTCGATCCAAAAATTCGACCTATCATGAGAACCTGCCATATAAACATACAAATTTTTCATTAAAAAAATAAAAAAAATGCCATAAACCAGCTTAAACCAAGGGGAGGACAAATTCAGTTGTCTGCAGTTGACCGCTAGAGTGCAGCTCTCTGGAAGGCAAGGACTATCACAAGATTCCGCCTTCCCTCCAAATTGTTGCTTCAAGTATCACTGAGCTGTTCCCAATCCCCGTTCCCTGCCTCTTATTATGCCCATCTCTGAAAATATCGAAATGAGAACTGCCTTCTCCTTTTCTAGATCCAGGGCAACATGGAGCAGCATATAAACTTGCATACCCTTCAAGTCTTCACGCCCAATTTCCAAATTTTTCGAGGATCTTTGTTATTCCCAGTCAAACTATAGACTTTTCATTCATTCATTCCTTCATTTCATTTACTCGTTTCACTTTTTTCTAATTTCCATTTTTCATTATTATTCCTCATTATTATTATATTCCTGGTAGGTGGAGCACCGTTGGAACTTATTTCTCGAACCCACTATTTGATTGAGTACACATTCGTGGGCAGTCAACAAAAATAAGCCGATGGCAGAACCAAATTTCATTGCTTGAACAGGAGACAGAGTATAATGAAGAAGATCCCGCTAAATTGTTGACGCCAAATCGGTTCAGATGGGCTTAGTATCAATCGCCATAGATGTTGGTTGTGGGTTTGATTTTGAAGTAGGTTTCTGAGAGTTTTACGTGTCTAGTGCATATTTCAAAACAAAATGGTACTCCCAATTGATTTCATTGATCCCTAAAATATTCTGAAACTATGTTTAGACAGGTGAGAAATAAATAAAATGTATTTAAGACATGGTAAAGCAACGAATCAACCAGTTCCCGCACAACCAAACTATGTATTATCAAGTCCTGTTCAACAGCGTTCAGTCACCGTAGAATTGGTGTTCTGGACCTCATGTCCCAATTCAATTTGGTTCCACTGACATCCTCTCTGATTTGATTTTCAGCCTGAGAATCGTCGGCATGGCAACGCAAAAATTTGTCTCCGACATCGGTACATCAGCCTTGCACTTCAACGCTGATGAAAACCATTTGGACTTGGACGACCCAGACGCAAAGTTCACGTTAAATGTGAACGATCTTCAGAAGGCCCTCGTAGATTATGACGATTCTCTGTTGATACCAAGAAACGCCGAGTACTTCGTTTGATGGGGTAGCCTGATTCGCCTCAATATACCCGTTAGGACGAAAAATTCATTTTCAATGAAGTGGGTAATGTGGTGAGTATTTTGATTGTTATATCTATAATAATTATTTAAATTGGCAAGGAGACTGATTCTTTTACTCCATACAACTCACTAGGTGTCAGAATGAAGGGTTGAGGGAGGTCACACTGGGCACCCAGCAAGTGAGACACGAGAAATGAAAATACAAGACTGATTATTTATTACCTGCTGGGGGCACTCTGCAGAATTTGATTATTATTTTTTTACTTCTTGATATTTATCAGTTTTGGAAAAAAGAAGGTCCCGAATTTGATTTCTGCATCACCTGGGTGCTCAACGAGAGTTAACAAGGTTGTAAACATTTTTTTCTGAATGGGCTCAATGTGCTTGAGTTTTGTCAGTACAAATGGGTATCAGACCGCACAATGCCAATTCGCAAGAACATCCACACACGGGTTTTACTGAAGCGGATGTTGTAGCCGCTTGTGCTGCCTTTGAAACTCTACTTCGTATTGGACAAACTAATAAACGCGTCAAGTGATTGCATAAAATTTGCGACCTGATTCCTAGATTTATCACTTATTTGATTTATTGGTGTATAAAGTTGTCAGTGCGTTTTTCTACAAATTCTTTCATATTGGGAATAACTATGACCTCCTAGAATAATCTCACCAGTAACCTGAATTTTCTGTGAAATGTATTCTGAATTTTGTCACAACTTTTCTTCTGAAACATGGGCAAGTGATTTTGTCGGTAATTTTAAAAGGCTGTGTAAAGTAGGTCTCTTCTGTTTTTGTCCGTTAATTATAGGGTTGTAAGAGATTCAGCATTCAGTTTATAAAATAAAAGTTTTTCCAGAACATGTTTGAATTTCTTTAAATCCTGCTAACATCCATTTATAAATTGTCTGTATTAATAAGGATGCAGCTATTAAACGTTTGGATTTTTCTATTCAGTACTCATTGAATAAGGACGAGTAGTGCCATTCAATTCACTGCTGAACACTAGATTCTTACACACTACATATAACATACGTCCTACTGACATATGTGGTTATTATCCAATGAGTCTCAGAATCAATAAACGGCCAGAAGTTTCTTCAACTTGCTTTTTCGCAAATTAAGCGATAATAAAAATGAATGATTGGTAAACTTTCAAGGATTCTACTAGTTTGACTTTTGGGACCTTTTCCGTTATCGTTCCGCCAGGCCTCTCGGCCGCCCGCCTGCTCCCCCTTCAGCCGCTATCGCTCCGCCGCCCTTGATAATGTTATTGTACTGTATATAATAAACGAAAGAAGAGAATACGGTGTACATAAAGGTTTATTTTACTCACATAATAAGATAAAATTGTTCAAATTTTTGTCAATTATTATTAAAAGTTTCCATTTACAATTGCGAATCTAGGAGGCTTCGGCGAGTACCCCATTGCAGTTTATTCCGGGTTTTACATTTTCCCCATAAGCTCTCAATCGACAGTGTGTGGGCTCTCGTTATCGGGTCAACAAAATTCAGGGAGTGGTTGACAGTGAAATGATGGAAATTCGGGTCCCGCGCTAAAGCTCCGTACGCACTCCATTGATCCGACATAATTGTCCTCTGATATCAACAATGAAGGAAAGAGTGTCATTTTAGAAGTGGCGGAACGATAACGGCGCCGGATGAAACCGGGTGGGCCTGGCGGAACGATAACGGAAAAGGTCCGACTTTTGTCCCAACCTGTTTTATAAGATCCGACAAAATCCAGAAAACCGGTAGGGACAGCATAGAGACCATTCTAAGAACAGGCCAAATTATAAGCTTGTATGAGGGTATGCGCCATTTTCCAAGGAACAATGAGTTTACTCTTTTTAAAGCTCAACAAGAGAATAGTTTTTCAACAAACGGTATCACCAAGGCTGTGAATAATTCATATTACGCATCACAAAAAGCATAATAGGTATACTGAATATTTTACATTGCTCTACTAACCATAACAAGTTGAGCAACACAGGGGGGCAGAAAAACAGACAACTCGCTAGCATGTAAACAGTTTTACTTGAACTCTTATCAGAAGTCCAATCAATATCAGTCTTGGTAGTTACAGATACACTGGAATAAAAATTAACTCAATAGTTGATTACGGAAAGATAGAAGATGCCTAGGGGTCTTAGTACAAGGTAAGATCACATCAGAGAGGAAAAAAACAAATGCCTCAGTCAAGGGTAACATTATATCGTTTATATACCCATCCCCGTAGGCTTCCATCCTCCCCTATATTCTAAACGCTTTAAAATACTATCTATCTTATAGAGAACCCCCCCCCCCCCCTCCATATATTCAATATAATTAGATAATAATGGTATGAGGAGAGATGGGATAACAACATGAGGGTAATATGTGTATGTACTTATTGATCCGGTGCAGTCTTCACAAAAACGACCTGCCTCATTCCAGCAGATATTGCTTGCCTCACAATTCGTTATGTAATAAACTGGATTCTTCTATTGTAGCATTTCCTCTCAGTTTTTGATTGATCAGAAGTGCAACATTACGTGCACCAATTATTCCTGTTTCAATTGCGCTTGCTGACCATTCCATAGCGTTGGTGTAGAATAAATCATCAGACAAAATGAAATTGTAGTCCTCAGCCATAGAAACATAGTCAGGATAGGCTAACCAGTCTATATGCTGCAGAAATTCAACTCTGTTGAATATTGAACCGAGTTTCTCACCTGTAAGGACAGTTCTTGAAAATATTTTCCAGACATCCAGATTATCGCTATCAGGCAAATATGTGACTGGTTTGATCTTACTAATTGAATTGAAAAGTGATTCATCCTTTACACTGATAATGAAATCAGGGACTTCCGTGGAAGTTGCATAACCAAAATATTGAGGATTAATATCACCTTTGACAATGGTACATACGGTTGTCCAATATTTACCAGGAACAGAAATATTTTCAGGGAAACCTTGAAACGATATTACATTTGAGCGACTCGAGTCATTTGTAAGAGGTGTACTAATCACCACAATGTCAAAATTGTCCTCGTTCATATTATCTTCGTTAGTCACCAAGTATTTTGCTGGCTTGGAACTTGTTGCAATAACTTTCTTGACAAATGATGGCACAACTTTAGCTCCAGAAGCATCCAGCAAGTTCAAGGGTAGGAGTTTATTACCTCCCTCGATTGAAAACAGGTCATTGCTATCTGTAGATACAGATACAGAACCTAGGGAACAAAATTGAACACTTGTTAGAATATAAGACAGTTTAATGAGTACTCTTAGTTCTTGTAGGCAGTATGTAATGAAGCATTTTTTAAAACTAAGGAATTTTCTCAGCCTGTCTCTGCCTGCAACTTGCAGTTGGTTTGCTCAGCCACTAAGGTGTGCATCAGTAAACATAACTATGATGGTGTGTCTGGGTAGTTGGTTCAAGAACCAGCAGATGGGTAGTATCTATTATTTCATTTGAAGTGTTACAAAAATGAGTAAATTACATGCTATAATGCACAATGCTAACAAAGTAGCTTTTTTCAAAAATCTATTTTGGAGTAATATACAAGCTAGGCTCATTCTTCATAGATGTTAAGAGCATTTTCATGATGATAAGTGGGGGAATGCATTTTTCAAATTCCTCATTAAACGGCACCTGGAAGACTCAATTGAAAGCAGTTCAAGTTGAACACAGTCTCTCAGTGTGCTAAGATATTAAGGGCTGCATCAGTCTGCTTCATCATCGCGCAATGAAGAGGTTATATATTAATGATAGTTGGGGGGGGGGGGGGGGGTAGTCTGCAAGGGAAGGCAAGTTGTAGACGCTGAGGAAATTCACTCAAGTAGAGAACTTAGGGTAAGCACTTACCAACAAACTGATTAACAGCAGTAGTCTGACCATAATTGCACTTCAGAGTAGACTGTATCAATTCATTTACAACCCTCGAGCTGAAACCGTCTTTTTCAAACCCATCCTTAGTAGAAACTTTCATATATTTTAAGAACACTGGATCAATTGCAGCCATCAGATCGCTAACTCGCACGGTATGACTTCATCTCATGTTGTAGGCTCGTAAACTCTGGCATGGAAAAAGCATAATTCATTGTAAATGTTCAGAGCATAATAGTACAAGATGATTACAGATGTTTCTTGTTTCTGTTTTGGTTGGTTATTCTTTGAAATTCTTGCACTGAGGTTGGTTATTCCTCGGACAGGAGCAAGGAGACTCATTCCAATCGATTCAGCGTCCAAAATTTTGTAGAAAATTATACCCCGCCAAAAATCCATTCTTTGAAAAGCACATTCCCACAGAAAAATCCAAGTGATGAGCCACTCTATCTGGCTCTGTTCTGAGATATTTTCAACGGCACATTGCATTCTACTCATTCACAAAATAGAACCAATGAGCAAAATGTAGCTGAATCCGGATCATTTCATGCAGAAGGAGAACCAGCACTCTTGGCTCTATCCTGCTGAACGGCAAAACGCCATCATCCTTCCAATCAAGATCAACTACGCCAATCCCGTTTTAAAGAAACATAATAGGCCTTCCCAGATTCAATACATTTTTCGAATTCGAAATAAGGAGGGATACCCGTATTGAGACAACGCCTCTTTTTTCTGGAAATATAGACTGACTTAGCCCATCCCACAGCATTCTTATATCATTTTTTTTTCCCTTTATTTAATCATTTTTGGTTGGCTCATTTCTGGTTAATGTCATCTGATTGCTTCATCATCAACCTACCACTAGTACATGCTATCTTCATAAATAGTGGCAAAATTGAATAGATATTCTGAATAATACTAAATTACCACATGTTTACGTGAAAAAATATCAATTTAACCTGGAAAATCTGGAGAGGAGATCATGTGTGTACGTCTCGAGCTTGAACAGATCAAAGCGATATCGCCACAGAAGCTTAATCATATCCCAATACTTAATTTTGCTCCCAACGAAGATGAAACCATTTCCATCAAACAGTCCTAAAACCTCATTAGACAGAGCCATCTTCTTTTTCAGTCCTGAAACAGTAGAACAATGATATTCAATGATATTATGATATGGTATCTGAGAGGATTAGGATAGCCCAGACCATCTACAATGCACAGGCTGGCCATAATGTTATGGGGCCCAACCGGAACACAGGGGGTATGGCATTTTTGACATCATAGCTCTAAAATTAGTAGCTTTTTCAAGTCTTCTAACGAGATTTTGGCATTACTGTACTCGGGGTTGCAGGGAGAATTTGGCTTCCAAATTTACAGTTTTCAGATCTTTTTAATCCAATTTTCTCTAGTAGCACGAGTGATACCAGTCTTTGATCTTGAATTCTTATTTAGCATTTTTTCTTATTTTAGCGTACAAAAAAAGTCTTTCTCCTAGACTGAGAAGTACTTATTTTCGAATAAATAGTCAGCTAGACTCCAGTATAGGTGGCCCCCTCGTTATCAGAGCCACACTATCGAATAGGATCACATGCCTGCCTTTCAGGCAACATCATCATATTTCTGTAATTTTTCACTTTTACAGTTAATTAATTTTATTTAGATTACCACTATTTGAATGCCACGTAGCGGTCTATGTAGGTAGGACGTAGGAAGGACGAGTAGTATCGATTATATTATTAACCGTTTTCGATAAGTGTGGGTCTGATGCTGTGGGGGCCATATCGGAGTTTTACCATCTGATATTATGGTTTGTAAAAATATTTTATATTAGAATTGAAACCGGGAGATTACTGCCAAAAAAGTGGTCTAAAACGGGACGTACGGCCAGCCAAACAATGCAGGATTGAATGAAATGAACAAACCAAACTTATCGGCGAAGGAAGAAGCGTATTTGTTCTTCTTGTGAATGATTGAGCCTCCTGTTTCAAAAAGTAATCCATCAACTTTAATGGTCGACAAGCGGCCACCAATGTTTCCTCCTTCAAAGAGAACGAGATCGACGCTGTCACCCAAAAGTTCTCGCAGCCAATACGCCGTTGAGGTTCCACTAATTCCTCCACCAATGATGGCTGAAAAGGAAGGAAATTCTGGATTATCCTTGAAGGAAAATATTCGCTATTTCTATAGCGATGAGTTGAATATTTACCAAAATACAATCACTCATGCCAATGGAATCATCAGCACTTGCTACACTTTACCAATTCGGGTTTTAGCAGAGCAAAGGGCGACTTTGTTGAGCATCAAAACGGTGATTATGAAACAATACAGCATGGCTCTATGGATTAAAAGCACAGGATGTTTACGAAAACCGAGCCATACAGTTAACTAACGCGCACTGGAACTTGCCATGCTACTCGAAGGATTTAGTAGCGCTCACAGCCAAAATCTACATTCGAGATGGGAGTAGAAATACCGCAGACGACCTCCAGTTACCCAAAGACAAATGATATTTTGCTAACAAGTGATCTCCAAACATTCTTATCATGTTTCAGTTAGACAAGTGTAATCTAATCTTCCCTAATCAGACACAATCTTCTTCTTCTTCCTCTTCTTCAACAAGTATCCAACCCATCCTCTGATTTCTGCACTTCAATTATGATGGACAGACTTTTGTGAGGAACTGGGGAAAACAAGTAGGACCACAGTATGTAGGTATAACATGACCAGAAATTTGAGAGTCCAAAGCGGGACACGCCATACCGAGGGGAGGGGGGGGGTTCTGAGGGGTAGGGAATACCCCCCAGAAAATGATAACTGTAAACTCACGTTTTCAGGCCATCTAGACATAGTGATATAGTTATTTTTTACAATAAAAATTAATATTTTAAATTATTTTGTTTGTTATAAAATGTTAAATTAGATGGAAAAATAACAATATATTTTATGTAGTATTTCAAACGTCTGACCTCCAACGCAAGACATTTGGGCGTCCCACAAAGGGATTGTGGGGATAGGGGGACAACTTGATGTAAAGTGGAACATGAATATGGTAACGTTAGGTATGTAGACTATACCTAATAGTCAGATACTCAAAGGAGATAGATTGTAAACTCAAATGATTAATACTTGCAGGCGTGCAGGTTCTTTTTGTGTGGACAGAACGCGTGAGTGTTCTTTACATTTCAGCAAATCTGGCATTTTATTAGCAAAGTTATTGGAACTCTCATTAAGAGCAAAACTGAGGCCCGAAGATCTTCTGGTTGCTGGAACAGAAAGGCAGAATGTTAAAAAATATTACCAGTTATTTTCAATTCATGTAGGGCACGCTATTTCTGATAATTTCCCAAAATCAAACATCTAGAGAAATCAGTGGTATAGTTCATCCTTTGGAATATTGCTTTCCTTGACTGGAGGATGAGGAAACTGAAGAATTGGCAGCCTGATCTGGCAATGGAGGTAATTTAACTCTGTTGTATTGGCAGCCATAACCAACGGCATCATACCCCCCCCCTCCCTGTTGATCACAAAATGACTGATTCAAAACCAGCTTTTGCGAGAATGTGAGCAATCTTGTAGTGAATATTGAGGCAGACTAACACCAGAATGATCATCTAGTATAATCCAAAATGACAATATAATAATATACCAAGAGAAGCCTTGTTGGACAGCAGTTTAGAAGAAGACAGATATTTCGGATTAATATTCGTCAGAAGGTGGGGAGGGGGGAGTAATTACTGTATGCACCTATAATATTACCTGTACATGATCCATAAAATAAAATTATGCTATTCATTGCAGCATTTTTCTTTTCTTTGAAATATCCCCATTTATAATATACCTACAACATTCCAAAAAAGCACTGAGGGTTTGAGATTACAATTGTTGGGGAAAGTTCTGCGAGTGAACAGGGGGGAAAAAATGTTAATTAGTTATCATTTCTTCCAGAAGAGTGCAGTCAAGGAAGGCAATATTCTAAAGGACGAACTATAGTTGTGAACAATGGATTTTATGTTCGCAACTCTCAAAATCCAGTATGCTCAAATATGAGCTCACAGAACCAGCATGAATGAGCAAACGAAACACTGGATCAATTCTATAATTTGATTTCCATGATGCGTGCCCGATCGAGAGGATGGTTAATGAAGCCAACAGAACAATATTGTTCACCGTCGTTGAAAAAATGGTACCGAAAAGTAACTAGATATCCATGAATTTGTTGTAACTTGTTTTTTCTGGACCCGGGTCACAATAAAACAATTTAATAGGCTAAAGAAGAATACAGGAAGACGACTGGCTGATGGAGGCAGGCGTTGGAAGAACGTTATCCGTTACGCCAAACTCGTCAAAAATCGCAAATCAATTTTTCAAAGAACTCATTTCGACCCCTACCCCACCCAAATTCGGTCCGATCGGGTTGAAAAGTTTCGACGACCAACTAAAGCGGGTAACAGAATTTCAGATTTTTACAACATTTTCTACTACCAAAATCGGCGTGGACGGCGTACGGACATTTGCTATTGATCTAGACACCTTGAAACGCCCAGAAAAAAATGTTGGGCCGAATCGGGGAGATTGACCTTTTGCATGAAATCAAAAGTTGATTATTCAAGGAGTATCAACCAAAACTACTCATTTTAGAGCTAGAATGTCAAAATTTTCCGATGGGAGGAGGGCTCTCGCCCTAGAACATTATGGCCAGGCTATCGAATGAATAATAACCGGACACCTTCGCTTCTAAGAGACCCTCACTTCTGAAAGTCATAATCGTATAATATGTTGAAAATTGTCATTGGGATCATTCCTGCTGTTGTAATAATGTTGTTTGTGCTAAAGTGAATTAAATTCATGGAAATTTATGAGAAATAACGAGCGGAATAAGGCAGAACAACAGTGACGCAACCCGATAAACAATTATTCTGCAATATGGAATAAATTGAGTGACCACCCCTCCCCCTTATTTAACATAGTATCACTTCATTTTAAAAAACCAAAAATGTCAACATTGATTTAGAAATCAGTAGCGAAGAGGGATTGCTACATGCCTGACAAAAAGGAGAGAGGCCTATTCTGTGTAGAATTTCACTACGGTTGGAAAAGATGGAAGAGCGTTTTTTAGCTTTTTCAGCCTCTCATCATGATTTTCGGAAGTCAAAACAAGTTGAAATAAGTTCTACACGCAGATAATTTTGTTTCTTCTCTTTCTAAGGAGGATTACTCCTGGGATTTCTCGTTCATATCCTCAAGTTGTCGTTATCCTCATTTCGTCGAGCTGATTAGCTGATCAGAGACCCATCATTTTTCCAATTATCAATAGCCACAATCAGCAAAAAGGCGACACTGAGAAGGGATTCGCAGTATTCTTGCATCTTCCATCACTTCCTTCGCGTGTTGCCCCAAAATGGCAGTGTTCAGACATTGGCACCTTGGAAATATTTACCTCGAGTTGACAGAAGGTCATAGAAAGGTTAAAAGGGGCCGATTGGTTCAAATTAAACGGGTTTCTTAGTGAGGCCTCAAGATACTATGCTTCTTTGGCGCAAAATTTCAATTGTGTTGGTCAGGCTTTCTGATGTTTTGTATAACTGTCGCAATCACTACAATAGTTTACGTCATATTATATGCTGAGATATCCATTATATGATTACAGTATTCGAAAATTAAGATACCAATAATAAGTCTGATAGGAATATTGATTTCGATAGTATAAATGGTCGAAATTATCGTGCAAAGTTGTACTGTTGCTGTGATGATGAAAATAACCCCAAATGCGTGCTCTAAATGGTATTCAAGTGTTGATGAATGTTGGCTGTTGTTCAATAAACATGTTTTCAATCTACTTCCCGATGCCCAGATAGGCAGTACTGACGCAGCGCCCAGAAAGTCATATTATATTACCGTCTTGATACCTGATTAATCAGCAGACTTGGGGATGAAATTCAAAACCTACTGAATTTTTGAAGGTTTTGACGGTCTTATAAGAAAGAATCAGAAACGATTCCCTCCAAATTTGGATTTCGTTTCGTTAACCTTTTGGAGGGCAAGCAGGCCGCACTGCGTGCTGCATTTTCATAAAAGCCTGAATTTTGAAGAAAGAAGATGAACAAATGCCTTGGCGATAAAATGTAATCCACGACCACACTATTTTTCCGCTAGGTTTGCGCGAGTATCGTCACAAAACAACGAAAGGAAAACTTTTACCTTCAATAGTTGTCAGGGTAGGCAGAGGATCTGCGACGACTCGATCGGAAACTAGTTCGAGGTACTTGCATCTCCCAGTGGGCCCTCATTAGACTCAGCGTCCAAAATTTATTGGAAAATGATACGTTTTTAAGCCTTATTACGCGATTTTGACATTAGTACACACAGGGGTTACGAGGCCCTCCTCAGGAAAATTCAGCTAAAAATTTATGGGTTTCAGATCTGATGAGTTTTAGAAATACTTATTTTTTCTATGCTTGTACAAATAAGAATTTAGGATTGATATATCAACCACCGTATTAGGTAGGTGACCCTTATTAAGGCGGTCCCAGCCTACAGCAAACCTTAGGTCGTTTGGAAATGGGTTGATTTTTTAGTTGAATCAACATTATATTCAACATTAAATATTGAATTCGAGACATTACAGAATATTTATGGAAACCGACGGGACGGCCAAACAAGTGGTCTAAAACGGGACTGTCCCGGCAAACACGAACACCATATTATTCGGTTATGATGAGTCAGTCAGTTCCTCGTTCAGCAACAGTCAGTGGTTTTGGGCGCTGACTTTTCTAGATGAAATAATACATCATGCTATTCATAATATGTGACTATACCTTTTTATTGTGAATCATAAATTACCATGAAGTACGTCAACAAAGCGAGGGTGCTATTTTCAGTGTCGTTTTGTATGGTTTTACGATCATATAAATAAGGCATAATATGATATGTGGAGCTTTACGACGGTTAGATTTCCACTACTTTTCTGACCATTTTTGGTGTCGAACGTCTTTATTACTCACAGGAGTGAAATAAACGGATGTGAGCACTTCTCAATCGATTCGACGTTCAAATGATACGAGTATAACGCATTTTCTCGTTCACTGATTTAACACTAATGCATTGAAAACGTTTGAGCGGATAAAGTGTAGTGTCCACCAAACCGGTACAAACAGGGCGCTCACCTGAGAAAAGCTACGAATTTTCCAGTTCAGTCTTACGGTGACCTAGGAATAATTGAGAAATTGAACGATTTATATAAGAGCTCTGGCTATTTATCGCTCACCCCTTCTTCTAAATCGCGATTCTCCATTCTCCAAATGATCGAACAGCGGACGAGGGCGCTAAATGATCCGAAGACTCGTCATATCAGCCAGAGACTTGTTGACGCTGTACCAGTTAACAGATTGCGGGATGTTGAGTTCGAGGGCGCAGGCCCTGGAGGGTGTATGAGGGTGCCGTCCTCCTTACCCCCCTGACGGCCAGAACGGTTTCAGTATTCTGGAGTACGCTATGGCACAGCATAGCATCTAGTGCTCTCCTCCGACAACACCGTATATTATGGCTTCACTACTCTTGTCACTGATTGTCCTCTTCACGATCTTGCCAAGTAAGTTCAAAAAAATATTATTTTCGAAAGTTAATAATTTTAAATAAAATTCCATTTTTTTTAATTAAAAAAAAAAAAATAAAATAAAAATAAATAATAAAAAAATAACGCCAAAGAGAAAATAAATTTATAAATAATTTGTCTAATTAGAAATTTGTCCTTCTGATAAAATGAAGAATATTCAAAAAATGTTTGCAACCTCACGATAAAACGTGCAAAAATTAAATTGTAGTTATTTGTAGAAGAGGTAGACTAGAAGAAATTTACAAATTTACAATGTATTTGGATCTTGTTTACCGTCAGATGTGTGATTTCAATTGAATTTCCCGCTACGAATATATGAGCACGAGGAAATTCGCTGGCAGAATGTTGACCTGTATTTGGCACTTATAATCCCGCATCCATATATTATGAAGACACTCGTCATATTTTATATTTGACTAATTTTTCTGTAGTGTTGACTCCAAACTTGGGGTTCAGGTCAAAATGTATCCTACTATTTATGAAGAGGAGGTGATGAGAGGAGTGTTTTTACTCTCAATACAGGGTGAATGAAAGCGAAATACTCGTACATAGAAAAAAAAATCCACCGAGAAAAAGCGTGTTGAGGAGAAGAGTAGAAAAAAAAGGTTTGCAAGGCGCGGAAAAAAAAAAAATAAAAAAATAAAAATAAAGAGAGGAAAGGGGATGAGTTAAAAAGAGGATTTCGCCGCTGGGAGAATAACCAAGTGACTTGGAATGAAGAAAGCAAATCAAACTAGTTGAACTATTGTGGCGCCATTATCCCGAATTCAGATGGATTTTAACGCTCGCCTTAAAGGTTTTCAGCGGGAATTCGTCTCCTCTTGGGAATTTATCATTTCAATTATTCACAGCGTCCAACTTCTATTTGGTATCTGCGCCCGACTTATTCTACGGTATGTGTAGCGGTGAAAGTGTTTTGTTGATGTCATCGCTCGGGTCCCTTTTCTACAAAACGTTTAATTTTTCTACCTGGAACACGGATCGTATTTATATACCTCCCAATCGGACTCTATAACAACATGTATTTAATCTTGTTCATCTGTTCGTTCATTAGAAAACAAATTTTTGTTGCAAGAATTTTTTAAATTCAAAATTATCTTTAGAGTCCTACGTAGTGGATGGAGGCATCTCTTTGAGGTTTGCCTCAAAACTAATCTGTTCGGATCTGATTTTGCCTTCTCAGGTTTGCTCCAACGCTCTAATAGAGCATATCTAGAACGTCTGATGAGAACATAATCTATATTTTAGATTTTCGAGCGTTCCTAGAAGTAATATTTTACGCCACTCGCTCTGACAAAGTGCCAAAAAAGTAGAAGCCTAGAAGTCTTGTAGATTAGCTTTATCTAAGTGCGTGTCTGGATTGACAGTCATGGTAGGTGCCTACTAATAGAGGTACTTACTTCTACGGGTAACGCCATCAAGTTGGATTAGATCGAATCATAGAATTGCAACTCAGCACCAAGTGCATAAGTGGCATTCAACGCACTCGTACTTACTTGAAAATCCGTCAAATTGAAGTTCAAAGGAGAGTCAAGATCGCTTTACTGGAGCGGATGTGGATCTGTAGAAAATTTACAATATTATGAATACGCATGCTCTACGTCGTTTTCATATACACCGTCAAGCTCTAACTTTCATATCAAGAAACGAGAGAAATCGGGGATGCAAATACGAAACGCTGCAATATTCATCCTTTTGTCTCGGTGGGAAATGATGAACGCGAGGCCCCACAATGATCACATTTAAAAACGTATTGTGTACGTAATGCATGCATAGAGTGGGGTGAAGTGGAGAGGGGGTAGGAACCTCATTACGAACTGAGCGTAGCGAGAGGAACATGCTAATGCGTTGGAGAAGGATCCCCCATCTCTTCCTCGACCCCCCCACAAACATAGCATCACGCTTGATTTAAAATTTACATGGAACTCTAACCAGAGAGCTTGCATGGCAATGTGTATTCAACTCGGAGTGGGAATCGATAACTGATAACATAATTAATTACGCGAATTAAAACAGGGATAAGAAGTGATCCCAAGCTGACAAGAAATCTCTTTTTCTGAACTTTATTTGACAAAAGAACGAAGTTGATTTAGGAATACTTGGTAGTTCGTTGATTATCCATATGAATTCCATCATTTCCTTCCTGGAATGAGAGAGAAAACTCGGTTGTATACCACATTTACCTGATTATTTATGGAATGCTACACTATACTTGGGGAACTCTACATTTCCTCTTATTCATCTGAAGAATAAACTGATAACTGATGCAGTGATTTGCTGGGATATGATAAATAGAAAAATCGAATGCTTAAAAAGTGTTCTGGAAGAGCTAGAGTAGTTTCATCCATACTGTGTCCAATTGTGGCAATGGGGGTGCACCCACTGAAAAAAGGGGGTGTTTTTTTGAGGTCCATCTTGATTTTTGAGTTATCACTATCATTGCTTCCAAAAACGCAAAAATCTTTGTTGCTTCGATTTAGGAAGGTTTTTTTTTTTTTTTTTTTTTTTTTTTTTTACAAAAATAACAAAACCAAGGGCAGGAAATTTTCAATTGGCTAGTTCTCCGCTAAAGCGCAGCGCCCTGGAAGGCAAAAACTGCAGTTGTAACTATTCTAGACATTTTTTGTCTCAAATGTAGCCGTTATTTCACCTTTTCACACTGGTTCTGACGTCACCATTCAGCGAGTAGTTTTTCTGAAAATCCATCAGCCACACTATTTTTGATGTATCTGACATCTTTTTCCACTTTTATAGTTATGTACAGTATCATTAAATAACAAAAATTGACCAATTTCAGACCCATGGGTACCATAATTGATCCAAAGCTCATCTCAATTGGCTCAACGTCCACAATTGACTGGAAAATGGTACATGTCCACGCTTTGGTCACTGCAAAACAATTTAATTTCAAAACACTCATTTTTACCCACAACCTGCCTTTTTATGGGGTGATTTGGTCGAAAATGTCATAGGCACAGAAAAGCCCCAAATAAATATGGTAGTCCATGTGCTCAGCAAATTTTCAATGCATTTTAATGTCTTCGCCGCGGCGACAGCGGGCGGACGTTGCGGGTTTGTAATCCAAAGGTATTTTCCATTAAGAATTTATAATAACCGATTATAGCAGTTAGCGGGGAAATCCTTATTCTGCTTTCGCCCGCTTATACAAATCGATCCTCTAGGCGCTGAACGCTTTCTTCAGTTACACCTTAAGTCGTGCTTTGTCACATTCACGTTCATCTATTCAACTCGTGTTTATAATTCTATTTCAAAGATTAGTTTGCTAACTCCTAATGATGCAATCGATGACCTCATTTTCATCCCAATCACATCCGAAGAGGGGTTGTGGCGGAATTTAACTATCTTAGTGACAAACCAACTCTAAAGGTCGTGGTCGACACGTTCAACTCATTGGGCTCCAAAGGGTGAGGGGCTCCTTTGATAAATTGAATAAGCTAATTTTTTCCAAGTTGTTCTTTCCATCTTCAAGACTCGCTGAACGTTCTGTAGAAATACTGTGACCCTTTGTTACGAAAAGGGAATATTCTTTTGTGAGAAAGGAGTAAAGATGTACACACGAGAGTCTTTTGTGCTTCGGGTCTTTTGAGGAGAAGGGATGGGTCTAAGTTGCGGAAGAGGAATGTGAAGGGTTGAACGTAATATTTCCTTCGATTTTAGTAAATCTTTGAACGGGTTTTACGGACAATCTACTATGAACGTGAGATTCATAAAATATTTGAGGTACGCGCAGAAAACATGAAAAAATTTACACATCTAAACGATTGAATGCTCAAAGTTGAGGTTACTTTTTCCCACGAAAGTGAATTTGAAAATGAAAACTGGGTGTGGACTGAATCTCGTTCTACAATTCTGATGAGGTGTTGGAATGGATGTTGCAGTTTACCTCCGTTAACATTACTGAATTCAGTTCAGAGTCATTTTATAGCTAAACAAAAAATGATTCGTTCATTGAAGCACAGGAAGAGTGAATTTAGAAAAATCATTTTCAACAAGGCTAAACTGCGGCTCAATCAAACGATATTTATTAAGGTAATGAGAAGAGTTGGATATTCTGATTCCATCGACTTACTTTCTTTGAGGAAAGTACACGTGACGGGATTTGATCATTAGGTCTCTCACATTGACCTCGTGTGTGCCACTCGGTCCAACCAGACGGAATGAATCACACTCTTTCTGAATTTTGCCTTTGCCATATGGCTCTCCGAATGCAACCGCCAATAAACCGGGGAAAAAAATTCACTGGGCCTCGTCGACCAGCGTAGGAATAAGGGAATCGTAAAATGTAACCTGTAGCGCTCAGCCTCCCCGAGCGACTATTGGACGTTGGTTGAACGGCAACAGTTAGGGTTTACTCGTTCAGAGGAGGGGAGTATTTCCCATTAATACGCTTACGCTTCCAGAGTTCTGGTCCCAGTGAGCGGCGTTGTTCTCGCATTCGATAAAACTATAGTTACTTACTCGAAAGCAACGATGTTCGCGGTAGTCTTACAACACACCCCTTGTGTACCATTTATCCTTTTGATGAGAACTGTCTCCTTTCTCCACCTTCTGAAGGTACTGATCGCACTAAAAATCAGTGCACATGACGCCTAGTCTGATTAACAGCTTATTAAACATATTAGCTCTATACATAACTCGATATATATGAGCTGCAGTTCTTCTGAAGAGAGTCCCTACTAAATCCCATCAATTTCAGATTCTCTAAATTATGTATTTCAAGCAATTCCTGATTCCTTCATCCCTTCTGGTATAAATAGTGAAGACCCCCGCCCAAATTTCTTACTTCGGCAGATATTTATTATTCATCTCCCTAAACGGCATAGTTTCTGCCAGAAGATAGCAGGAACAGTTTTGGTCAGAAGTTACAAACAACTGGACGGCATTAACCAGCAAGAAGCCAACTACTAAAACGCTGCAAATTCTTTCACAAAACTTGGTTACTCCTCGGACCAGGCGCATGGAGATTCATTTCAATCGATTTAGCATCCAAAGTTTAGTGGGTTACCTCACACGCCTAGGCACTAGAAATCTCAAAAACCCACATTCAAAATAGGATGATGGATACCCATTTTGACCCGTAACCTCTTCCGGTGGGCACCGATCGTCCAGCGATCCGTCCTATTGGGTTCAGCATCCAAAATTTAGTCGAAAATAATAGCCCACACCCCTTGATCGCCGAAAATCTTAAAAATTCTTTATTCCAAAAACACATTTTGATCCCTACTCCTCCCAAATTTGGTCCGATCGGGCTGAAAAGTGTCGAGGACCGACTAGAGCCGGGAACAGACCCTTGACCCAAATTTCAGAAAATGTTTCAGAGAATTATCTACTACCAAAATAGGCGTGGATGGCGGACGGCGTATAGCGGACGGACATTTTGACTTTTTTTATTTAGACACATTGAAATGGAGAGATTGACTTCTCGCATGAAAACATAGGTTGATTATTCAAGGAATAACCGTTCAAAAAGCAGTAATTCTGCTTGGAAAAGGGAGGAGAATGGAGGCAAGTACAGAAAGTCTTTCAATCCAATATTGTTTTGAATTAAGACTGTAAACATTTTGAGACTGAAAAATATCAAAGTGAGTTTCTTTAATTAATGAAGTTACATTGTTAAAACTGAAACTAGACTCTTTAAAACCTTACTCGGGTGCCTTCTTTGAAAAGAAAATATGAGTGAGCTTTCAGTATTTCCGTTATTTCTTCTTCAAGGACTATATTTACATTATACTTGCCTGTAATGCCTATTTTTTGTCTGTTGAACCAAAGTTGATTTTTTTTTTTGTTAATTGCAAATAAAAATAACCATACAACAAACGTCCGCTAAACGTATATTATCACGTACACGAAAAATCAGTATCAGTAGTATTAATCTGTAGATTAATACTACAGAAGACCACATATTTTTACGAGTAGGTATATTACCCCTATTATATTTTTGGGCACATTTCCAAAATTAAAGTAATTGAAGTCATTGTTAGGTTTTGAGAGGGAAGAATGATGAATATTTCTGATTTGCTAACTCTCATGATAGAACGAAATTAGCAGTTGAGAATTTTTCAGAACCTGAAGGGGTGGTTCATAACTTGAATTTCTACGGCAATTCCTCAATGCTCAACATGGAGCCAACTAAATAACATTGGAATTTTGTTAGTTGTACGAGCGTAATTTTGGTTGGTTATTCCCTGAATAATCAACTTATGTTTTCATGCAAAAAGTCAATCTCTCCGATTCGGCCTAAAAATATTTTTTTTTTACATTTCAAGGTGTCTAGATCAAAATAAGCAAATGTCCTGTCCGCCGTACGCCGTCCGCGCCATTTTTAGTAGTAGAAAATTTTCTAAAAATCTGAAATTTAGGTCTGGGGCCCGTTACCGGCTTTAGTTGGTCCTTGAAGCTTTTCAGCCCGGTCGGACCAAATTTGGGTGCGGTAGGGGTCGAAATGTGTTCTTCGAAAAATGGAATTTCGAGATTTTTGACGATCCAGGCGTGTGGGGCATAATTTTCCACTAAATTTAGTGCGCTGAATCGATTCGAATGAGTCTCTATGCTGCTGGTCCGTGGAATAACTAACCCCTGTGAAAGAATTTGCTGCGTTTTTCAATCTATTATAGTGTCATAATGCAGAGTTGCATCCGGTACCTGAAAACATGAAAGAAAATCAAACCACTATCTAAATTGTGAACTTGATATGAATTTGGAGCTTGATTGCTCAAAACTTGTTTTTTCGGTTGGCTCTCTTTTGGTTTGGTAATCGATCTACTCTTCCCCTTAGAAACGCTAATACGTCATGTGGTACGCTGTGGTGGCCCTTGTTTTGAAGTTGTTTCATATCTCAAGAACCATTTCTTCATTACTACTTTTTCACAATATTTATGAACAGAACTATTTTTCACAACTTATGAACAATATTTATGTCAACTCAACATTTCAGAGAATAAGTTATTCAAATAAACCAGTAATATTATTGAAATATTTTAAATAATCAAAAAAGAAAATCTTGGAAAAACAAAATATTGAAGTGCACTGAAAATATTTCTTAATAAACATGAATAAAATAGGGTCTTCTCAACTATTTCAAGAATGACCCCAATTACTAGAATGGTATTTGGTATGTGAACGATCAATCGATCATATTAGAAATTGAGGTGATTGAACATCAAAGTTTCAATTGAGCAAACAAAATGAAGGAAAGAAAAGCGGTTCTGTTGGAACCCAGTAACTGAGAAAGAAGTGACCCGACAAGATGCTGCCACAATAGCAATCTCACTAATATCTTTTCTTTTCGGCTCATGATTACCTCTTAACACTGACAGGTCCTGCTCGCCAATAGAAAGTTATTGGAAAAGTTTCAACGATGTAGCTCCAATACGATAGTTTTGGCCTCAATCCGCTACAAAAGTACCTACAAGCCTTTTATTTGTCATAAACATGGCTCGACTAAAGTCCGTTCAATGTTCTTACGCACATTCGTATTCGTATTATCCCAATGAAGTGTACCCATGACTATTAAAGGGGAAAAAAGGTGTCGCTCAATGGTCACAAACCGCATGTTGAAATGAAATGACTAAGGCTACAGGCTGAATTTGAGAAAAAACGCAACTACAGCAGCAGTCCTTGCCTACCAGGATGCTGCAATCTAGCCAAAAACTGTAGACAACTTAAAGTTTCCTCCCCTTGGTTCTGTTGTTGTTGTAAACCAATGATGGTTAAGAAGATAGGTCATTCCAGATGAAATTATGATCAGAATGCAACCATTTTTGTAACCAATGATAGTGACAACTCAGAAATCAAGGAGGATCTCACTTGGGTTGTCTCAATAGAGGTGGAGAGAACAACGCTGAATGCTGACGTCACGTAATTTTTTTTGTCATTAATTTTTAAATATATACTGTTTTAATTTGATGGGAAAGTGCTGTAGGTTCATACTCTCCAGAGCACCTTTTTGGTTGGTTATTCCTTGAATAATCAACCTATGTTTTCATTCAACAGGTATCATTCAACCTCTCCAATTTGGCCCAACATTTTTTTCTGGGCGTTTTAAGGTGTCTGGATTAAAAAAGCCATTGTCCGCCTTACGTACTGTTTTGGGTAGTAGAAAAATTTCTAAAAATCTGAAATTTTTGTCAAGGACCCATTTCTGGCTTTAGTTGGTCCTTGCAACTTTTCGACCCGATCGGACCAAAATTAGAGGGGGAGGTAGGGGTCAAAATTTGTTTTTTGAAAAATAATTTTCGAGATTTTGGGCAATCTAGGCGAGTGGGGTATCATTTTCCACCATGAATTGATCGGAATGGGTCCGGTACCCGCCACACCCACTGCTTCCCCCATTTTCCCCATGTTCGACATTTCCAACGACCTAGGCGTGTGGGATATCGTTTTTAACTAAATGTTGGACGCTGAATCCAATGAGACGGGTCCCGGAACGCTTGGCGCCCACCGGAAGAGGTTATGGACGCTGAATCTATTTTTAAATTAGCCTCCATGCTCCTGATCCGAGGAATAACCAACCCCTGTGTAAGAATTTGCGGCGTTTTTCACATACAATTTGTTCTTCTTCCTTCATGGGCTGCTCGCCCAAAAGATCTGACAGCCCCATATGTGGTTAACCCATGAGTGGGGTTAACTTTTATGAGTCGATTTATCTACTGGTCGTACGACTAAGATATCCAATTTATTGTGGTTAAATTACTCCATTGGATGGAGAGTATGTGAAAAAGAATACGATGACGACATTGTAGCATTTTGTTACTCCTCTAATCTCACTAGAGTTTATAATGAGTGTAGACATTGCACGGAGGAGAAAGGTATGACGTACGTTAGAAAACAAATTACTTGTCCAGAGAAGATATGTTTGCATCTGCCCGTAATAATCACGATAGTATACGGATTATCAAGGCGTAAATGCACCCTTGTCCAACACACGCAAAGTAGCCGTGCAGTTGGCCGAACTTGCCCGGTCGGCATTTACCCATGCGGGATATATTTCTCCAATGTCCTTTTACACGGTATGTGTGAAATGAACCGTGAAATGGGAAACGACCGTGAAAAATTAGCCCTTGCGCCAGTAAATCCATCTTCCCGCGGGTGATGACGAGTGTGTCAACCGGCTTGATGCATTGGACTTCGTGGCCCAATCAGTTCTGAGCAATGAAGAACGCCCGAAACGTGGTCTATTATGGACAGTATACTATAGACTGAATCAATACAGTACCTATTCAAGCAGAAAATATCAAAAATCATAATGAATTTGTGACACATTTAATTGGAAAAGTAAAATAGAAGGGGTAATGACAACAAAGATCAGGAATACGTACCATGTTTTTCATCATTCTCAGGAATTGGCTGACAATAGATTATCTAATGATGTCTTACCACGCGTTTGCTTATAGCATACTAATGTGACGAACATCATTTTGAGGAGAAGCCTATTATAGCAGTTTCGGTGGCTTGGTTACGGCGATGAACACATTATTGAGAGCAGTTTACACGGCAAAGTGGCGTAACTCTGTTGCAACGTTGTACAACAAATTGAACATTCTGTCTCCTAGGATGAACTACGTGTATAGGATTGTAACATATGTGTACTAGTGTCTAGAGACCATTCGGAAACGGGAAACCGCTCGATCAATAAGAACGAGCAAGTCCAGCATTTGAGCGGTCAAACGTCCCATAAATGATTTCTAGCTCCGGTACTTTTTGAGTACCACACCTTGTCGATTGAAAAGACTGGAAATACATCAAAATTCAAAAAAAGTTGGCCATTTATTAGACAAAGCGAATGAGGATACTATCAATCAAATATTTTGTTTATAGGTGAAATGCAGCTGAGAGAAATTCATAAATAGGTATGGAACATATTAGAGTGGTACAGTATAGTAGTAACACCAACTTCCTTCAAAATGTGTATTTCGAAAAATGGATTTTCGAGATTTTTGGCGATGTAGGCGTGTGGGGTATCATTTTCCGACTGAATATTGGACGCTGGGTCCAATGAAATGGGTCCCAGAACGATTGGCGCCCTATGGATGAGGTAATGGGTCAAAATGGGTACCTATTTACCCATTTTGAATGTATGTTTTCGAGATTGTTGGTACCATGGCGTGTGGGGTATCATTTCCCACTAACTTTTGGACGCTGAATCCAATTAAATGGGTCCCAGAACGATTGGCGCCCACCGGATAAAGTTATGGGACCCTGGATCGATTGGAATGAGTCCAGAACCCGCCAAACCCACTGTTTCCCCCATTTTCCCCATGTTTGAATGTGTTTTCGAGATTTTTGGTACCTAGGCGTGTAGGGTATGATTTTCCACTAAATTTTGGACGCTGATTCCAATAAGACGGGTCCCGGAACGATTGGACCCTCTGGATGAGGTCATGGGTCAAAATGGGTATCTGTCTACCCATTTTGAATGTGTGTTTTCGAGATTTCTGTTACCTAAGCGTGTGGGGTATCATTTTCCACTTTTTGGACGCTGAATTGATTGAAGGGGTCTGGGACCCGCCACAACCACTGTTTTCCCCATTTTCTCCATGTTAAAGAAATGAGCCTCCATGCTCCTGGTCTAAGGAATAACCAACCCCTGTGAAAGAATTTCAGCGTTTTTCGAAAATGGAACCCCAATCTTTATGAGATTCGGATTCTACCCGAAATTTCATAAAAATTTCATCTCCCAATCAATTATTTTTTATTGCGCGTCATCGGTTCAGCAAACATGCAAAGTTGCGTAACTACAAAATTGTCAATAAGCGGGTAATGGTGAACACTAAAGTATAGTACATGAATTTTTGTTGTTTCTTAACGCTAATTCACGTGATGGAACCTTTATTGATTCGACTCAATTTTCGTGGAAGAATGACTGAAATTTGTGAGTTTATTTTGCGTTAAAAAAAAAAAATCATCTTTTAGCGCGCGTGGTGGCCAAACCCCATCCATCACTCACCAGGGACCTACTCAGACTTAAAATTAAGCCACCTAAAAGCAATAGTTGGTGTACTAAACGGCTTCGCTCCTCGGCGTTTTCATCTGAACTCATATAATCTTTGCCCAGCACTCACATCCCTCACATACACCCTCTTTGGGACACAAACCCCAGTGAGAACCATACCCTGCAATAAGTTAGTCCACAAGCTAACAACCCTCTTCAGGGGGCTAGGACTGTTTATGGACTAAAAGAATGGGACACCTGAGAGAAGCACAACAAGCCACCAGGCTTGATCAGATGTGGAAATTAAAAACATTAAAAATATAGTACCATCAACTTCTTGAGAACAACGTGTACCAAAAATAGATGAATAATTTGAAATTGAAAAAAAAAAAAAAATTGATTAAATTCTAGTTATTCATTGGTTTTCAGGAATCTGCTGGCTGGTCTATTAGTGACTGTTCAAGTAATGATACTAGGAAACTTGAATGAACGGTATCAATGGAGGGGTGACTTTGCCCTTCAATAGTGGTGAAAATGCCCGTGAAATTAGTCTCGAAGCATAATTTTATAATATTATCGTTATAACGATACTTGGAAATTCTGAGAAGGAGGAACACAGAGCGAGTGTATTAATCTCGACTCATAGTTGTGGTAGACTCGGTCACTTTTCATACATCGCGCGGACTCGAGTAGAGCGGACGGATACACGCTGTAGAGGGGGTTGTTGGATGTGGTTTAAACGGAGCTAAGGTTATGAGGGATGTGAGGAGTTTCCGAACCTTCTCGCCCATATCACGGAATCGCTTTGTGCGATACCACTTCAAAACCACTCTAGCCCGCTCCATTTAAAACTTGTGGTGCTGCTCGATCTCATACGATGTTTTAGTTTGCCTCTTTATTGGAGTGTTTCGCTTATCTCCGTTGGAAGTTCCAACTTGGGGTATTGGGTTCCTATCTCGGACACAATCTTCCGCCGCTCTCATCTCCCTCTCGAAAGGACCTTCCATTAAATTAATTTTCTTCTTTTTACCCTTCTGATAACAAAAAAAAAAAAAAAAAAAAAAAACTTCTGGGTTGTGAAATCGCCTGACTTATCCTTGTCCAATGAAAAAAACAGCTGCATTTTGTACACGTATCATTCTGAAAATTCAAAGAGAAGACAAGCTCGACTATGCAGAGTGTCTCCAAAAATGTTCCCCCCTCCAGCTATAATTGTTATTCTGGAGTTTTTGACAAAAAATTTGAAATAGTTTGTGCAGTCGTTTTCTGCAATGTGAAATTTGAGACCCTTGCAAAAAACCACCATACGTAATATATTAAAGTTTTTCGAAAAAATCCAGAATAACGATTTCATCAGAGGTTGGGAGTTTGGGTACACCCGGTATTAGCTATGAGTGCTTCTGGCAAAATGTTTGACTTTGCTGGCTTCGGTAATCCAAAATAAAATTATTACAAGAAGGACTCATACCCGAAGAGCCTCCACATACGGCACGGGGAAACAGAAAATAGGAGGAATTAAAGTGTATGGGGCTCGTTTTATTTGCGGTCACAACACGCTAAGCTCATACTCCATCTCAATTCTTGCAGGAGAAAAATGGCTGGATCGTATTCAGTAAAACGGGCTCCGCGAGGCATCCCATTTTGTTTCATAACAAAGAATGACATATAGTGTGGCTTCCGGGCGTAGCCTCTTTTGTAATTACTCATTTTTAGCACAATTTAGGCGCAGGATGAAATTAGGGCGCTTCATGAGAGACCAAACTTTGTTTTCCCAAGGAAAACAATTTGGACACTTCAGGCACCTATCAAGAAATTACCCGCGAGGGCTTATATACGATACATTACACTTAGACAGGTTGTAAATGTTAACAGATACTTTCCTAATTGAAGAAAAGCGAGTTTGTCCCGAGCAAAGTTGTGTGGTTGTTTCAAGCAAAGTATAGGGGTGTATGATCGTGAATTTGGAGATCCTACGGAATTTATTGGGTGATAGCGTATCTGTAGGCATTCACACGTGAATCTATTCCTAGTGGTCATGGCGGTAATGGGGACGTTGTGTTGAGTTATTTGGTTGTTTTGAGATAGTTACAGTCGTAACTGGATGCCGGCACTGCCTAACTTCGTCTGATCCACTCCTCGCTGCTGTGTGGATCTAAACGCACTATTCCCACCGGAACAAACCCTCCCGTTTCGCTTCTGATCATTAATCGGTTGAAGCTACGGGCTATCGGCCTTCAGTGGAAATCTCATTGACACGACGCCAACGATTATTTATTAGCATCGGAGTATAGAAGGAATAAGGGACGGGAATGTAGTTTGGAGCTGACGGAATACGCAACGCGCTACCAGTTTGACTTCAACTACACACGGTAATGACGCAATCTGGAACAGCCACTAAATCAAGTCCCTTCTGGGGAACTCAATCCAATCACATTGGCCAGTAATTAACACTCCCAAGGTATTAAGTGTGGAGCGTTGATGAAAGCACGCAGAGATCATTCTAAATACTCTGCAGCAGATCATTCACACGTAATTTATTATTAATTTACTATAAAAATAAAGTATAAAACAACGACATGAATTAAACAAATATAGTTGGTACTAGTAGTTCCCCTAAAAAAATAAATAACATTTAAATGAATGAATTCTAAATAATTAAAATAAAAATAGTATAAAACTACAAAAACTAACCTATAGGCCCAGAAGGCCGGAGAAATGTGTTCCATACAAAGCCATTGCGAGTCTCTATGCGCATAAGACCATCGTTGAGTAGAATTTGAAATATCACTTAAAAGCTGATATTTTCGCATGTATAAACTGGTGAAACTGTGATGACGCTCTACTTCATTTTGTAAACGATGATGAAGGTTGTATATTCACAAATTTAACGTTTTTAATGATAAATAACATTATTTATTGATAATTTAGGGGTGAATACGATTGGTAGTTTCCTAGATTCTTAGAAAAAAAAAGGCTGCAAATTCTTTCACACGGGTTGGTTATTTCTCGTACCAGGCATGGAGACTCATTTCTTCAACATGGGGAAAATGGGGGAAACAGCGGGTGTGGAGAGTCCCGGACCCATTCTAATCGATTCAGGGTCAAAATTTAGTGGAAAATGATACCCCACATGCCTAGGTACCAGAAATCTCGAAAATACACATTCAAAATGGGTAGATAGATACCCCTAACTTCCCCATAACTTCTTCAGGTGGAAGCCAATCGTTCTGACACCCATTTATTTGGATTCAGCGTCCAAAATTTAGTGGAAAATGATACTCCACATGCCTAATCCATTTTTCTATGTACACATTTTGACCCCCACCCCACCCAAATTTGGTCCAATTGGGCTGAAAAGTTTTGAGGACTAACTAGAGCCGGGAACGGACCCCTAACCCAAATTTCAGATTTTTAGAAAATTTTCTTCTACCAAAGTCGGCGTGGAAGGCGGACGGCGTACAGTGGACGGACATTTGCTAATTTTGATCCAGACATCTTGAAACGTCCAGAAAAAGATTTTGGCCCAAACCGGAGAGATGAACTTTTTGTATGAAAACATAAGTTGATGATTCAAGGAATAATCAACCAAACCATTACATGTGGAAATAGCTTATAATGTCGCTCGTGCATGGTTGTGTTGGACGCTACATACTTTATCCCCTATCCCCAATGAAGGTTCCACTGGCTTAAGCTAAATGCCAAATTGTATTCAAAATCATATTTTAATGACATAATAATTGTCTCACCATTGAAATTATAAAAGAAATGAGAAGGTTGGGGTCAGAGATTCGCAAGCTCTAATCTATCAATTGCGCCCATAGGGCTCCTTATCCATAAAATGGATATAATGCCCCATTCCAGGGGTGTAACAGTGCCTTGTTAGGTGCACAAATGGGAGAAGCAATCAATTAAATGAAGATCTCAAGCTGTCCAATATTTTGCGTAATACCATTATTAGTAATACATGTTTATGCGGAACGCTAGTAGCACAAAGAACCCACCTATAAACTAGCCACCTATTCAGCAAATACAGCAGGCGCTTTTCAATATGTGTGATTTTCAATCGTATAACCGATGCCAAAGCAAGTTCAAACTCGTGTCTCTCATTTTCGCCAGCGTGTATTGTATTTTCCGAAATGCAATGATTGTAGGATTATATTGCCGGAAGTAATAATGATGGCAGTCAAAGGTAGACCGAGCAATCCAAAGAGCCACAGGCCAATAGCTGTCCTAGGTTCATATGAGCAAACGAGTTTATACCTATTGCAGCGAAAAACAGAAGTGATACCCACCTACGTAGCTCGGCCAAAACTGATAAACAATTCGCTTCAAATTAAACCAGTCACCTAGTTCAAAACACATACCAATATCCCAGGAGTTTGGATCGACCTACATTCTACTTCAATCAGAGGATGGAATCAGTTTTGACCCTCATTTGACACCAATAGGCTTTTGTAGATTCAATGCCTGAGGTTTATTTAAATGGTCGATGGGAATCGCAGTTGGTGTTAGGGACATATGACACTAGCAAAATATCAAAACCAGTTCTCATATAAGTACTTAATTCGTATATCCGAAAATATTCAAGTATCGAATGAAAAGTATTCAAACTTAGAAGTACTCACAAGAAATACTTACAAGAATTAAAAAAATCAGGCTAACGTAGTGTGGGAGTATTTTGGAAACATAATAAAGATATATTAAAATGGCAAACTTTTCATCACTTCAAAACGGCTACTTATTCAAGAAAGTACTTCAAAATGGCAAAAACCCTACAGCCCTATTCATCCATCTCCATACTAGCTAGAAACAATAAGCCTTCAAGATGTGTTGGTGAAGCCTGGACATACTCTGATGGACAAAATGTATTGGGTTTGAATTTAGTGGTGGTGAATCAGATTTTTTTGGTGTTAGCAGAATTAAAGGGATTGAAGGGGGAAAAACAACGAAAAACAATAAAATACAATTGTTGGTAATTTGACTCCATATGAGTAATTTTTTCGATACTGGCCAAAAGTACTTAATACTGAAATCTGTAGTATCGATACCAGAAGTACTTGATATCAAAAGAAATATTCGATACCTAACTCATATCAATCAGTATCGTATGTCTCTAGGTTGTGTTAGGAAGTGGTCGACAATAACTGAATTTTCCGCAGCCGAATGCGCTAAGGCGGCGTAGCGACCTCGCTCTGGTCGGAACCCTGGCGTGTCGGTGTCTATCGTGGAAAATGCATGTCATAGCAATCACATGCCATTCTTCTACCCTGGCAAGACTCTTCTCGAGTGATTTCATGCCTCTCGCTCTCGGTGAAGGTAACTACTTCCATAGTCGACGTTCGGTACACAAGGGATCTCCGATGTGAGCGCGCTCTTCCGACCAGTCACAGAACCACAACCGCCACACTATGGAGATTGCCTGTGTCACTGAACAACCAAAATGTAATTATTTCGAATAATCTAGGTGCCAATATGTACGTAACCACTGTAGGAACGATTAAAAAAATGTTGTAGGCAGAGGAACTACAAAGTGAGCCACAGGAACCTTTCCATTGATAAAATAGTATAACATACTCAATCATTATTTTTAAACAAGTTGCATTTTATGTACATGTCCAGGAGGATATGCCATTATCGTCAGGAAGTGAAAATAATGTCTGCTAAGTGTCACCTGCTTTCTCTGATGCAGACTTCCGATGTCTGAAGAAAGCTTGCCTTTTGCTTCTCTGAAAATTCTCCTCTATCCTCGTTGGCCTGGGGACTTCTTTCGGTTGGTTATTCCTAGAATAATCAACCAATGTTTTCATGCAAAAAGTCAATCTCTCCGATTCGGCCCAATTTTTTTTGGGGCGTTTCAAAGTGTCTAGATCAAAAAAGTCAAATGTCCGTCCGCCGTTCACGCCGATTTTGCTATCAAACAGTTTTCTAAAAATCAGACATATGGGTCTGGGACCCGTTTCCGGCTCTAGTTGGTCCTCGAAACCTCCCATTTCACCACATTTCAGCCCGATCGGACCAAATTTGAGCAGCGTAGGGGTCAAAATGTGTATTTTGAAAAATGGATTTTCGAGATTTCTGGTACCTAGGCGTGTGAGGTATGATTTTCCACTAACTTTTGGTCGCTGAATCCAAAGAGACGGGTCCCGGAACGATTGGTACCCTCTGGAATAGGCTGTTGGTGCCTATCTACCCATTTCGAATGTGTGTTTTCGAGATTTTTGGTACCAAGGCGTGTGGGATATCATTTTCCACGAAATTTTGGAACGCTGAATCGATTGGAATGGGTACGGGAACGATTGGCGCCCACCGGAAGAGGTTAAGGACGCTGAATCGGTTGGAGTAAATCAGGTCTGAGGAATAACCAACCCTGTGAAGAATTGCGCGTTTTTTTTATCCCGCTTTCGTAATTTTGGGATCCATTAAGAATGGAAGGTCTGCTGGGAACAGCTCCATGTCGACCCATATTGGGATGACCGAGAAATGCTGGTTGAGCTGCAATCACCCGTCAATCGTCATTTCTGACGTACACGTTATGAATGAACATCTCATCCTCGTAGGACCGCCACTCCACTGCAATTGCAACTGAATAGGGGTAAATGGAAGTCCTCTGGAAGGGTAATGGCCGGACCACGTTTTTCTCATGCTTTATCCGATTTTCACTGAATTCGAAAAAAGGAAGTATGTAGGGCTCAGTTTGGGTAGATTTTTGTTTCTTTTTTCACCGAGTGCCAGGATTTGGGACTTTTGTTGAAGTACACACCCCATTGCAGAGCTTTAACCGTCTACATCTCGTTTCCTTTTGACGATTCGGACTTTGATTGGTAGTGGAAGTCATCGTGGAACAAATAATGTTCCTGAAATTCGCTGTTCGTGGCAAAAACCCCGGAACAAGAACCAAATTGTATCTGAGGAGTACGTAGCTGAGGGTAACATCTGACAGCGTAACGATGGTCAGAGATCTTTATCACAGATCTGACACCGCCACGATGTTCTTCTGATCTCAAAATTACACAACACGTTTATTGAACGGACTGGCAGGATAGAAATTGATATGACATGAAAAATGAACAAAAGCAGTTCATCTTGATAAGGATAAGAAAACGAAAGTAGGGATTCTGGCGGTGGTGGTTCTGTGATGGGCCGGAAGAGCGCGCTGTCATTGAGCACCCCTTGTATACCGAACGTCGAATCTACTACCGTTAACTTAAGGAAGGAATAACTAACCAACAAGTGCGTCACTTGACAAACTCAATTTTCGTTCAAATTTCTTTGTTTTACTACCTTTATTTTTCTTCTTTGGTCTAACTCCATACTTCAGTATTGTCCCATTCCTCTCTGCTCTTTTTTTTCTTCTTTCATCTACTTTTTCCTCGCTGTTTCGTTTTTTTCTATTTTTTTTGCGCCTACCGTTTTGCGTTCTTCTTCTGTTTTCTTTTCCCTTTTTTGTCTCCGTCGGTTGTTACCTCGGCTACTCGTTGTATCTACTCCCTCCTTTTTTTGTACTCGTTATATTGGATCCTTTGTGCCGCCTTAGGGCCCTTGTACTCATCTCACTCATTTTCTTTCCGGTTTCTTTTGTGTCTTCGACTCCGTTATATCCCTTTTCTTTTTTCTTGCATTTCTTTTTCTAGTTTGTTTGCTTCATTGCCGGCTTGGGCCCCTCCTTAGGCCTGGTTCTTCACCTTGTTCTCTCGTCCTTTGGGCGTTTCCTGCGTTGCCTTTCCCATTTTTTTGACTTTGCCCTTTTCTTCTTTTTTCACTTGTTTTGTTTTGTTTTTTGGTTTTCAGGCTTTTCTTATTAGTTACTCGTGTCTTATTTTCTTGTTTTACTAGTCCTGCGTTTTGTCCTTGGTCTTCTTTCCCCCCGTTTTCCTTCCTCGTCCCTGCTTCGCTCCTTTCCTGTATAGGCTTCCCCTTTCTCGATCTTGCTTGTGTTGTCCGTATGTTCTATAGCGCACTTTGGGCTATTCCTGTTTCGTTTCCCCCTTGCTTTTCTTTTTCGTATTTTTAGATCTTTGCTTTCCTGCGCTCTCCAACCCCTCTCATTCTCACTTCTTTTCTTTTGTGCTTTTGCCTCCTTGTTTCCGTTTATTCATGTTCGTTCTTTTCTCTTTCTTTATAAGACATGGAATTAGAAATGCGAAAGACTATTTCTTGATTCTAAAACGGATATTCAGGTCTTACAGATTAGAAGTCCCAATTCGATTAAGTTAGGGCCCACCGGGATGACAGCTCAAGGGACGGGACCACCTCCGAGTTAATTCAATCTCATCGTTAGTCTGCCGTGGGTACTATTTAGTATGTTTACAATACCAGGAACACCGAAAGCACCTGCCGAGGACACATCCTTATGCTTATTTATAAGATACGAGTACAACTTCTAGCTAGGCGAAAATCCCGAAAAGGTAACCAACTTGACCTGTACCAACCTCAGGCGGGCGCCCATCCAAGGAATAACCAACCTCTGTGAAAGAATTTGCTGCGTTTTCCACTTCGTTTTGTTTGGTTATTCCTTGATCAATCAACCTATGTTTTCATGCAAAAGGTCAACCTCTCCGATTGGGCTCAAAATTTTTTTCTGGACGTTTCTAGGTGTCTAGATCAAAAAAGTCAAATGTCCGTCCGCCGGCCGGGTATCTATTACTCATTTTGAATAGATTTCTGGTACCTAGGCGTGTGGGGTTTCATTTTCCACTAAATTTTGGACGCTGAGTCGATTGGAATGGGTCCGGTACCCGCCACACCCCTATTTCTTCATGTTGAAGAAATGAGTCTCCATGCGTCTGGTTCGAGGAATAACCTACCCGTGAGAAGGAATTTGCATCGTTTTGTATTCTTACTGTCACGAGGTGAATAATAGGTGATTCTCTAAACTCGATTTTTCTGGACATGAGCTCAATCAAGACCAATCTCGCTAATATTGGTTGTTCGTATTCTCTAATCAAATTAATTCCACATGAACCATTTTCCCCCGCTGCAGCCACAGCTCCAACTCGGCTGAGGTAGGAATGTCAAAACATGTTTTTATTGCGGTATTTTGCTTCTGAAAATGTGAAAGTGAAATGAAAATCTCGATATTTCCCAGCAACTATCAAAAACAGACCACGATTCGTAAATCCCATTTCACTGGTGGCAATACATTGTTATTTTCGGGGAGGTTTATCCCCCCTCGACGCTCCACCGTCATCACGAAATGAACCTAATACGTTCAATTGTTTGCGGAAGCCAAAATGAACAAAACGCGAGTGTTCTAATTGCCATTGCTGGTAGAGCTAAAACTTCAATCGTTTTGATAACTCCCGGTAGAAATGGGCGGGTTGTGAATGGTGGTTGCTACCGGGTGAAATATGCACGAGAGTGCAAATGAAGTGCTATCATCACCGCAAGGGCTCTTGAGCTTGTTATTTCCTTTTCATTCCCTTAGTTCAATTGACCGTATCATCACGCTTCTCCTGCTTACTAACAACTCCATGAACGACACTCAATTTTTGCTACAGTTTTTACTACAAACGCACTTCTTTATGGAATTTGTTAAAATTGACTATAGGAGCTATGGGAGGTTATGGGGTATATCGATATATCGATCTATACTGGCAAGTCGATGTCGTCAATCAGACAGATATATTGTTAATATATTTCTAACCATTTGTTTATTTTTACACTTTTATGCTTAATTCACAAAGTTCTGATATTCATTTTTTACACTCCTCCCCCCTATTATAAAGTTCCGCTACTATCAATAACTCGCATACGAAGTATCGATATTATGACGTCACACTGGCGTAGCCGCAAATAGTAATTTTTCTATAGAATTTATTAAAATGACGACCGGACCCAGATTGGGGGGGAGTAGAGTTTTTTCCCTTGTGATGAGGGCAGAGGCAGAGCATTACTGCTCCTGGGCGCTGCATTATTGTGCCCGGGGGAGTAGGGGTTAAAATGTTTTTGGAAAAATCGATTTTCGAGATCTCCGGTGATCTACGTTTGGGGTATTATTTTCCACCAAATTTTGGACGCTGAATCGATTGGAATGAGTCCCGACGAAAATGAAAACGATTGGCGCCCTCTAGATGAGGTTATGGGTCAAAATGGGTACCAATCTACCCATTTCGAATGTGTGTTTTCGAGATTTCTGGTGCCTAGGCGTGTGGGATATCATTTTTCACTGGACTCTGAGTCGATTCGAATGAATCCCCATGCTCCTGGTCCGAGGAATAACCAACCCGTGATAGAGTTGCAGCGTTTTTTTTGTCTTTATTTTCGTGTGTCCATGTACGGTCAGAGTATAAATAGATATTTTTCTGCCAAGAAAATTCATCTTCTTCTCAATCAAGTCTAGTTCTCAGCACAAAAAGTATTCTTAAAGGAAATCGTAGCATTTCTTATGTTCTTAGTGTACGATTTCATGTACTCCAACCAACATATGGGATAAAAATCCTGTAGAGGCTATGTTGGTCCACGGTGATGCCGACCAAAACTTCGCTTGGAACGCTGTGAGGCTTCAAAAGGACGATTTCACCCCGTTCCCCACCGTTCAGGAACCCAAAATTCCCTTTTTTGGGCACTAGGTACCCTACTGGGGACGGTGCGGAGGCTTGACTCATTTCTTTGTAGGCATGTTATCACAGTCTCAATTCAATGTGATATGAACATCCTCATGAATCCATGGTATTCCCCTTAGGGCTGCATTCGTGCTGTTGTCCATACTATTTCCTATGAGGACCCTCAAGATCGTCTTAGGTATTATTTGTATTATCGTAGGTTTATATTTTTAGCTCTAATTGAATAAAAATTTTATAGAGAGAAAAAGTTGATATTATAACAACGTGGAATATTCAATTATGATCCACCAATCTATCCAGCTGGTTGTGTGTGAGCTTCGTTGCCCGTAGCAGTCACTTTGCCTAGCTCGGGGAGGTAGAGGGTGAGAACATTGACATCTGACGAGCTTTATTCGATCTGATGGTTGGGTGAGGGACGTTGGGGCTCGGAATTACCCCCACGAGACCCTCAGGTCAGCTGGGGGGCGATTGAGCAATACAAGTAATTTGTTTCCCAACCGGTCCGGAGACTGAAGTGAAGGTAGACTTCCTCAATCTATCTAATGGTGGAATGTTGCTGACTGATTTTCGACTAGGGAATGGCTATCGGTGTTTATATTCTCCTCTACGCTGCGATGACTGATGGAAAAACAGGTGCATATACATTGTATGTGATGGAGAGTTGGTTGGAGAATTGAGAGCACACAAACGGATATACATTCACAGTTATTTTACTCTCGGAATTGAATACAAAATATGCGCACGTGAAAAATTCTTTTCTCTCGATCTTGACTTTCTTAGACCTTCTTGCTCCTGGATTTGTTCATCCCTTCTGCAATATGATCCAAACCCCGATTGAGAGAGAAAAAAAAAAATTATGTGCAACACGCGCGCTAGAGAAAGATGATTTCTTTGGGCAATATAAACAAACTTTTTATAATTATTCCGCAAACATTGAGTCAGATCAAGAAA
>CM033999.1:28316394-28371095 GCA_019603395.1 Cyrtorhinus lividipennis
AAGTGACGATTCATTTTGTCTTGGCAGCTCAATACCGAAGGCGTGGTTTACATTTTCTCTCGCAGTTACGTTAGTGGGATTGGACGTAATCCGAGAAGAGTGAGTTTCCGAGTTGTACGACGGTGTTTGACACTGCGTTGAAATACGAACGTCTACTTATGAAAGCATGGCGATCTTGTCTGGTTCATTCAATCTTCGGTTCGAACAAATCCTCAGTCATGATTCGGGAAGTTGAAACCACTCCCTTAAAACGATAGATACCTAAAGATCTAATTTCCTGTTTTCAACATCCCTTGTCCGCCCAAAACGACAACGAAGTAGACGAATTTCAAGCAATGTAAGCATGATAATACTCACTCTACACGTCCCATAATGATTCCGAAGAGCCATAATCGTCAATTTCGACCTTCGGTTTTTTCAAGGTTTCAAAAATGTGACGATTTTTATGAAATGTTTACGAACCAAAGGCAAGACGCTGCAAATTCCAACACAGGGGTAGGTTATTCCTCGGACCGGGCACATGGAGACTCATCTCTTCAACATGGGAAAATGGTGGAAACAGTCGGTGTGGCTGGTCCCGGACCCATTTCATTCGATTCAGGGTCCAAAATTTAGTTGAAAATAATACCCCACAAGCCTAGGTACCAGAAATGTCAAAAACACATTCGAAATGGGTAGATAGGTACCAATTTGGACCCATAACCTCACCCTGTGGGCGCCAATCGTTCCGGGACCCGTCTCATTGGATTCAGCGTCCAAAATTTAGTATAAAATGATGCCCCAATGCCTAGATCGTCGAAAATCTCTCACAGATTGATTATTCAAGGAATATCCGACCAAAATTCAGATGAATTATGAATGAAAATTTGACCTGTTTATTTCAACATTTTGTTCAAAAATTCTCAAAGGTTCGGAACAAAGATATACAACCAAATGGAGCGTGAGAGCAATGACTACTTTGAGGGTGTCCCATAAGTTGTCCCCTCACCCTCCTAAAATCTTCCAAAATGCGCGCAACTGCGCTTTCTAGTGACACTAGCATTCTTGGCTTAAATGGGAACTTCAATTTTTTGTAGTAGATTGGGATTCTACTCAAATTTCATGAAAATTTGAACCCTTTATTGCGCACAACTGGTTCTGCGAGCGCGCAAAGTTGCGCAACCCCGAAATTGTTCAAATTGGTGGATGATGGTGAACTCTAATGTGTGGCACATTAATTTTGATTGTTTTTTAACGCTAATTCACGTGATGTTATCCGTTTCTTGATTCTACTCAATTTTGAACAACTCGTGGGACGGCCCTGTATATTACAGCATTTTCCTCCCTTCCATTACTACCAATAATTACAGGTAGAGGCATTCAGGTCGTGTTCAGCATTGGAAAACTTAAATGACTTTGGTTGCCTTTTCTACAGACACGAAGAACATCGACTAAAGACTTTTTTTCTCAGTTACGAGCAGTCATCATAGACCCAGAAGTGCTACGGCACGACTTTCGGTGACAGAGGTGGGCCATCATTTTGTATATTTTGAATGGCGAGGATGAGATGAGAACTCGCTTTATGAAAACCTGCCGTTGGAAGAACTTGAGCGTGACAGCTGTAGAACGCACATAACGGACAAGCGCTGAGACGGTGCTAGATGACTGCGTTAGCCTTTGCGCTAGACCGTAACTTGAGCCGGCGAATTGCGTAGTGGTCCAACAGTAATTTACTCCTGGGAAAAATCTGCACAGAAGATGAGTTAACAAGGTTAGCATGTTACATCTTGTAAATGGGAACGTTGTCACAACTTAATAAAGAACGGCATAAATTGTATTGTGTGTCACATCCTAGGGAAAAGTGTACCCAAACTTAGCTTCCAGATAGAATAATATTAAAAAAATAGCAATTTGGCCAATGAGAACATTTATAGAGAACAGAGAGCATTTTTCTATATTAACTTATTCCATTCAGAAGACGGGGAACTTTCAATAAACGGTGCCTATGGAATGCTACCAGAAAGTCATAAATTTTTGGACCTAGTTTGTGCCTATAACCCATTTTCATCCTGGTCTCGAAAACGGAGAGGGGACTCGTGAAAGTGGGCATTTTGATAGTGGTTTTTCTTGATTTTGTGTAGACCTAGGATGTGAGGTAAATCTTTTTACTAATAGTGATCGCAGAATTGATTAACATTGAGTTTTGACTATTGGCAGTACCCATGGATTTGAAATTAGTAAATTCTCCATTCATGATGTTGTCGATAACTATGGAAGGGGGAAAAAGTGTTAGGTACATCAGAAATAGTGTGGATGATGGGTTTTTCCAGAAAAGCTTCACGCGCTGAACAGTGACGTCACAACTTGCGTGAAAACGTTGAAATTCGTGACACATTTTTGACAAAAAAAGTGCAAAGAATCATTCATCACAAATCTTTGTAAACAAGAAGCAAGAAGATAGGTCACTCCAGATAAAATACTGACATTGAAAGTACAGCGGCAGGGGTTTTTGAAACCAAATCAGAAATCAAGATGAACCTCACTTGGGTTGTCTCAATAGGGATAGGGACAGGAAGGAAAACGCTGAAAGCTGACGTCACGGAATGTTCTTTAATTTTGTTGTTGTTAACTATTTTGATTTCAAGCGAAAGTGATATAGATTCATTCTCTCCAAAATACCCCTTCTTACTTTTTTTTTTTTTTTTTTTTTTTTTTACATTGGCTACACCCTATTGTTTAAAATATAGGGGGGTTCTAAATGTTTTCGTTTTTGAGAACTCATTAGAAATGTAGATATTTATTCCCATTTGATGGAAATCTACCTGCCTTGAGTGGATTATTTTCAGCTTTTCATATACTTATTGGAGTGAATTCCATGCCCCATTATACCTGAAAAATTCCTTGATACCTTTGTTGCGATCAAGAAACCTCATTAGCTTTATAGTACGTGTTAATCACTAATCTTTACCGTTGTTCAGAACCGTTTATTGATGATTTCTCTTGTAAGATGCGGTGATTTTAAAACAATCATCTAACGAAGGGGTATTTTCGAGAGAAATGAGTTATCATGATTGATAAGGTACGCGGTATTTCTCATTTAACTACATAATCATCCATCGAACAAAATTATTTAGAGGCGAATATCTTTGTTAGCCTTGTGTTCAGTATCGCGAAAGCTAAGTATACCTGATGTTTTGAGGAGGGATTTCATGTTGTACTATCTTTCATGAAATTATTATTGCCAAATTATCAGTGTTTCTTACAGCTGAATGATTCATACACATGAAATGAACCACTTCTTGTTTACCCTATTGATCTATATCGATATGGATTATACTGGATTTGATAATTGAACAACACTTAGTCACTTGAACGGAATTATATTCTTGGATCTCAACAGCTCTAGGACCGCCACGACCAGAAGACGACGCCAAGCGTCAGTAGAGATTAAACAAGGAGGCCTCGCAGTGTTGACAACTGCGAGGTGAACTTCATTATTTTGATATGACATTAAAAATAGTATTGCTTGTTGTTTATGTGAGAGTATATTCTTTCTATATTTCTTGAGGTTTCTCTTCTATCAAGACAGGTAGATCATATCTCAACGAAGTAAGGATATGACTGGTTCAGTAGTTGATTCTCCTCCCGCTAGGTAGGTAGTTGGTGCAGGAGCAATTTGAGCTGTCCCGAGTGGTCAAATATTTAACGATTATGATATTCATTGTGATTAGGATAGGGTGAACGGTACAGCAAGAAGGTGATTCGTAATCTTAGGGAGGGTGATAAGTCTGGCGTCGTTCAACTCGGAGGGGAATGTAAGACCTGGAAACAAGTAAACCAGGGCAAAATATGACGGACGATCATACTCATCCTGACGACGCACAATAAATCGTGAGGGAAATAGCGTCACCGTTCGATCCCCTCCAATGACGTAAGAGGTAGCAGTTGCGAGAAAATTGGTGTCCGCTCTGATACGACGAATTGATGGGTAGTGGACACCGTTGTAGTCTCTGTCTGCAGATAGGAGACACAGAGGATTCGCTCTTCTTCTGCCTCAGATGTGTCGTAAAACCGCAGAGCTTTCAGAAGCGGTGGTCAACACGAACTAGTGCAATTTGGCTGTGTGAAGTAATCAGTTCACTTCCTACGTGCCCGAAGGACCACCAAACCAACAACATAGTTCGTCGTACAACAGGCGCTCGAGGATTAGGAATGAAATTAATATGGTTCCTAGGAAATGGAGATCGAAGCCACATATCAGCAACGAGGCTTGCCATTCGTTTGTATTATGTACGAACAGTTTGTATTTTAGATCCTAGATTTGTGTTTGTAATGTACAAAGCAAAAATCTGTCAGATGATGGTACATTTTTACCGAGTAATTACCGTTCTCACGTACCAAATTATTGGATGTGCAGGGGATGAATATTTTGTTACCAGTTTAAGATTGTTGAAAGTTTTATCGACTATTGAAATTATTACTGAATCTTCAACCCAGTTGTTGCACGACCAGTCAGAATCCTCCGAAAAATTCCCCAAAATTTTCCTGTTTTCTGGGATATTGGTCACAATTTTTTAAATCGGGAACATATTATTCCTTCAATACGCGTAGAAGTAGGTAGTTTTGAGATTTTGAGTGAACAATTCTATTTTATACTATTCAAATGCCACGGAAAATTTCCGCCAAATTTCTCCTGTTTTCTGTAGAAGGAATGCGTATAGATGGCGAAGATTTTTTGAAGTTTTTTTTCTCTCTCTTCTCACCCAGTGTAAAGCAAATTCTTTCAAAGGGGTTGGTTATTCCTTGAACCAGGCACATGGAGACTCATTTCAACCGATTCAGCATCCATAACCTCTTCCGGTGTGCGCCAATCATTCCAGCTCCCGCCTCATTTGATTTAGCGTCCAAATTTTAGTCCTTGATCAAAGTTTCAGATTTTTAGAAAATTTGTCTACTACCAATTCGGCGTGGACGGCGTACGGCGGACGGACATTGGACTTTTTCCATCTAGACACCTCAAAACGCCCAGAAACAAATTTGTGGGCCGAATTGGAGAGATTTGACCTTTTGCATGAAAACATAGGTTGATTATTCAAGGAATGACTTGTTTGTTCCGTACGCCTCCATATCCCACTCAATTTCTGAGGTCAAAGGAACCTCAAAAATAATTATTATACTGAGTAAATCAAAAAGCTTATTCTTTTGATTAATCACTGGCGGTTTCCAAATGGATTTAATGGAATAAACGGCACCATGCAGGTTCACACTAGACACTGATACAGACCCTCAGACAGGGATTCCTGTGGAATCATCTGTGTACAGAGGATTGTTCTTTGTCAGGAAAACCACCCCATAACAGCTCCGAGCCAGAATTGGTAGACCCCATGAAGAGCTCAGAGGCTGTTTTAGAGCTGGTTTCGGAGTCTGACAGGCTGTTGCTCTTCAAAGACTCACAAATTGCATGGGACTGAGCCGCTAGTGGTTTATGAATATAGCAAAATTTGCTATTTATGCGAGATTTGTTTGTACTCAAGTAAAAAATTTATGGTAACCCTAATGACAGTATTTTACGTCTCACAATAATTCACAGAAAGTGCGTCATCAAAGGTTATGGTGCTGCCAAACTGTTGTGACGAGTAGTGCTGGAACGTACCGTCCAGTCAAACGAGAGAGAAATCGAACAAAAGTGACCTTTGTAGAGAAAAAATTTGAGTATGCTTCAGGCTTACAATAACTTACCGGAACCGGTCGTTTAAAAGAAATAATCCGAAGCGAAACGGAACTGATTCGCCACAAAGTTTTCCTGTTATTTGTCAAATTCAGAGCCCGTTGAGGCTGGCTCCAGTTTTTCGGACGTTTTTTTCACTCATTTGAAAGCTTCTGAAACCCCCCGGTGAAAGTGACCGGTTTGCTTCTCAGTAAAATCATTATTTACTGACCTTCAACAATATCCACGTTGTGCAACACTTTCTTTTACGTGGGCGGTTTTGACGGTATTCGGTAACAAGAGACGTGGAAATATCAGATATCTTTCACCTATTGGTTGACGTGAGGACATTCCAAACAACGTTGTACGTTTATATCCATAGTATCGACCCGTTCAAAGGTTTTAAATTGACTTTCCAAGCCACAAACAGCCAGAAATCTGAACAGAATAATAGATAGAACTGCTCTTTAGATCCCTCCAATGAATCTATTGATGAAGAATGACTCCATACAAATTCATCGATCCATAAGCTTTGGTAATTAATTACTGAAAAACAATTAGCCACGTGGAATTAAACAGGCAGTGAAAGTCGTCAAGTCACTTTGCCATCTCATCCCAAGAGGGGGAAAACATCACTATCCGGTAACCCAGTGGTTGGCTGGTAAAAAGACCGGATCAAGGATGCTGGTACCAAAAGAATACAATGAAGAGATTAGAAAATTTGTTCGCCTATTGTGGTCGGAATATTCGTTCAATGAAACGAAGAACGCTCGTCATTCCACACCCATCTATTATTCGCAGGGAAAGTGTGCCTGGGGTTGATAATGAGACGGACAAAAAGGTCCAAATAGAAGAGAACCAATTAATTTTGACTTTGCACGCTGATCGAATTCCTTATTAGAGCCTGATAATCGAAATCAACAAAATACGACGGAAATTAATTTTTATTTGCACCCCTCAGTGACGACATAGTGACGATTTTTTAACGAGTGAAACCTCTCAGACTTGTCTGGAATATCCCCATTATGAGAAGATAGCTATTAGGAAGAGTAATCAACCTTGGATGTATTCACAAAGATCGACAACGTGATTTCCATGTTTTCTCTCGTGATTAAGCGTCTGACCCTTGATTGAAATCACACAACTTGATCGAAGCTCAAAAAAGCATAAGCCACCCCAACAAATGCGGGAGGACTGGAAGGTAAATCAAATGTAACAGTCAGCATCCTAGAAATGTTATCTATTGTTATCCTCATACATTTTTCAAGTTTTGGGGCTCTTTTCGGAGTTCAGAGCCTGGTGGAAATGAAGGATGAGATTTTAGAGCACCATGCTCAATGGAGTGTACCAATGGGTTTGAAATTGGTCAATTTTTGTTTTCCTTTACTATAAATGGGGGGAAAAAGTTTCAGATACAACAGAAAAAGGGTCTAATGATAAATTTGGGGGAAAAAAACTACCCGCTGAATGGTGACGTCACAACCTGGGTAAAAAGTAAGGCAGCGTAAGGTAGTAAACGCGCGGGCAGGTAGAAAGACGCTGACGTCACGGATTTTTTTTTTTTTTTTTTAGTAGGCTTGTTGTTTATGTGAGAGTAATATTTCTTCTATATTTTCTTGAGGTTTCTCTTCTATCAAGACAGGTAGATCATATCTCACCGAAGTAAGGATATTACTGGTTCAGTAGTTGATTCTCCTCCCGCTAGGTAGGTAGTTGGTGCAGGAAGCAATTTGAGTCCCGAGTGGTCAAATATTTAATGATAGCAAATACCTCTACAACAGTTTACCTTACTAAAGAGGGAAATCGCGTTTTTTGGATGATTAGAATAGTGGAGGACGAAGCCGAGTCCAATGAAATGGGGCCATAACGATAGGCGCCTTCTGGATGAGGTCATAATGGATATCTATCTACCCATTTCGAATGTGTGTTTTCGAGATTTCTATTACCTAGGCGAGTGGGGTACCATTTTCTACTAAATTTTGGACCCTGAATCGATTGGAATGGGTCCAGGACCTGGCACACCCACTGTTTCCCCCATTTTGTAGAAATCCGTCTTTGTGCGCCTGGTCCGAGGAATAACCAACCCGTGGTTGGGGATTTAGGGCACAAGTAAATGTATTTTTGACGAAGCATTTTATGGCCTTGAAAAGACTTATTCACTGTCTTTTCAACTCAGATTCTACCTCGATAACATTCACATACATATTTCACATATTTACAAAATAACAGCAGATGCTGGTTGGCCAGAAACACAATAACCGCGCCTTGACGGGGTGGTAAGGGTGACATTCTCTATCAATTAGCTATTCATAGAACATAGTTTTCATTCAACTCAGTATCTGGAACTGTTGTCATTTGTCAGCAAATATTTTATTTACGACTTTCAGTTAATTTTGATGCTTTAATTAGAGACGTAAGTTGATTAGATGATTCATGATTTAGGGCCAATGACGCACGTCCCAACCACGTCTGATTCCAACAATTTAGATGCTTTTTGAATGTCCTCTTTGGTGACTCGCATTATTTGCCTTCTGTGTTTCTGCAAAACCTCGTCAGCAAGTCCGTACAGAAAAGTTGTAAGTCCTTTGTTCCCAGGCGACACAGGAGCGTCGATATCTTGAAAAACGGCAAGTTTGGCTTCTTCGACGTCCCGGTCGTCGAACTCTGAGCCAGACGCGAGCCATTCTTTGCACGAGTCGAATGTTTTCAGGGTGTTTTGAGGTTGAGGGTCTCTGTAGGAATAGAAAGTGAACGTTCCGCTGGAACTGAGCCTGGCTCCTGCTCCATAGGCGCCTCCTTTTTCTCTGACGACGGGTAGCAAATACTTGGAACTGAGCAATTTGGCGCCAACTCGAAGTGCCGGGTGCTCACTGGAAGCGTACTGGACAGTTTCAAGGCTCTGGCCAGTGTAGCTGACTTGGAATGGCATCTCGTAGAAGAAATTCTCCGCTTTCTGCATCGGACGGTCCTCACTTTTGTCCATACCTCGGACGCATTCGCCACGCACTGAATCGATAAAACCGCCAATACTGCCAAGGGCGTCTTCACTGTCTGTATTGACCGCCATCCGCAAGCAGTTTTTGTTTAGCACAGTCTCTCCAATCGCTCTAACAGCCTCAAGAACGTCACTTAAATCAGAACGCGACGCCAGCCCCTTCATAATCTCAATGTAACTCAATCCGCCATGTTGTTCTTTCCTCATGTTCTTCACCGAAGTATACGACGCTGACTTCGACATAGCGTAAAGATGTCCAGACATGGCCATGCTTTGAATCGCGTCGTCGGCAATCATTTTAATCAACGTTTCAAAACGACGAATATCCTTGAAATTAGCTTCGTTGAATACTTGAGCCCACAATGCCATCATGTCTTTAACATTCCGATTTAACGACATCGACGAAAAAATCACTCCGTCTTCGAAGAAACTCCGATCGAAAATATTTCCGGCGATGTGAGACGAGAATGAAAGTCCACCAGTTTTGAGAAGAATTTTCTTATCGAATTCTTTGTAGTCGTGCTTGTTCGTTCCCATTCTAGTGACGACAGAACAGAAAACTGGTAGGTATTTCTTGAGATCGTCATCGACTTTGGACGCATTCAGAACACCACGAACGTACGTGACACCGTTCGTCGGAACGTTACATAGTTGAATGGGGACTTTTTTGAGTTTCAACGTATTCAAAGGTGTTTTTTCGACGTCTTTACTGAGGTCGGAAACTTTTAGTGTGGGCAACACATCAACGTTTTGTTTAGCTTCTTGATCTTTTTTTAGTTTTAGCCCGAAGTCGTACACGCCTTTTTTTGTTTCGGGGGTTAGTTCATTCAATTTACTCATCAAAATTGCCTTTTCCTTGTCTGAAAGCTTCTGCGTATAGGATTCTTCAGGGCTCATTGTCAAAGTCAAACGATGTTTTGCATCGAGTAAATTCTTTTTAACGAGGTCTTGGAGGTATCTGGGGTTAGTGGATAGGCGTTTTTTGAAAGTGTCAACCTTTCGGTTGACTTGAATTGCTTTGACCACGTCAGCGTCGTGATTTCTGACAGGGAGTAGCGAAAAGAGGAGACCCAAACCAAAACTGGCACTTTGATGTTTGGTGTTCAGTTCAATATTGTGGAGGATACCTTTAATATTATCTTCGTCGAACCCTTTTTCTACGACCTGAAAGCAAAAGACATTGCGCTTTAGTAACATGATACTACAGCCTATGTGGGAACGGCTTCAACACCAATCAACAAACCTTTATCAAAGTTGACTGGTATATTTCTGATACACGGTCGAAATCTGCAGGTTTCACAGAAGACAATCCCACTCCGAAAATTGCGTCTCTCGCAGAAGCGTCGTATCCCGTCATGGGAGAGAATCCGGCGCCGATATTGGGTTCGATCAAGGTTCTGTAAAACGAAGAATTGGGTCCACCGACGAGGAGCTCGCTCAAGACTTGCATTTCAAAAGTTTCCTGTATTTGGGAAACGTCGTTGCACAAAGTGGCGACGGTGATGGTGGATTGCTTCTCTGGGTCAGGAGCCATTGGATCGTGACGGCAGGAAACGTGTTTTCTCTTCTCAGACTGCCAACGGGGTTCTGAAGGAACCTGGAAATGCCAACAACAAATTACCACCTGTGGTAATACCGCTGCTTTACATAGCAATTGTGAGGCCCACTGTCACATATGCCTCCATCATATAGTGGGGAGCCACTAAGCAAGCATCAGTCCAACAGCAGCTGCTCAAACTGCAAAGGCTGGCCTGCTTGAGCACCTCAGGTGCCATGAACACCTGCCCAACGGCAGTTATGGAGGTCCTTCTGGACCCCACCCCCCTTCACCTGTTTGGGCAACGATGTGCATCCCAGGCAGCAGGGAGGATGGCGCTTACGGGACACAACAAGTTCCAATTGAAGGGCCTAACTGAAATCCTCAACAAGGTCAAAGTTGATCAATTCGCCCTAGCAGTCTCCGATGTAATGCAGGAGGAGACCAACATCCACATATCCTTCAAAGTGGTCATTCTTGACCAAAATCACTAGGAGGGTGTTTCACCCTTATTTCCCCAGAGCTCACAGAGGTGGTAGGCTGATGGATCGCTGATGGATTGTCGGGCTGGTCTAGGGGTGAGGGGGCCGGGTTATAACTAGCTGCCCCCCTGGGCCGGTTCGTCACTGTCTACCAGGTGGAGGTCCTTGCAATTGCTGCCTGTGCGCAGGTAATCCACCGACGGGGCTCACCTGCGCCAGGATAACCAAACTCTCAGACAGCCAGGCAGCACTGAAGGCTATTGCAGCCTTCAAGTTCACCTCGAGGCTGGCGTGGAAGTGCCTTCAGTTTCTGAAGAGGCTCTCAAGGAGGAACGCAGTGACGCTTCTCTGGGTGCCGGGTCATTGGGGCATTCGAGGAAACGCAGGGGCGTCCTCTCCTATTAGTCCTGACCCTAAGGTTGGGACCTCCAAATAATGCTACCTGAAGCAGCAGGTCGGATTGTGGAAGCGCTCACAAGTGGCTGCTTACTTGCAGAGGCAACCTGGCCTCAGGCAGTCCAAACTCCTTATCTCACCAAACTCAATGAGGGCATGCTCAGAATCCACACTGGTCACTGCCTCTCAGGTACCACCTGGGCAAATCAGAGACAGTAAACTGCAACTGATGTGCCGAGGAGGCGGATACAGCTGTGCACGCGCTATGTGAGTGTCCAGATGACATTTCCACTGACAGTTCCCTCTGCCCTCAACACAAAGGAAAAAATATATATGTATCACTGCTTATGGCAGTATCAAAAGGGAACCAAAGTGCATCTTTATAATCAACGAAACACGAATCATGCTGCAGATACTTGAATCTCGTTGTACATAATTCTACATTAGTTTACATAAACCAGGCTAATTTAACGAACAAAGAAACACGGAACACTCACTAACCTTGGAACCTTTTGAATAGTCCGACACATCTGGGTAGTTGGCAAAATATTCAGAATTTATAAAATGAAGAGTGTCTGCCAAAGGGAAGTTCCCATAGCTGTATATTCTGCAGTTGCTCGGGTGGTAGAATTTTTTATGGAAGGCTTTAAAGTTTTGGTAGGTTAAATTCGGTATATCCTGAAACACAGAACAGACTGCAATTAGAAAAGGACATCCAACTCGCTGGAGATATTAGGGAAACAAATAAACCTATCGGAACAGCTCTTGAAGAAAAAATTTAATACAACAATTGAACACAAATATTTTTTGGGTCATCTTCAACTAAATTAATTTGCCATAAAAAAAAAAAAAAATAATAATAATTGCTATCCTTGATTTTTCTCTCTTTTTGGGCCTGGGGGTTGGTTCTGACCCCCTCTAACAAGTTCCTTGGGGAAAGAAAAAGCCAATGACAGCAAAATAACACATCGGAAAAACCAAATTCTGCTGTAGAAATCCAAGCCCTGGCGTTTTTGAGACCTGAAAAACTTTTGGTGGATTTCTCCAGAATAAAAGCTCGGAATCTCGTAGAAGGTTTGAGAGGAATGTCTCAGGCTACTAAAAAAGACTACTGCGGCCGAATCCTGAGACCAGACGCCATCTTATAGGTCAGTGATTCCCAAACTGGGGGGCGTGGGGAAGGTCCAGGCTATCAGAAGGCAATATGTTGGGAAGACTATTTGAGCTCCGTGATGAAGTCATTACGTTTTTGGCACAGCAGAAATAAAACTAGCTTAGTGCAGAGTTAAAAAAACCCAGTATCCAAGTGATTTTGGCCTATTTATCAAACTTTTTAGACACATTAAAAAGCCTAAACTTGAGACTGAAAGGTGCAGACTCAAATATAGCAACACATCGGGATGCCATCAAGATGTACGTTGAGAAACTACAACTTCGGATACGTTAAGTTAGTGTCAATGAACCCCAGCAACTATTCAAGTTTCAGCAAAGTAGTGTCAGTCTCAGAAGAAGTATGTTTAGAGGGTTTTTGAAGGACCGCTTTTGAAAAACTTGATAATTGACCATTTAAAAAACCTCAAGGAGGAGTTAAGCAGGTAGTTTCCTAACACTTGTCAGAGGAGTTTTACAAATTATCAACCGATCCGTTCAACATGGACATAGAGTTGCTGCCAGAAGAGTTGCAAGAGGAGGGAATATAAATAAAAAATGACTCTGCTGCAAGATACGACTTTGAACAAATGGACAAGCCCTCATATTGGTAAAAGTACTTAAAAGTTTACCCCAATGTTTCAGAGAAAGCTGTTTGGATGTACTTGCCTTTTTCAACAACATACACGTTTTCAACTCTTGTAGCGATCAAAACCAAGTACCGCACCAAACTTGATGTCGAAAGTGACCTAAGCTGTGCTTTGTCTGAAACTCAACTCAAATCTACCTACTCACCATATCAAGAAGGCACATATTTGTACAAGTAGGAGTTGGTATGTACGGCACCTTGGAAATAGGGTATTGCCAAATGAAAAGCTGACATGTGTAGGGGGGCGTGGAGGGTCTCCAAGTAACCAGAGGGGGGCGTGGTAGAAAAAAGTTTGGGAACCCCTGTTCTAGGTTAACCAACTTTCCGGTTAATTATCTCAGTTTGAGTAGGTATTTTAATATAATATTTAAAATTGAGTGATTACTTTATAAATACCCATATACTATGAATAAAATCATTACAGCGAAAAGCGCTTACAATAAATAAGAGTAAATTAAAAAAAAGAAAACTCTTACCAGTGGGTCACCCCCTGATACGACACCGTATGTGTGCGATGGCAAAATATTGTTTTGAAGGGCTTCGTAAAAAATTGATTGGTTGTCCGAGAAAACCCCTTTCATCTCGTTGTACACGACCCCTTTTAAAATTATCGGCGAACTGGGATCTTCGACTTTCTCGTGTTCAAGCCTCCAACCCTCTTGACGAAAATCCATTTCACGTAAAAGCGGCCTGAATACGGCGTCCATGTAAACCGACATCAAATTCATGTAGTCTGTCCTGAATAACCAAGAACGTAGAGATTAATTGAAATAAAAACGCAGTTATAATATTACAAACGTTTGCCTTTTTAGAGCTTATTAGTTTTGGTTGGTTATTCCTTGAATAATCAACCTGTTATCATGAAAATGGTCAACCTCTCCGATTCGGCTCAAAAATTTTTTCTGGACGTTACATGGTGTATAGATCAAAAAAGGTCAATGTCCGTCCGCCGTCCATGCCGTTTTTGGTAGTAGAAAATTTTCTAAAAATCTGAAATTTGGGTCAGGGGTCTGTTCCCGTCCTAGGACGGTCCTCCAAACTTTTCAGCCCAATCGGACCAAATTTTGGGCAGGGTAAGGGCCAAAATGTGTTTTTTGAAAAATGAATTTTGAGATTTTGGGCGATCTAGGCGTGTGGGGTATCATTCTCCACTAAATTTTGGATCCTGAATCGATTGGAATGGGTCTGGGACCCGCCGCACCCACCGTTTTCCCCATTTCCCCCATGTTGAAGAAATGAGTCTTCATGCGCCTGGTCCGAGGAATAACCAACCCCTGTGTAAGAATTTGCAGCGTTTTGAAAAATGGGTTTTTGAGATTTTTGGCGACCTAGGCGAGTGGAGTGTCATTTTCCACTAAATTTTGGACGCTGAATCCAAAGAAATGGGACCCAGAACGATTGGCGTCCACCGGAAGAGGTTATGGACGCTGAATCTGTTATTCAATTAGTCTCCACGCGCCTGGGTCGAGGAATAACAAACCCCTGTGTAAGAATTTGCAGCTTTTTTTCTCGTGCAAAAGATGCATCTGAATTGTTTGAAATTTTATTACTAATTCGAAAAACTGTCCAGTGACTAACTGTTTGGGGGCAAAGCTCGACTGTATTAGCTCGTAAACCCCGTAAAGTTGATCTTGATGAATTTGTTCTATTAGAATTATGTACTTTCATTAGGCGTCACATCTGTTTTATCTGTGACCAATCTACGGTATTGAGTATGAACTAAAGCAAATAAAGAAGTGAGGAGGGCAGTCCTGACTCCAGCGAGAAGTGTTGACACATCCAAGATTGTCAATGGCATTTTTAAAACCATTTGCACATAGGTTACGAACCATATTTGAAAGAACTTACTGATTTTGAGTCGAGAAGGGATAAAACGTACTATCTGGTGCTGTCATAGCATTCATAAAAGTAGCCATCGACCTGCAAACAATTTAGAACTACGGTTGAATATTCTCCAATTCGGCACCATTTTACACTTACATCGGCTTTGTAAATGAGTTAGACTATGACAAGTATTGTACATTAATTCTATAATCAAACCTGTTACGCATCTTGAAGAATGGATCTCTGCACGGATATTTCTTCGATCCACAGAGTACGGTATGTTCAAGTATGTGAGGAACACCAGTAGAATCTCTGGGCGTTGTGCGAAAACCAACGGAAAAAACGTTATTCAGATCGTCCCGGGCCAAATGAAGATAATCACAATTGGTTCGTTCGTGTTTGAGTCGAAGCAATGTGATATTAAACTCGGGTATATCCTCGACTTGTTTGACGACGAACCTGAAAATGACATAAAAAATTAACAGAACTATTCCAAAGTATGTTTAACCCTCCAACGCTCAACGCACCCTACAGGGTGCGCTCAGTTCTTCCTCTATAAAAAATTCCCATGGAGCCTGAAATTACATTTGCACCATCAGTGTCCATCTCAACTCTATACTGATGGATAATGAAGAAGAAAAAGTTCCTTTTGAAATCTCCAGGCTTTGTTATAACCGTTCAACTACAACCCTGTTTACGATTTTTGTGCCTAACACGACCGGCAGAAGATTTTCGTCAAAAAATGAGTCAAAAACGGTTTGTAGCCTGTAATTTTTTACTTTTTTTGTGTTGCCAGACTATTGTGGGAACGAGATAAATTATAATTTACTATAATTATAAATTATAATGTCAAAGTTGGGCATCACCTGTAGGGTGCATTGGTCATTCGAGCAACTAAGAAGAATACCATCTGGATTTTATTTTTCGGCACAATTTTTCGTGTTTTGGAGATATTGAAATATGGTCAAGTGCAACTAGGAATGGCTACCTAATATCATTTTTGAACCTTATCAAGAAGCTGCTCCAACCCCTGTTCCCATGCATACTGAATATGAGCTAGGTGCTGCCGTAGTTATGGAGCTTTCATCAAGACTGCCGACGGAAAAAGGACCCTAAATAGACCCTGATAAATTGACAGCTTCTTCACTGGGTTGACTCTGATACTGTCTCATGACACAGAATAATCAAACACTGAATACAACAGTACAAACGTTTCATGGGCGGCGTCGATCGGTTTGATGAGAACATCGGATCTTTGAGGGTCAGTTTCAAAGGGAAAAAAATTGTGGTATCCACTATTTATAATCGGAATCGACGCTGCCTGCCAAAATGCGTGGCTACTTTATAAAGCCACATCTAAAGTGGCAATAGCATACTGTGAATTCAGGAGAGGTGTGGTACAGCAGTACTTGTTCACCCATGGAATTCCGGCTAAAAAAACGAGGATTGCGTCGTCAATCCCTCGGATGAAGAGGCGGAATATAACTGAGCCTAAAAAGCATGAAAAATTCCCTGCAAGCAGAGGAGATGTAACAAATGCCATAAAAACACAAGAGACATGTGCAAAGACTGTGAGGTGGGTCTACGCATCCATTGTTATTATGACCACCATATTTCAATTTAAAATATTCAAATCTTCCAGAACCCTCCCATTTTCATTTCTTTAACTACCATTATATTTTCTGTTAGAATAAAGAGTTTTTTCAGTCAATTGTTGTGTTATTATTCCATTCATGCAGTAGACCCCTCTTAGTTGCGCTACTGCCCAATGCACCCTACAGGGTGCGGCCCTGTAGCCAACAATCAGCAGCAGCAGAAATAGTAAAAACTATCTGAATGCTTCAATTAGAGACTAAACAACACAAAAGATCTGAAAAAATCCAAATTTTATAGATAGGTCACTTTTGAGCGTTGGTGGGTTAAAATTGCGCCAAAAGCATACTTATTGGAGCTGGCGAACGGAGAAAAGCTTCACAACTTACCCTTCGATTTCAGATCCCTCTTTGTAATCTTGTACTTCATACTTGCGCTTCTGCTTCGGTTGATTGCTAAGAAACCGGGAGGAAATCACTCTTCGAATACCGGGAATTTCAAGCGCTCTCCACATCCTGAAGAAAACAGACGACATTGAAAAAGAAAAATCCCTACCGTATACCGCGAACTAACCGGTAATTTACAAATGCAAAATTTTGGCTGAATACATGGACTCCTTATTTCATGGCTGAAAAGGAGTGACTTATTCGACACTCCAAGTCTGTGCTGATGTGTAGCACATATGTGCCTGGGCTGTATCCATAGAGTAACAGGAATAACTTGGTTATCTCGAAAACGGGGGGGCTGACCCCCAAAACCGTTTCTTCGCTATAGATAATATCGAATAGTTCGCCCTGGGATCACACATGGCGCTGTTGTCTGGTGGAATAAAACGGAGCAGGTGACTGCAACCAAGGCCCTGGAAACCATCCAAAGGATGGCATGTTTGGCAATTACTGGGGCCATTGGGACAGCACCTACAGCTGGGATGGAGACACTTCTCGATCTCCCCCCGCTGGACATCTGGGTGACCTCGGTGGCAATTGGGACGGCATACCGCCTCCAATGTTACCGAGACTGGCGCCCCTCCGAGGGGAAGGGGCACGCAACGGTTCTGGACAGGGTAAGGGGGTGCCCTTTAGTGCACATGCCCTCTGACTCTGTCAAGAGGAAACCTCTAACTGGAAGGAGATTCAATGTGGTCATCCCAGGGAGAGGAGTCTGGACCCAGGGACCCCCGGGGGTGCTGCCAGGGGATCTGGTATGGTACACGGATGGGTCCAAGATGGGAAACGGATCCGGCCTGGGGGTGTACGCCCGGCGCCAGAATGGGAGCTTTCGCTCTCCCTTGGTAGCTGGGTCACGGTATACCAGGCTGAGCTGCTCGCAATAAAGGAATGTGCTGAGGAGAACATGAGGAGGGCCTACCGAGGTAGGCGGATCCACATCTTCTCTGACAGCCAAGCAGCAATCAAGGCCTTAATGGGATCGAGCTCTGACTCGAGGCTGGTACTTGAGTGCTGGGAAGCCCTCCAGCTGCTGAGTAAAACGAACAAGGTTGTCCTCACATGGGTCCCGGGCCACTCAGGGGTTGAGGGTAACGACCGAGCTGACGCTCTGGCTAGGCGTGGGTCGGGGACTGCCTTTACGGGACCTGAACCATGCCTAGGAATTTCCCGCACCCTACTATCGGGATGGGTGGCAAACTGGGTTCGCTCCCAGCACCAGAAGCGCTGGGAGCGGACGCCGCGGCAAGAGCACGGTCATATTATGATGACTGGTCCTAACAAAGGTAGGGCCACGAGATGCCTTAACCTTAATACAGCTTCCCTGAGACTCACCGTTGGCTTATTTACAGGACACGGGGACTTCAGGAGGCATCTCTGCAGGATAGGGGTGTGCAATGGTACCCCTGTCTGCAGATTCTGTGGCGAGGACGAGGAGACAGCGTCTCACATCGTCATCAATTGTCCTGCCCTGGAACACAGGCGTTTCAGAACCTTCGGGACTTTGGACCGAGGGGACTTCCTCAACCAGGAGAACCTGGTCGGAGCTCTGCTGGACCTAGTCGGGAACACGGAACTTCGGCCAAGATGAGCTCCGGGGGTTAGCACAATGGGCCACTAGGTCTAGGTGCGGGGGGCGGGCACGATGATGGACGTCCCCTCTACCCCTGTGTAATTGATCTAATCTAAAATCTAATCTCGATTGAAGATTTGAGGAAAACTTCAGAGCAAAATGGCAGACCAATAAGGAAATAAAGTAAATATATGGTAAAGCCGAGGGCACCTTACGCTTAATGGTAAATTGATTGATTTCACCTACAATAAACTATATAAACCCTACCCGAGTTTTACACGTCTTTATTTCGACTACACTACCATTGTTACCTGCTTTTTATTGAAGATCAAGACGGTAGTAACGCGAGCAATTGGTGCGAATTAGAAAAATACTACTAATCACAGTACTATATTAACTATCACGCGATATTGCACATTCGCAAAACGTTCAAAATAACAGACTATTCTCGAATTGAACGCGTCAAGGAATCTTGAAGTCTAGCAGTCAGAATTTCATCATTGCATCAGTCATCTCGCCGCAATTCGGCTACAAATAAAATTTCCATTTTATGTTATCTGATAAGATGATTATCAATAATAAGATATAGAAATTTTACTATCGATTCTTTCGATGGTATTTTCCGACAATTGTTTAACATCGATAGTTTTATACTCAGTCAGTTCAAACTGTCTTGTTTTCTTTTCTGCTTCAAATTTCAAAGCCTTTATAATATTGTTAAATACTAGAAACACCATGTTGAGCCTAGTCAAGCCTGAAAGTAATCAAACACCATTGAGTCCTCGTTTTAACCAGCACCAGCATCACATGGTTGCTCTACAACAGCAACAACCTATTTCATATTCAATTTCGATTCATACAATTTTGGTTGGTTATTCCTTGAATAATTAACCTATGTTTTCAAAAAACGCTGCAAATTTTTACACAGGGGTTGGTTATTCCTCGGACCAGGCGCATGGAGACTCATTTCTTCAACATGGGGGAAACAGTGGGTGTGGCGGGTCTCAGACCCATTCCAATCGATTCAGGGTCCAAAATTTAGTGGAAAATGATACCCCACACGCCCAGGTACCAGAAATATCAAAAACACATATTCAAAATGAGTAATATATACCCAATTCGACCCATAACTTCTTCGAGTGGGTGCCAATCGTTCTGCGACCTTTTTGGTTGGTTATTCCTTGAATAATCAACCTATGTTTTCATGATAATGGTCAACCTCTCCGATTCGGCTCAAAATTTTTTTCTGGACGTTTCATGATGTCCTGATCAAAAAAGGTCAATGTCCGTCCGCCGTACGCCGTAAATTGGTCCCAGAACGATTGGCACCCACTGGAAGAAGTAATTGGTCAATTTATGGGTAAAAAAAAAACTAAATCGCCACCTGGGTTCGAACTGAGTACATTCCGGTTACTGCCGAACGCGCTAGCCACTTACGCCATGGTGTAACCTAGACTAGGGCGAATAGCGTGTGGGATATCATTGCCACTAAATTTTGGACACTGAATCGATTGGAATGGGTCTGGGACCCGCCACACCCACTGTTTCCCCCATTCGAGGAATAACCAACCCGTGTGTAAGAATTTGCAGATTTTTTTCTGGACGTTTCATGATGTCCTGATCAAAAAAGGTCAATGTCCGTCCGCCGTACGCCGTCCGCCGTCCATTGCCCACGCCGTTTTTGGTAGCAGAAAATTTTCTAAAAATCTGAAATTTGGGTCAGGGGTCTGTTCTCAGCCGAGATGGGTCCTCGAAACTTTTCAGCCCGATCGGACCAAATTTGGAGGGGGTAGGGGTTTTTTGAAAAATGGATTTTCGAGATTTTGGGTGATTTAGGCGAGTGGGGTGTCATTTTCCACTAAATTTTGGACGCTGAATCCAATAAAATGGGTCCCAGAACAATTGGCACCCACTTGAAGAAGTAATGGGTCAAATTGGGTATATATTACCCATTTTGAATATGTGTTTTCGGGATTTCTGCTACCTAGGCGAGTAGGGTGTCATTTTCCACTAAATTTTGGACGCTGAATCCAATAAAATCGGCCCCAGAACAATTGGCACCCACTGGACATGGAAAATGACACCCTACTCGCCTAGATCGCCCAAAATCTCGAAAATCCATTTTTCAAAAAACACATTTTGACCCCCTACCCCCGCCAAATTTGGTCCGATCGGGCTGAAAAGTTTCGAGGACCCGTCTCGGCAGGGAACAGACCCCTGACCAAAATTTCAGATTTTTAGAAAATTTTCTACTACCAAAAAGGGCGCGGACGATGGACGGCGTACGGCGTACGGCGGACGGACATCGACCTTTTTTGATCAGGACATCAGGAAACGTCCAGAAAAACATTTTGAGCCAAATCGGAGAGGTTGACCATTTGCATGAAAACATAGGTTGATTATTGCCGCCCTCGCATTATCCTGCCAGACGCTTGGGTTGGGCGACTCCATACACATGAGGCCTTCACCGGTTTTCAAGTCCTATAGGGCCTATTTGACTCAATGCAAGAAAGATGCATGCGGATAGGAGGGATAGGTCAGGTTCCACAAACAACGCCCTCTGCCCAACCTAGTAAAGGTACCTTTTAGTCACTCTCGCTCCAGCTTAGATCAATACGTACATGCATTTTGCACAAATAAGCCTTATGTTTGTAATCAGGCTTTGCACTTCTCCTAGCTAGAAGCTTGAGTTGGACAACTTCACACACGATGCAAATCATCGATTAGACATTTTCCAGGGGCCATCTTTAGAGTTCTACTTTTGTAGACTTTAAAAATCACTTCAGGCATCTAATTTTCCCTGCTAGTCTTAACCACACCCAGCTTCTCAAGTTAACGTGCTGAGTGTAAGTAAATTGCAAAACTGAAATTATTTACCTCATTATAAACGAGAATGTGCATGCAGGCTAAGAAAGCAGGTACGTCTGTAAGGTCAAAGCAAGTTACATAAATTAAGAGAAAATGAACCAAGTAATAGTAACTAATAGAAATTCTACGGGCCTATATCTAAAGTATTGAACAAATAATCAATATTCAGCCATAATCAGAATCTAATTATAAATGGGGAAAAAACGGTAAAGCTCAAATACATGGGGCAGAGTTGCATGCGAACTAAACATAAGTATAAGTTGCACTAAAGTTTTCAAGTACCGATGTATATGTTTGGCTCTGAATATACTCGTAGTTAATGAAGAATCAAAAGACGTTTCCCAAAGAAGCATCGGCACGTTTTATTGACTCCAACAAGGTAAACAGTTTTTTGAAAACGCAAGAGGACGCGTAAGTGGTCTAATGATAAGAAGACAAGGCCAAGCAAGCGAACCAACCAAGTATGGTATACATTTGTGGAGCAGAAAAAAGCACTAAACTAAGATAAAGAAGAACAAGATTGGTGAAATCATTCACAATCGCAAGCATCTTATAGGTGAGACCCCAGATGCGCTTTAGAATTACACGTCCTGGAATATCTCTCGAAACTCGTTTGATCAGTGATGACGTATTGTGAAGTTGGAATTTTTCATTGTCGTTGTGAGTCGATAGAAATTTGAATAAGGAATTCACGAGCTCTTTACTCAAGCTAAAGTATTCCAACTGAATAAGGTATGGTACGAGCCGTAGAAACCGCTGCAAATTTGATTATGAAGTTGATTATTTCTCGGGCCAGGAGCATGGAGAAAATATGGGAAAAACGTGGGGTGGAGTGTCTCGGAATCATTCTAATCGATTCAGCGTCCAAAATTTAGTGGAAATGATACCCCACGCCTAGGTACCAGAAATATCGATAAACAACTTTTGAAATAGGTAGATACTTTTTTTTTACCCAAAACCTCTTCTGGTGGGCGCCAAACGTGGATATTTTGACCCCTACGTGGTTTTTTACTTGAAAAAAGTCCTTGAATTTTGGCGAAGGACCCGCTTTTGGCTCTAGTTGGTCCTTAAAATATTTTCAGCCCAATCTGTCGGGCCAAAATCGGACCAAATTAGAGGGGTAGGTATCAGAATGCGTTTCTCAAAAATGAAATTTCGTGATTTTTGACGATCTAGGCGTGTGGGGCATTATTTTCCACTAAATTTTGGTTGCTGAATCTAATGAGACGATTCCCAGGACGACTGGTGCCCATTGTAAGAGGTTATGGGTCAAAATGGTATCTATCTACCCTTTCGAATGTTTTTTTCTCGAATTTCTGGTACCTAGGCATGTGGGGAATTATTTTCACCGAATTTCGACGCTGAATCGATGGGTGAGTCCCCATGCTCCTGGTCGAGGAATAACCAACCTGTGTGAATGTAAACGTCCAAAAACAAAAATTGGGCCCATCGAAGATGGTTGATCCTCTGACCATGAGCATGAAACATAGGTTTATTCAAGTATAACCAATCAAAATGTAAATAATAGGTCGAATATTAACTTCAAACGAATTTCTCTTCAGTCGTAGCGAGGAGTTGGGAGACCAACACTGATTTGAACAAAAAATCAATTAAATGATAGTTGAAGATCATTGGACCAGTCAGTCATGCACTCGTCGTAGAGAGGAGTTGGAAAGAAGGAATCAGTTACAGCGACATCCACAGCTTACAACACACCATCGACCAACCAAATCGTACCGCCGACACCACCTACATGCTCCCCGCGACAATTTATACGAATGCAGGTTATTGTCAAAAACACTACGAAAATGAAGGAAAAAAACTGACCTACGACAATCGAGATTACATGAAGTAGTGAAGATGATCTGAACTCAAGGGTGAGCCCGCCATTTCCTATTGAGATTTATCACAGAGCAGCATGGACAAGACCGAGTTCCAGAATTAGCCTCAATACTGTAACACGGAGTGGGAGATGAGAGATCAACACACACAGACGAACACCGGTGATGAGGACAGTGACACTTTGTTGTATCTCGAAAAACTTTGATATTGGTGAAAAAGAAATGATGAAATTGAACGGCATTCATTCCTCGTTGACAAAGTTTACTATGATGTAATAAAGTTGGGGTCATAAGTTTTTGTGCATGTGCCAGTAAGCTGCTGATTCTAGACTAGAATGACAGCTCAATTTATTTTTATTTTTCTCTTCAACAAACAAAATCAAAGATACAGCAACCTCTTTCGTGGGGCTAAAATAACGCAGACAACACAGAACGAGAACTTCAATCGTGCAAATAAGTGAAGAGCAGTACAAGATGCCAAGTTGACTTGGAGATATGAGTACGGATGGCAGATAAAAAGCAATGTACTTACGGCTCCTCCAATTGACGGACCTTCTCTAAGCGCTGAAGGGTCACGGAGGCAGAGATCGGAATCAATTCAGATCGGTACGGTTCCTGCAAAGAAAGGAAAACAAGAAGTGTAGACGAGCCAGTAAAAGCCAGAAAAAAAAAAATCAGAAAAAAATCAGAATCAGAAAAAAAAACCAGGCTATCAATTTTTTTTTAATGGTCTATCATTTATTAGAGCTTAGTATGGGAAAAACCCAGACTCATTCCAATCGATTTAGCATCCAAAATTTAGTGGAAAATGATTGAATGATTGAAGATTTCTATTTATCCACCTGGGAGAATTAGGGCCATGTGGCCCTCTCTGCCATTCTCTCAGGAACATCAGCATTTACATTTACAAATTACCTCCATAATACTATACATGTAAATGAAAAAGTAATTACAACAGGCAGAATACGCGTTAAGCATAGACATACATCCTCTTCACGAAACTCGTCCTTATTCAACTTTCCTAACAACAAAAATGAATACAAAGTTCTCATTTCTCCCACTATATGATTCCCCACATGGAATAAAATGTCCCAAATATCCATTGAGACGGGTCCATTTGGTAGTGAAAAAATGTCTAAAAATCTGAAATTTTGGTTAGTCTGTTTGGCTCAAGTCGGTCCTCGAAACTTTTCAGCCGATCGGACACCAAATTTAGGGGTAGTGGGTAAAATGTTTTTCGAAAAATGGATTTTCCAGATTTTGGCGATCAAGGGGTATCATTTTCCACTAAATTTTGGACGCTAAATCCATTAAGATGGATCCTAGACAGATTTAACACCCACAGGAAGTAAGTATCGGTGAAAATGGGTACCTATCCACCTATTTCAAGAGTAGATTTTCAGGATTTTGGGTACCTAGACGTGCGGGGTATCATTTTCCACTACATGTTGGACGTTGAATCCATTGGTATGAGTCCGGCACGCCAAACTCACTGTTTCCTCCCCATAATCTTGCTCCAAGAAATAACCGTTTTGGTCGATTTTGCATCGTTTTGCAACATCATGAAACGTATAGTGTCAATTTTTTGGTCCAATAGGAGAGGTTAACCCAAAGTAAAAGTTATTCAAACCAAACATCATTAAAACCAAAATATTACACACGGGTTGGTTAATCCTCGAATGGGGGAAACAGTGGGTGTGGCGGGTCCCGGACCCATTCCAATCGATTCAGGGTCCAAAATTTAGTGGAAAATGATACCCCACACGCCATTCATTCTAGATGCATAACAAATATAAAATCATGGTTCTAGATCAACCGTGGCACAATGCTAGCGCGTTCGGCAGTTAAGCGAAAGGTTGGAGGTTCGAGCCCTCCTGGAAGCGATTTTTTGTTTTTGATTTAGTTTTTTTTTTTTTTACCGTAAATTGAACGATAAATTGACCCATAACTTCTTCCAGTGGGGTGCCAATCGTTTTAGGACCATTTTCAATGGATTCAGCGTCCAAAATTTAGTGTGCGGTTCTTACGAAGGAAACAAACAACCGAAGTCGAAGGCAAGCGATTCTTGTAGAAATGAACTTATAATGGTTTTCCGTCCATCCCAGGGAGGCTGACCCTCGTGTGTATCATGCTTAGGTCCGAATCTAAGCCGTCAAACTGAAAAAAAGAAGAATATAATAAGTCAAGACGTCACGAAAATAATTAGGTTAAAATACAAAAAGAAGCCAAAAATGATCCCGACAAACACCAATTTAGAATTTCACAAGGTTACGCGTCACAAATAGAGAACCACACAAATACAATTCATCTTCCTTCATTGTATTTCGAGTTAGTTGAAAAATTACAGATTTTCAAGCAGAAGAAATCCTTGGTGTTGGCCAAAGTGACTGTGAAAGCCTGGTTTCGGTATGATTTAGGGCAAAGGGACACACAGAGTGTGTCACGAGTTATGCCCAAACCGACTCCAACGTGCCTAAAGGTCAGTTTTTTTCAACAGTCTAATTAATTTTTCATTGTCCACTCGAATTTGACAGCAAAAATCAGGTTTGAGTGCCCAAAAAACGGCTTTCTTCTTGGACTGCTTTCTTCATTTTTTGTGACATAAGATTGAAAACATGAAAAAATCTTAAATAGCAAATAACTCTGACACAAAGCCTCTAAATTGCTAAGAGGCAATTTTGTTCGGAAATGAGTTGAAGAACACGTAGAATACGGTTTAGGCAATAATCGTGGGACATAGAACAACTTGAACATATTACGGTTGATGGAGAATTCTAACATCCTTACATCCTGGCCTCCCTTGCAATGTTTCCTGCAAATATAATCTAACCTATCGGCCGCTACTATTATCATTCAGCCTATTCAGGAAGGTAAGAGGAAGTGAGAACTCCCAAGAAGCTCTAACAAAATCTATGCACCCCAACAGCACGTGAGTTTGGAGAATACCTCTCTAGCAAAGGTACCTTTTAGCCACTCCTCTGTCTAGCCTAGATCTACATGTACGTCTTAGTACAAAGGAGCCTTTAAGATCAGGTTCTGAGCAGCCACCATGAGAACCAATTGCCACTACAAGTCCTTTACAGTCCTCGCATTATCCTTGGCAGATCACTGACCCAGTTGACTTCATACACATGATGGCCTTCACCCTTGTTCAACTCTAAATGCGGAAAAATAAAGCTTCCCACTACTTAATCAAAATTAGTGGATGCCTCAAAATTTGTAAATAGATGTGAACGTTGCAAATCGTTGATTAAACATGTTCATCAGCCAATGCAGGACGTGAGAATTCCCAAGAAACTCCAATAAAATCTATGCTTCTCAACTGCGCGAGTATTTTGGGCAAATATAAGCTGGTCTATTTGACACAATGAAATTAGAATCCGAGACTCCACCCCATACGCACCCTTAGCAGGGTAGGGCAGGTTCCATAAACAATGCTCTCTGTCCAACTTAGTGTGAGTTTGGAGGCCACCTCCACAGCAAAGGAGGTTTCTTTTCATAGGTATCTTTTAGCCACTCCACTGTCCCGCCTAGATCTACACGTGTATCTTTGCTCAAAAGAGCCTTTAAAAGCTCAGGCTCTGAGCAGCCGCCATGAGAACCAGTCTCTTTGCAGCCCTCGCATTATCCTTGCCAGATCCCAGTTGACTTCATACGAATGATGGCCTTCACCATTGTTCAACTCCAAACGCGGAAAAAGAAAGCTTCTAACTGCTTCATCAAAATCTAGTGGATGCCTCAAAATTTTTAAATAGATGTGAACGTTGCAAATCATTGATTAAACATGTTCATCAGCCAATACAGGACGTGAGAATTCCTAAGAACCTCCAATAAAATCTATGCTTCTCAACTGCGCGAGTATTTTGGGCAAAGATAATCAGGTCTATTTGACACAATTAAATTAGAATCTGAGACCCCACCCCATACGCACCCTTAGTAGGGTAGGGCAGGTTCCATAAACAATGCTCTCTGTCCAACTGTGTGAGTTTGGAGGCCACCTCCACAGCAAAGGAGGTATCTTTTCATAGGTACCTTTTAGCCACTCCGGTGTCCCGCCTAGATCTACACGTGTATCTTAGCTCAAAAGAGCCTTTGAAATCAGGCTCTGAGCAGCCTCCATGAGAACCAGTCTCCACTACAAGTCCTTCACAGCCCTCGCATTATCCTTGCCAGACGCTTGGGTTGGCCCAAGTTCGTTTATGAGGGCTTCACCCGCGTTCAAGTTCTATAGGGGCTATTTGACTATTTGCAAGAGAAGATGCATAGCGGCGCAGAGGGATGGGGCAGGTTCTATAAACAATGCTCTCTGTCTAACCTAGCGTAAGTCTGAAGACCACTTCCACAGGAAAGAATGCTCTGTAGGTACCCTTTAGCCACTCTGGTGACCCGCCTAGATCTGTATCTTTGTACAAAAGAGCCTTTAAAATCAGGCTCTGAGCAGCCGTCATGAGAACCAGTCTCCACTACAAGTAATTGCAGCCCTCGCATTATCCTTGCCAGACGCTTGGGTTGGGCGACTCCATACACATGAGGCCTTCACCGGTGTTCAAGTCCTATAGGGCCTATTTGACTCAATGCAAGAGAAGATGCATAGCGGATAGGAGGGATAGGTCAGGTTCCACAAACAACGCCCTCTGCCCAACCTAGTAAAGGTACCTTTTAGTCACTACTCGCTCCAGCTTAGATCAATACGTACATGCATTTTGCACAAATAAGCCTTATGTTTGTAATCAGGCTTTGCACTTCTCCTAGCTAGAAGCTTGAGTTGGACAACTTCACACACGATGCAAATCATCGATTAGACATTTTCCAGGGGCCAATCTTTAGAGTTCTACTTGTTTGTAGACTTTAAAAAATCACTTCAAGGCATCTAATTTTCCCTGCTAGTCTTAACCACACCCAGCTTCTCAAGTTAACGTGCTGAGTGTAAGTAAAATTGCAAAACTGAAATTATTTACCTCATTAATAATACGAGAATGTGCATGCAGGCTAAGAAAGCAGGTACGTCTGTAAGGTCAAAGCAAGGTTACATAAATTAAGAGAAAATGAACCAAGTAATAGTAACTAATAGAAATTCTACGGGCCTACTATCTAAAGTATTGACAAAATAATCAATATTCAGCCATAATCAGAATCTAATTATAAATGGGGAAAAAACGGTAAAGCTCAAATACATGGGGCAGAGTTGCATGCGAACTAAACATAAGTATAAGTTGCACTAAAGTTTTCAAGTACCGATGTATATGTTTGGCTCTGAATATACTCGTAGTTAATGAAGAATCAAAAGACGTTTCCCAAAGAAAGCATCGGCACGTTTTATTGACTCCAACAAGGTAAACAGTTTTTTGAAAACGCAAGAGGACGGCTGAAGTGGTCTAATGATAAAGAAGACAAGGCCAAGCAAGCGAACCAGACCAAGTATGGTATACAATTTGTGGGAGCAGAAAAAAAGCACTAAACTAAGATAAAGAAGAACAAGATTGGTGAAATCATTCACAATCGCAAGCATCTTATAGGTGAGACCCCAGATGCGCTTTAGAATTACACGTCCTGGAATATCTCTCGATAACTCGTTTGATCAGTGATGACGTATTTCTAGGAAGTTGGAATTTTTCATTGTCGTTGTGAGTCGATAGAAATTTGAATAAGGAATTCACGAGCTCTTTACTCAAGCTAAAGTATTCCAACTGAATAAGGTATGGCTACGAGCCGTAGAAACGCTGCAAATTTGATTATAGAAGTTGATTATTTCTCGGGCCAGGAGCATGGAGAAAATATGGGAAAACAGTGAGGGTGGAGTGTCTCGGAATCATTCTAATCGATTCAGCGTCCAAAATTTAGTGGAAAATGATACCCCACACGCCTAGGTACCAGAAATATCGATAAACAACTTTTGAAATAGGTAGATAGACTTTTTTTTACCCAAAACCTCTTCTGGTGGGCGCCAAACGTGGATATTTTGACCCCTACCTGGCTTTTTACTTGAAAAAAGTCCTTGAATTTTGGCGAAGGACCCGCTTTTGGCTCTAGTTGGTCCTTAAATATTTTCAGCCCAATCTAGTCGGGCCAAAATCGGACCAAATTAGAGGGGTAGGTATCAAGAATGCGTTTCTCGAAAAAATGAAATTTTCGTGATTTTTGACGATCTAGGCGTGTGGGGCATTATTTTCCACTAAATTTTGGGTGCTGAATCTAATGAGACGATTCCCAGGACGACTGGTGCCCATTGTAAGAGGTTATGGGTCAAAATGGTATCTATCTACCCATTTCGAATGTTTTTTTTCTCGAAATTTCTGGTACCTAGGCATGTGGGGAATTATTTTCCTACCGAATTTCAGGACGCTGAATCGATTGGGGTGAGTCCCCATGCTCCTGGTCCGAGGAATAACCAACCTGTGTGAATGTGAAACGTCCAGAAACAAAAAAATTGGGCCCGATCGAAGATGGTTGATCCCTCTTGACCATGAGCATGAAAACATAGGTTGATTATTCAAGTAATAACCAATCAAAATGTAAATAATAGGTCGAATATTAACTTCAAACGAATTTCTCTTCAGTCGTAGGCGAGGAGTTGGGAGACCACACACTGATTTGGAACAAAAAATCAATTAAAATGATAGTTGAAGATCATTGGACCAGTCAGTCATGCACTCGTCGTAGAGAGGAGTTGGAAAGAAGGAATCAGTTAACAGCGACATCACCAGGCTTACAACACACCATCGACCAACCAAAATCGTACCGCCGACACCACCTACATGCTCCCCGCGACAATTTATACGAATGCAAGGTTATTGTCAAAAGACTACGAAAATGAAGGAAAAAAACTGACCTACGACAATCGAGATTACATGAAGTAGTGAAGATGATCTGAACTCAAGGGTGAGCCCGCCATTTCCTATTGAGATTTATCACAGAGCAGCATGGACAAGACCAGAGTTCCAGAATTAGCCTCAATACTGTAACACGGAGTGGGAGATGAGAGATCAACAGCACACAGACGAACACCGGTGATGAGGACAGTGACATTTTGTTGTATCTCGAGAAAACTTTGATATTGAGTGAAAAAGAAATGATGAAATTGAACGACATTCATTCCTCGTTGACAAAGTTTACTATGACTGTAATAAAGTTGGGGTCATAAAAGTTTTTGTGCATGTGCCAGTAAGCTGCTGATTCTAGACTAGAATGACAGCTCAATTTATTTTTTATTTTTTCTCTTCAACAAACAAAATCAAAGATACAGCAACCTCTTTCGTGGGGCTAAAATAACGCAGACAACACAGAACGAGAACTTCAATCGTGCAAATAAGTGAAGAGCAGTACAAGATGCCAAGTTGACTTGGAGATATGAGTACGGATGGCAGATAAAAAGCAATGTACTTACGGCTCCTCCCAATTGGACGTGACCTTCTCTAAGCGCTGAAGGGTCACGGAGGCAGAGATCGGAATCAGATTCAGATCGGTACGGTTCCTGCAAAAGAAAGGAGAACAAGAAGTGTAGACGAGCCAGTAAAAAAAAAAAAAAAAAAAAAACATTGTAAATAATTTTATTAAATGGTTTATCATTTCTTAGAGCTTAGTATGGAGAAAACCCAGACTCATTCCAATCGATTTAGTGTCCAAAATTTAGTGGAAAATGATTGATTGATTGATGACTTTTATTTATCCACCTGGGAGAATTAGGGCCATGTGGCCCTCTCTGCCATTCTCCCAGGAACATCAGCATTTAAATTAACAAATTACCTCCATAATACTACATACCAATGAAAAAGTAAATACAACGCGTTAAGCATAGACATAGATCCTCTTCACGAAATTCGTCCTTATTTAACTTTCCTAACAACAAAAATGAATACAAAGTTCTCATTTCTCCCACTATATGATTCCCCACATGGAATAAAATGTCCCGAATATCCATTGAGACGGGTCCATTTGGTAGTGAAAAAATGTCTAAAAATCTGAAATTTTGGCTAGGGACCTGTATTTTGGCTCTAGTCGGTCCTCGAAACTTTTCAGCCAGATCGAACCAAATTTAGGGACAGTAGTGGTTAAAATGTATTTTTCGAAAAATGGATTTTCCAGATTTTGGCGATCAAGGGGTATCATTTTCCACTAAATTTTGGACGCTAAATCCATTGAGATGGATCCCAGACAGATTTAACGCCCACAGGAAGTAAGTATCGGTGAAAATGGGTACCTATCCACCTATTTCAAGAGTAGGTTTTCAGGATTTTGGGTACCTAGACGTGCGGGATATCGATTTTCCACTACATGTGGACAGTTTGAATCCTATTGGTATGGAGTCCGGCACGCCAAACTCACCTGTTTCATCCCCATAATCCTTGCTCCAAGAAATAACCGTTTGGTCGATTTTGCATCGTTTTGCAACATCATGAACGTATAGTGTCAATTTTTGGTCCAATAGGAGGATGTTAAACCCAAATAAAAGTTATTCAAACCAAACATCATTAAAACGCTGCAAATTCTTACACACGGGTTGGTTATTCCTCGAACTAGTCGTATGGGAGACTAATTTCCTTAACATGGGGAAAATGGGGGAAACGGTGGGTGTGGTGGGTCCCGGACCCATTTCAATCGATTCAGGGTCCAAGATATAGTGGAAAATGACACCCCACACGCCTAGGTACCAGTAATCCCGAAAACACATATTCAAAATGGGTAATATATACCCAATTTGACCCATTACTTCCTCCAGTGGGAACCAATCGTTCTGGGACCCGTTTCATTGGATTTAGCGTCCAAAATTTAGTGGAAAATGACACCCTACTCGCCTAGATCGCCCAAAATCTCGAAAATCCATTTTTCAAAAAACACATTTTGACCCCTACCCCGCCCAAATTTGGTCCGATCGGGCTGAAAAGCTTGGAGGACCGTCCTAGGCCGGGAACAGACCCCTGACCCAAATTTCAGATTTTTAGAAAATTTTCTACTTACTAAAACGGCTCGGACAGGGGACGGCGTACGGGACGGACATTGACCTTTTTTGATCTAGGACATCATGAAACGTCCAGAAAAAAATTTTGAGCCGAATCGGAGAGGTTGACCACTTGACATGAAAACATAGGTTGATTATTCAATTGAATAAACCAACCAAAACACGATGTTTACCTGAGTCATCTGTTGAGTAGTAGTGAGTATCCGAGCAATCGGATTACAAGAAACGGGCAAAGTTTCAAGCAGCGTGGGTCTAGCGTGCGTCAGGAGGGGTTTCATAAAATTCGTGTCGAAATTTCCCCACAATTTGGCCAACCAGGCTTTCTCACCGCCTCCACGTGGACTACTGCCGCCATCACCGTCCTAGAATACAACCGAAATTATTGACAGGGTGTAATCTTATCGAAATTACAGTATAAGTAAGCCGGATGCTGAAAGAGTACGATTAGACCAAAGCTGGGAATAAACGTGAAACATCTTCCCACTTACATAACTTACATGACTAGAGTAGGGTAATGCCTCAGTTTCTTCTTCAACGCCGACTCTGAAAACAGTAAGCAAAAATGAACTAATATCATCTCACAGTTTGCCTAATATCAAGGCCATGACGTCATGTTTTTGTTAAATTTCTTCTCTTTTGTCTCCAATGTGAGGATTTTGAGAAACACAATCGGCTGCTTCAACTAAAAGACGAGAAAACGCAGGTTATAATTAAGATGGATTCGAATGCACTCCTGAATCTTAAAAGGAGTTTCAACATTTCCTAGTACAACTACAAGAAGAGGTAGAGAGCTGCATTTACTGCACTGGAGAACAAAATCACATTAACTCACGGTATCTTGAAGAGGGACAACAGCTGCATGGTGGAACCTCCTTGTATGATGACAGTGAACATTACGATGAGAGAGGTGGTGGTCAACATCGCTTGTCTGGCATCTGATATTGTGTTTCTGATGGCAAGAGCGAAAGACATGGCTCCACGCAAGTCCTAAAAAGGTCGAAATGCTATGGTTAAGGTCGACCGAAAGGTCTGGATAAACATATAGGATTATGCCTTATCAGGAGGCCATTTAGGAGAATTTCAACTGGTAGAATATACAGACTATTCCGGATGAATGCCTCTTGCATTAACAGTGTCTTTAGAACAAACTTTCCTACTTTACTACAAGAGAGCAAGATTGATAGCCTCTTGAGGCGACTGTGAACTACTGCCTGAATTGTTTCCAATTCTGCAGATTTTAACCTCTTCAGTCCCCTAACACATGTACTGTGAAGGCTTCTTTCAAAGGAGTTTGGTCACCTCTAGTTGCATTAATTGGATGAGATTTTCTTCTGTGTAAGAAGAGGAACTTCAGAAACTTCCCAAGAGAGATGACAATGAATTGCCATCTCGTTGGAAGAAACAGAAAATGTTGTAGGAGCTATTTTTAAAACCAAACAAACCCTTGAAACATAATAGGTTTCATAGTATCACCACTACTGCCTTTCCAATCAGCTTCCGATGTTTCACAGTGAATAGTTTTCTTTTTAAACAATATTTCGTTAATTTAGGTTCCTATAAGACACGTGAACAGATAAAAATAGACAATTATTACAATTCGCCTCAGTAAAGCGGGTAACACTGGCTACACATATGTAGCCACTGGGCCTCAACAGCTATGGTTCCGTTTAGTCACTTATATCTTACTACTACGAGTTACCTTCCTATCCGGTTTTTGATTTTTCCATCCTCAATTTTACCATTTTTTTTGGTCCCGGTAGTATTATTTTTCAATGTAAGTCCTTCCTATGACAGTAACACTAAGAAGATAAGTGCTTGAAATGGCATACAAGCGAACAGTTTTCAACTGCAGAAGACAATAGAATTCTTCAAAACGTATGCAAAAATGACTCTTCTGATTTGGACTTTTCCGAGGATGAAGAAAATGTCCCCGGGGTACCTGAAATACCCCAAAATAACATCTGCATTCATTCATACATTCGTCAATGAGTAAAATACTGTGATTACAATTTAGTGATATTCTTGCATGAAGATAAGAGACTGATACTTATTGTTGGTCACTGGATCAATGTTATCATTATCATTATATTATTTGCCTATTTATGAACAAGTTTGTTACCGGAATAATTATATACCTAGAGTTTCCTAACAGTATTCTTAATACAATTGTGAATTTTTGGTATCCTCTCGTCCTTTTAATCTCCCTAATTTACAGTATTTTAGGCCCGGTGGCTACATATTTGCACATTTCCCTGATATTTTACATCATTTGGGCTGGAAAGCATCTTTAAAATCACTTCAAAAAATCAAATAACAAAAAATGCAAGAAAAAATGTTTTTGTTCTCCGACAAAATGTGGGACTGAAGAGGTTAACAACATTTCTGATAGATTTCAAATCGGTATTCAATATTGTATTCATCTTACCTGCAAAGAAAAGCATGTGCTGGAAATTTGAGGAAATCTTAGGCTCTCTTCCAAGATTTAACAAGAATGAGAGCGGGTATATGTTGGCTGCTCGGCTCAAAGATGCACAAATCTACAGGTAAACTGTTGAGGAAAACTTTTACAGGCTGGCACAATGGTAGGTCACGACGTACGGAAATAAACCAACGTAAATAGGTAACAAGTGGTAGAAATTTCAATTCAAGGATACAAATCCCGCGATGATGAAGCCGGCATCGAATCGGATGTTTGGGAAAAGTAAACATGGACACACCGATGTACGAAAAGATGAAATTTTCCGCAAGGAAATTAAGAAGCTCGAACAGATGTTTCGTCCGCTTTCGAGAATCTCGAGATAAATTGTTGTAAGTGTAATGCGCTTGGAATATTCCGCAGAACAACACTGACACGACTCCTGAAACAGGGTTTGAGCAAAAGATTTTGAAGTGATTCAACTTGCAATGGAAGAAAGCTCTGATCAAATTGATGATTCTCACCAGTAAGATTCGTTGCCTCCGCAATCAGAAACGTGGCGTAGGACATGAGGAAGAAGAGCGCAGACTCCATCAGCGGAAAATCCTTGATGCGGGTGAACTTGGTCAGGTAAGTTTCATTAAGGAATATAAACACATTAAAGATAAACCTGTGCTTAATGGAAGAACACGGCTCTATCATTCATATAATAATGAATCAAAAGTGATTGCGCTTTTTGTCCCAAAACGGCGATAGGCTTTAATATTGCTTGCACTCAATTCTTCGCCAATTTTAACTTTTAGTAACTGGTTACAGTCAATTATGGAACATGGAGGAACATGGGATCCCCCTACTGTGCTGGGGTTAGTAAATTTTTTTCGGCAAATTATCAAAGGTGTCTGTACCCCTGAAAACCTACAGCAGTTAGTTATATACGAGTCCCACAACTTATATTATTCTTAATTTATAGTTCTTCTTTGTAAGGGCAAGTTTGATAAGGATATCAATGCTGTGCTGCATCCCATTCCAGCTCCAATGGCCAGCGACAGGGAAAATATGCTGACGAATCCACCAACGGCGCTTAAGAAAGCAGTCGAATTCGAACGTCCCGCCAAGTCGGGAATGCCTCTCGTAGTTTTGAATTGCTCTGAAAAACGAAAAGATGAGAAATTACTTGTTTTTAAGTACCTACAAGAGTTTTAATCAGACGAATTTCAGCATATCATACCCGCTAAGGACTACGGCGACAGCATCGTTGAGAACGCTTTCCCCGAAAACGAGGGAATATAGGGTGACATCCACACGAAGATCGTTGAATATAGCAAGAATGGTAACAGGGTCAGTGGGAGAGATGAGAGCTCCGAAATATAAAGTGTCCAAGAGCGAATATTTCAGACTAGATACCCACGGCAGCAGAGTGTACATCAGAACTCTGCAAAGAAACATGTAAACAATGGTTGATCATTTATTGGAGCAAGAGTATGGGGAATTCAGTCAGGGTGGCGTGTTCCGGACTTATTTCAATCGATTCAACGTCTAAAATTTAGTGGAAAATGATACCCCACTCGCCTAGATATCCGAAAATAATATAAACCCACTTTCTATAGGTGGATAGGTACCCATTTTGACCCAGAACAGTCCCGGTGGATGCCAGCCATCAGAACCCTCTCAATGGGTTCACCCTCCCAAACTTAGTGGAAAATGATTCCACATTTCGAAAAGTCCCAAAAATCGAGATTAATAAGGAGGGATCACTTTCTAGACCTAGTTGGCCATCGAAAATTTTCCCGGTCGGCCCAAATTTGGGGAGGGTATGGGTGAAAAATGGATTATCGGTGATTTAAATGTGCATCATCTTCTCCTATATGAGAAAAATGCATGTACAATATCATTTTCCACCAAATTTAGGACGCTGAATTCATTGAGATGAATACGGAACCGATTGGTGCCAACCGTGGGTACCTACCAACCAATTTTGGAAGTAGGATTTCGAGATTTTTCGGGTACCTAGGCGTATGAGGTATGATTTCCCTCTAAATAACGCTAAATCGATTGGAATGAGTCCTCCATTTTCAAGTAGTTATCACGAAACGTATACCGTCCAATTTTGAGGCCAACCTCTCCGGTATCAAGGAATTATATATCAGTTATTCAAGGAATAGCCAACATGTAATCCCCATGGGAGTACGACTGGAATAATTACTTAAAACACTGCAAATTCATTTACACGGGTTGGTTATTCCTCGGACCAGGCGCATGGAGACTCATTTCTTTAACATGGGGAAAATGGGGGAAACAGTGGGTGTGGCGGGTCTCTGACCCATTCCAATCGATTCAGGGTCCAACATTTAGTGGGAAACGATACCCCACTCGTACCAGAAATCTCGACACACACTCGAAATGGGTGGATAGGCACCAATTTTGACCCATAACCTTATCCAGAGGGCGCCAACCGTTTCCGGACCCATTTAATTGGATTCAGCGTCCAAAATGTAGTGGAAAAAGATACACCACACACCTAGATCGCCAAAAATCTCGAAAAGAGCCGCTTTGACGCCTACCCCACCCAAATTTGGACCGATCGGGCTGAAAAGTTTTGAGAACCAACTAGAGCCGGGAACGGACCACTTACCCAAATTTCAGATTTTTAGAAAATTTTCTACTACCAAAAACGGCGCGGACATTTCAAGGTGTCTAGATCAAAATTAGCAAATGTCCGTCCGCCGTTCACGCCGACTTTGGTAGTAGAAATTATTCTAAAATTCTGAAATTTTGGTCAGAGTCCGCTCATGGCTCCAGTTGGTCCTCGAAACTTTTCAAGCCGATCGGACCAAATTTAGATGGGGTAGGAGTCAAAATGTAAATTTCGAAAAATGGATTTTTAAGATTTTTTGCAATCTAGGTGTGTGGGGTATCATTTTCCACTAAATTCTGGACGCTGAATCCAATGAGACGGGTCTCGGAACTATTGGTGCCCTCTGGATGAGGCTATGGGTCAGAATGGGTGCCTATTTACCCATTTTGAAAGTGTTTTTCAGATTTCTGGTACCTAGGCGTGAGGGGTATCATTTTCCACTAAATTTTAGACCCTGAATCGATTGGAATGGGTCCGGGACCCGCCACACCCACTGTTTCCCCCATTTTCGGGTTGATTATTTTTAGAATTGATTAGAAAACAACCAAAATTCGAGAATTTGTAAAAATTACTCACCCAACAACACAAGCAGAAATGGACGTCCCAATAACGGCGTACGTCAGAATAGCACCGAGGTTGCGGAAAAAGTATTTCTAGAAAACAATTGTCCAGTATTCATAAAATAAATAAGTTAGAAAGATTAAGAACAACTCATAATTAAATATGACAGATTTTGTACAAATATTGATTGAGTTTCGTACCCTCTTGAGTGAGTATCCCGCGTGGAAGATTATAGGAGGCAGGATAATGTTGAAGAACACCTCCGGATCGAAGGTTGCCTGAAAAATAAATGATAAGGTAGTAAACAAATAGCGAGCTTCTAAGGATATGTTGGTATTTAGTACAGTTTAGAGTCCCACAAAAAGCCAGTAAAGTGGCTTTGGAGGACTCAACAGTCGTGGAAGTGTAAAAGTTCTATAAAATCGCTGAATAATGATCGGAAAACGCTCACTTTTATATCTATAGGATTACTAGTCCTTTCAACGCCTCCTCTGAATGTGTAGGAATACGTTCGGTTGGTTAGGCTTGCGGAAGAAAATCGAAGCCACAGAGTGTCAGGCGGGAGAGATTGATTGTACTTGTGTTGTGGATCGCCCTCTTCGACGACCAACATGTGAGATAGAACTGTTTGGTTCATTCCGTAGCGAATGATACAACCGACGATGAGCCCTGTAAAGTAAGATTGGACTGAAACATCTCGATTTAAAGCACTTAGGGAAGGCTAAGGGTCACAGGGGCGGTTTGAATGAGAGAGAAAAGCTGAAAAATTTTCTACACTTGTTAATTATGATGAAAACAGTGAGTTTGGAGTGTCTCAGACTCATTTCAAGCAACCAAAATTTTCCCACCACCCTTAATGATACTCCACATGCTTAATTCCCCGAAAGTCCCAAAAATCAAGTTTAAGAAAATAATAATAAACAAATAAAACACATTTTTACCCATACCCACTCCAATGTGGAAATTTCTAGCAAATTGTCTCCGCCCCAAAAACGGCGGATAGACATTTTTGCGTTTTTTGATTGGTTATTCCTTGAATAATAAACACATGTTTTCATGCTAAAATTTCAGCCCAAAATTTTTTTCTGGGCGTTTCAAGGTTCTAGATCAAAATCAGCGAATGTCCGTCCGACGTCTATGACAATTCTGGTAGAAAATTTGCTAAAAATCTGAAATTTTGGTTAGGGACCCGTTTCCGGCTCTGGTTGGTCCTCGAAGCTTTTCAGACCGATCGGACCAAATTTGGGCGAAATAGGGATCAAAATGTGTACTTCGAAAACTGGATTTTTGAGATTTTTAGCAATATAGGCGCATGGGGTATCATTTTCCAATAAATTTTGGACGCTGAATCCAATAAAGTGGGTCCTAGAACGATTAGTGCCCACTGAAAGAGGTTATGGGTCAAAATGGGTATCTATCTACCCATTTTGAATAAGTGTCTTCGAGATTTCTGTTGCCTAGGCGTGTGGGGTATCATTTCCCACTAAATTTTGGACCGTGAATCGATTGAAATGGGTCCGGGACCCACCACACTTACTGTTTCCCCCATTTTCCCCATGTTGAAGAAATGAGTCTCCATGCGCCTGGTCCGCGGAATATCCAACCCCTGTGAAAGAATTTGGTTGATTGAGTAAAAATAATGTCTTTTGAAACTCGATTTTCGTGTTTTTTGGGAACAAGGCAGTTCTGGGTACCATTTTCAACTAAATTGTAGATGCTAAATCCATTGAGATGGTTCCTGGATTGATTGGCACCCACTGGGGGTGAGATCTACCTATTTTGAAAGTGGGTTTCCGAGATTTTTGAGTACCTAAGGCGTGTGGGCTATCATTTTCCGCTACATTTGGGACGATGATTCGATTGGAATGATTCCTTGACACTAAATACCCACAGTTGTCCACATATTCTTGCTGTAAGGAATAATAAACCATTAAGGAAGAATTTGCAGCGTTTTGATCAAGAAATCTTGAAACGTAAAATGTCAAAAGAAGGTATCAACGTCGCTTTCACAGGCCAAGCGTATCACTTTTTTCAGGGAAAACTTATCAGTTGTTCAATATAGCTAAACGCTGCTGAAGGGGGTACCATTGGAGGCGAATTCGTTTAAAATAACTATTTCTTTGACCAAATTCCAACGCAACTGCTATTGAAATCTGCACAAAATTTGAAGCATGATTCTGACGAGCAAGAATCATCACAGAAAGGAATCTTTGTAGGATGACTAGTTAACAGCTACATTGCAATCGAAGATATGTCGCTATGAGTGAAGATGTGAGCGAGTACTTACTTCATCTATCGCAGCACGAGACACACCCAGTATAGTGAAAATTGGCCTAGATAATAGTTAGTACTTACCAGGACCTAAGTTACTATGGTATTCAGTACCACCATGAACCAGGCACTCAAGTGTGCCAATTCCATACCCACAGAAGTCGACAAGACTCACCATAAATAACGGCCAGCCCTGTTTCGTGGAGAAATCTCAGACGACGGTGTTTGAAAAGCCATATTGTCAGAACGGTAAGGGTCAATAAAAGAGTGTACAAAAGGATATTCAAACTGTCAATTTTGTGCACTAGTTGAGCTTTAGCGTCCAATTCAATGTCGGGCGAATCTGAATCCACCCCGTTGAATATAAGTATAAAAATGAAAAACCACAAAGACGAGTAGGCAAAGGCCATCGAGCTCAGAACACTCGCTATTTGGATGAACACGAAAAGAATAGTTTTGAGGAACGTCCTTGTCTTATCAGGAAAAAGTGAAGTACCAACTTACTACCCTACAAGCAACCTAGCGCGCAAGAACCTACCTAGTCGAGGAGGTTTCATTGAGCCGCGCCTCATTCGAAGGGGGCACCAGTCCACCAATCAAATTGCCCCACTTTACCGCCAAATTTCTGAACATTTTGGTTTTAGTTTAGTTCGAAGAATGCCTGGTTGTATAATAATAATAAACAAAAACTGTAGCCGAAATTGAGCCGTAGTAGTATCCGTATCAACCATTCATATTATTGATTCAAATTATTCCTTCAGCTATTGCCAGAGTTTAAAAAAAATTATTTTGAGGTTATTCCTCTCTAGTTATTAGTTAGTTAGGTTATTGGATAGTTAGGTTATTTCACCTCTAGACCAGATCAAGTTAACAAGTCGAAATAGCTGCCAGTTATTATTTACACTAAAGATAAGTTTATAATGATACTTGTTAACAAGTCAAAAAAGCTATAATAAGTTTACAAGAAACAAACAGGTCATTGAAAGTGGGACTGTTTGATAGGAATTGAGAGAATAACAATATCATGATTCCTCACTAACGAAAAATTATTTAAATTGTTTAATGTATTGACACCATGAATCACAGCATAGTGAACTATTTTCACAACTTCTCAACCAAATGGACGAACTACTTTGATTTTGAACGCCTAGTGACTATTTTACTGGTGACAAACGCCAGCTAGTTCAAAATAGTTAAGACATACAAATCAATTAGGACCAAAGGAACTATAATTGAACTATAAGGAAGGTGAACTATGATATGAACTATTTATGTGTGTATGCGTCTGCGTAGTACGTATAGCAACGACATTTCGATTTTACCCAGTACCAAGCCAAGCCATGGAATAAGTATTACTTATTCAAATAAGAATACTTATTCCATGAAACCAAGCCGAACTGAACTGTAGTTCGCCTGAACGATTAACTGATGTGAATAGTTCACACTCTGGAGCAGTTCATTTGAACTAGTTCGTTCGCGAACTACACATCTCTATAAAGCACCAGTGTTTGGTGGTGCTTTACCTCTCCGATTTGCCCGAAAATTTGACATTTGACGTTTCATGATGAAAATAGGTCGTCTATTCAATTGATAACCAACCAAGGCAAAAATGACGTCGGCCAAATACGCCGTTTTGGTTGAATTTTTGGTGATCAAGGCGTGTGGGGTATCATTTTTTACTACATTTTGGACGCTGAATCCAATGAAATGGGAAGGTTTGGCGCCCTCTGGATGAGTAAATGGGTCAAAATGGGTGCCTATCTACCCATTTCGAATGTGTGTTTTCAAGATTTCTTGTTACCTAGACGAGTGGGGTATCATTTCCCACTAAATGTTGGACCCTGAATCGATTGGAAAGGGTCAGAGACCCGCCAAACCCACTGTTTCCCCCATTTTCCCCCATGTTAAAGAAATGAGTCTCCATGCGCTTGGTCAGAGGAATAACCAACCCCTGTGAAAGAATTTGCAGCGTTTTCAATAAATTTTGGACGCTGAATCGATCGAGATTGTTACCAAACAATTACCAAAGATTGCCAAAAACCGGAAGTTGTTAACATTGGGCCAATAACGACATTTTAAAAAATAAGTATAGGTAGGACTGGGAATCTTCTTTTATGGAAAATGAGGTTGGCGTAGACACTTTATTTAAATGTAAGTACCTACTGATACGCTTTCCCACACCTACAATTGTGAATTAGAGCAATATACCGTCGAATGAATAATTTGCGTAGTTTTTTTTTCTACTTCTTTGTCGAAAAAACAAACGTGATCCTCATTTTTACGACTCCGATTTGGACCATAATCGTCGAAATTTAAATGGCGCAAAAGAAGAAGTAAATTTTATTGAAAAATCGCCTGTTCACTGTGCTCTACTCTTTGAACCGTTACGCGGAAGAATCAAATCACTTTGTTCCTCCAGGGGTCCCTTTGTTCACGTCAATGCATTCTTTTATTCTATTTTGCGAGTGTGTGAAAGAAAACAAAATCGCTCTTGTTCCTCACTCCCCTTCATTTCCTCCTTATGTACTCGTACATTTATGAGCAAAGAATGAGGCATTTTTCGCAAAATAATTAACTACCTACCAGTACTTTATAAAAATTTAAACATAATTTTTGTACTAATTGTACTTGTCACCACCACAGGATTGAGGTAGGTAGCCGCAGTAAATAGTGATTAATTGATGAGCATTGATCTTGTTCACTTGTATTGTTAAGAACTCTGTACTACCTATAAATTGGAGACCTTTATGGGCACTACATTTTATGAAAAGTATCATTTTGTATTATATTTCAATATTTCTGCATTTGTTTGCGAATTGTTGCGCTTTTCTCGATATCTCAGTCCGAGCATATTGTGATATGTCCTGGGATAATAATTAACCTTCTCGGGTTACGGTTAACATGAGCCGAATTCAAGAATGATTGTTGTGCATGTTTTGGTCTCGAAAGCGTCGTATGAGGTTCAAATTTCCCTTGTAGGATGAGTAGTATAAATGGTAGAAAATTCAATCTCATTGAAGTTGTTCTTAATTTTGGGTCGTTCAGCCCGGTACACATACAAATACGCAAATCGAGCAGGTAGCATATCAAATACGAATACATTGTATTGTTTAATAGGATTGGATTGTCGTTCAGTACAATTGTTCTTTGAGTTATTTTTTTTCGACATAAAATATCCAAAATCTGTAGGTTGCAAGTTCTTGTACATCCCGCTGACACGGTTGAACCGCAGCGGCCTAATAAACCGATTAACATCTTGATTACGTTCTATTCTCTTCTCCTGTAACATGAAAGACTGTGGTCAGGATGTATGCAGTAGCTGCAATTTGTTGTTATTTGAGGAACAGCTACCTACCTATTGCAGGTGGTTTACGGGAAGGATGTAGATTTTTATTTGATATTTTATTGATATTATAATAATTGTGTTGGCATAATGCTTCTTGGTAAGCAACGGTGATACGATACAGGCCATGGAAAAAACGCTGTAAATTATTTAACAGGAGTTGGTTATTCCTTGGATCAGCAGCATGGAGACACATTTAAAACGATTCAGTGTCAAAATTTAGTAGAAATTCTGCAAATTCTTTCAAGGGATTCCTCGAACCAGGCGCATGGAGATTCATTTCTTCAACATGGGGAAAATGGGGGAAGCAGTGGGTGTGGGGGTCCCAGACCCATTCCAATCGATTCAGCGTCCAAAATTTAGTGGAAAATGATACCCCACACGCCTAGGTACCAGAAATCTCAAAAATCCATTTTTCGAAATACTAATACTAATTGTCTACTACCAAAAACAGTGCGGACGGCGGAGGGCGGACGGGCATTTGACTTTTGGTTGGTTATTCCTTGAATAATCAACCTATGTTTTCATTCAAATTGTCAATCTCTCCGACTCGGTCCAAAATTTTGTCCACCGTACGCGCTGTTTTTGGTAGTAGACATTTTTTTTTCTAAATCTGAAATTTGGGTCAGGGGCCCGTTTCCGGCTCTAGTTGGTCCACCCCGAAGCTATCCAGTCCGATCGAATTAAATTTGGGCGGGGTAGGGGTCAAAATTTGTTTTTTGAAAAATGGATTATCGAGATTTTTGGCGATCTGGGCGAGTGGGGTGTCATTTTCCACTAAATTTCGGACGCTTAATCCAATGAAATGGGTCTCAGAACGATTGGTGCCCACCGGAAGAAGTAGTGGGTCATGATGGGTATGTATCCACCCATTTTGTATATGTGTTTTCAAGATTGCTGGTACCTAGGCGTGTGGGGTATCATTTTCCACTGAATTTTGGACCCTGAATCGATTCGAATGGATCCGGGACCCACCACACCCACTGTTTCCATTTTTCCCCTGACCAAAATTTCAGATTTTTTAATAATTTCTGCTACCAAAAACGGCGCGGACGGCGTATGGTGGACGGACATTTGACTTTTTAGATCTAGACACCTTGAAACGTCCAGAAAAAAAAATTGGGCCGAACCGGAGGGATTGTCTTTTTGCATGGAAACGTAGGTTGATTATTTAAGGAATAACCAACCAAAAAATCGTCCACGGCTGATCACCTCCCGCTCGTGGTTTGATACGCTTGTACTTGGGGAGCGATCCGGTAGAGGCCTCTGGTAGCCGTGAAAACGGCGGCGGGTAGCTGCATCTCTTCTCTGTGGTGGGGATATGTGGTGATTTTCTGGTGGGGAGGACGATTCTGAATAGCGACGAGAGAAACCGGCCTGCGGAACACACTTTTACCGGTCAGTAACTTTCGGCCGCTCGCTTGCCAAGGATCACACACATCACAGATCGGTCTCGCCAATCTCAGGTACATCCTCACCGTTATACCGCCCCGTTAGCAGTCCACTTCACTTTTTTCCTACCGCTCGAAATTCAAACACCTCAAAATGGTCAAACAATTCGCCGGTTTGAAGTACAAAGCTCGACAAAAGCGAGAAATTCGACGAATACATGAAAGCCCTCGGTGTCGGCATGTTGACCCGAAAAGTCGGCAATTCCGTCTCACCCATCGTTGAACTCGTCGACAACGGCGACAATTTCACGCTTAAATCGTCGTCAACCTTCAAAAACACCGCCATCACTTTCAAATTGGGCGAAGAATTCACGCAAGAGACCCCCGACGGCCGGAAAGTGCAAACAGTCATCAGTCAAGACGGCGACAACAAGTTGATCGAAGTCCAAAAAGGCGACAAAGAAACCACCATCGTTCGCGAATTCTCCAAAGATGCCGTCAACATGACTCTCACCGTCGATGACATCGTCTGCATAAGAAACTACAAGGTCGTCGAGTGATAATTCGCTTTCAACATCCAAAAATACCGCGTATTTATACTCCCCTCTCGGCCCACCTCACGGTGAATGCAAGTACCTACTCGTTTTCTTTTCCTTCTTCCATATTATTTAAAAAAATACGTTTTTCCAATCATTATTACATTTGATATTTTCATTACAATCGTATTTGCTTAAAATTGTTCGATTTATTGAATCTTAACCCTCACCCCTTGATAACCAAACCGTGTAAAAGGTGAGAACGTGCTCTTGAGGCCACTCCTCAGTTTTCAGTGTTAATCAAATTTTATGAGGAAACTATTTTACTTTAGAATTCACGAGTTGGCCTAGCCAAAAAGTAACATTTCAACATGTGCTCAAACACGCTGTACGCCCCTCGAAGTTCACCACGTGCACACACATGAATTACTTCATTCTTGAGGCAACGCCATGTTTTTTCATGCAGTGGAAAGCTCAAACAGGTATCAACAAACTCAAATTGATTCCTGTTTAAGACTAATTCTGCACTCTTATCGATGATAAAGGTCACAAATAGCTAGTTCACCCCACTTATAGAAAAATCCACGATTTTTTCAGGCTTACAAGATGAAATCTACGATTGCACGAAGTCTGATCAATGTTGAAGAGTGATTTAAAACGTCAGTCAATTTACTAATGCCATCCTTCAGGGGGTTGAAGAGGAAAGTGACCTTCATCAATATGAAACTCCTCCAGTGTTTGAAGTGTCTTTTGACCTTCAACGTGAAAAGTTGGCTCTTACTACAGATTATTCATTCGTCGGAGAACCAACAAGAATCTACAAAATTCAGCCAGAAGAATATGCAGGAGTTATCTAAACAATAATCTTAATTTTGATGTGAAAATCCATTCTATATACGCAATTTGCTAAATTTCAGGTCGTTTAGGACAATTTTTTGACTGTATGGTGTGTGTACAACTGAATTTCATTATCTTAATTTGGATATTTCAACAGCGGGAATCATAAGCTGCTGTGAATAGATAGCTTGTGTAGAGTAGATAGATAGAGTAGAGTAGAGTAGATAGTGAAAGAGATAGATTGAAAGTGGCTATTTACCTTCATTTTTACTGCAACGGTCTAATAACCCAGTGGGAAGCTGATATTTACCAATTAAGAGTGGTGAGTATTGAGTATTGACCATAGATGAGTTAATTGATGTTGAGGTTCGGTCAAGAATATCCAGATTTAGCCAACGTTTTTGACAATTTATTTCTATCGTCAGGGCATGAAAGAATGGTGTCCAGGACAGCAGTATGCCAGGCTGGAACGCTGAAGTAAACAGCTAGGATGTGAATTGAAGGCCTCAAGACACAAAGTTGTCTCACTTTAAACCCTTCTTTATTTGGAAAAAACATACCATCTGGTCAAAATTTTCTAAAAAATTAATTGATGGAAGAAAATTGAGATTCAACTTAACATCTTGAAGCCCTTCAATACACATAATAGCTGTTTATTTCAGCTTTCCAGCCTGATGGCATACTGCTGTCCTGGACACCATTTTGTTTCATGCCCTGACCATAGGCAAATAACTTGGCTAAATCTGGATATTCTTGACCGAACCTCAACATCCCCCATCAATTATTTACAATATTGAAATTAAGTTTGCGTGACATCAGACCAGTTTATTACTAGGTAAGTGCTGTATAATTATTAGGTATTTTTCAGCTGCTTTGAAAGAGCTGAGGTGTACTTTACTATCATCCCCCATTTTCAGAACCAAATTGTGTCCCTTCAAACCAACCTTTTTGAACATTTGGCTGAAGTTTCGGAATCTTTGGAATCTCCTCTTTTGGTCTATATACAGCAGAAATGAGTGAAACTCAGAAAACACGGGATTTTATGAGTTTGAAAAATGTGGGGGGCGATAGTTGAGTTTTTGCCCAGTGTAATACTTTAGTATTCCCCACCAGCATCTCTAGTGGTAATGGAGGAAATAAAAGAAATCTTGATCGAATTGCTCTTCTACATTATTTTTAATATGAAACAAGTTTAACCATCATACAGAGGGTGGTACATAAAGTTAAGGAATTTCTTAAGGGTTTTCTTGATGCAGACATCCCGTCTCCTCTCAGCAATGTAAACAATAATCTGTATCATATTCATTCCATATGTCCAAGTCTTTCATCATACGATGTCGAGCTAACTGAGATAAGAGGGTCGTACGCAGGATTAATGAGTTCTACAGGAATGTACTGTTAGATCGATAGTTAAGGGGTAGAGATGCGATGAAATCCTCATAATCTTCAGTTAGAGTCAATGTTGTTCCTTTATCACGCGCTTTTTAACTTTCAATTAAAGTAATTATTTGTCTATTCAGTTATCTTCATACTTCACCACCACCGTGCCTTGCTATATACAGGAATAATAAACCCTTGTGTAATAATTTGCTGTGTTTTCACTACTGCAGCCGTCTGCTAGACAGTGTAAGGCAATACTAAAGGATTATACTGTACTACAGTACTACACACTATATAAAAACCCGCTCTTTCTTTGTATCTGTTTGATGGTATCTTCACATTAGCATTAGATTTACTTACAGGCTTACTGTCTCCAGGCGACTGTGTCACTCCTGATCTGTGTACTCTGATGTATATAGACCAAAAAAGGAGATTCCAAAGGTTCCGAAACTTCAGCCAAATGTTCAAAAACCTTGGTTTGAAGGATCACAATTTGGCTCTGAAACAGGTACACCCAAGAGCTGTGTGAAACAGGAGTACAGAAGGTAATTTGGTACTGAAGTTTGTCCAGTATGTTGAGGTTGAGGCTATTTGATAAGTGTAAGCGGTGTTGACGGAGAGATCTCTTTTTCTATATTATTCCACCTTATGAATAGGAGCATTTGCCGCAGGAATAAGCTGAAATATCAAGTACAAGTGCAGTTCGCATTTCTCTTGCCTCGGAAAACTTTCGATCTAGCCTGCAGTGCTCCCACCACAGTAACGACTGGAGTCGTCTGGTCGCTAGAGAAAACTATACTCGTATTTCAAGTTATAGTGACTGCAGATCCACGAATAAGAACTTATATAAGTTTGAGACGAAAGTGAAACGCCGGCAAAGATACGAGCCGGGAGACGCCAGAGGACCACCGCCCTAGGTATTGATCCGAACAAACGTGGGTGAAGGACCTCGCAATGTGGAAATACCGTGCTATAATTGCCGACCGGTTTTTTTTCTGATTGTCTATTTAATTATCTAACATCTAATGGGAATTATCCGTTATTCATTGGTCGTATATCACCGGAATGGGGTCCGATTATACCGACATTCTGATGAACGAAATGAGCCGTAAAAATGTTGGAGTGAGGTGAATATTGAGCTACGATCTGAGAAATGGATAAATAGTGAGGAATCGAAATAAGCCCCGTTCTTGAAAATTGAAAGTTTGAATGTTCAAGTCCACCATTTTAACGATCGGACGTCCCAAAAAATTCTATATGAGGCAGATCCCGTGGATTTGAATACCTCATGTCGATTAAAACGAGTGAAAATATAGCGGAATTCAAGAAAAAATCTGCAAATTCTTACACTCGGGTTGGTTATTCCTCGAAACAGGGCGCGTGGAGACTCATTTCTTCAACATGGGGGAAATGGGGGAAACAGCGGATGTGTCCCAAACCAATTCCAATCGATTCAGGGTCCAAAATTTAGTGGAAAATGATACCCCACACGCCTAGGCACCAGAAATCTTGAAAACACATATTCGAAATGGGTAATAAATACCCAATTTGACCCATAACTTCTTCCAGTGGGTGCCAATCGTTCTGGGACCAATTTCATTATATTCAGCGTCCAAAATTTAGTGGAAAATGATACCCCACTCGCCTAGATCGCCCAAAATCTCGAAAATCCATTTTTCAAAAAACACATTTTGACCCCTACCCTGCCCCCGACCCGAATTTGGTCCGATCGGGCTCCTTTTTCCCTCTGTTTATTAGAATCGCACCAAGTTATAAACTTATTAGCAATACTTTTTGTGACTCAAGTTAACTGGGTTACATCTTCAGCCGAGGTACATTGCTTAGCTTATAATTATTCTAACAACTGATTTTATTCTCTTTGCATTAGCGAATTAATTCATGCGAGATCATGGAAGTCAAGAAGTCGAACAGCCTCTTCGTTGATGATCTTGTAGCCTTTGGAGATGGGCAGCTGCTTGAAGCCTGATGATTTCAACAATAAGAATGACTTGTGGATCGATCATAGCAACAAGGACACGGATTGTTCGTTATGAAGACAGGACTGGACAGGTCCCTGACCTATAGGCCCAGATCTATCAGCTGAAGAAATTAAAAACAATAACAATGTAATACGATCAATTTCTTGTGAACAACTTGTACGTAGAAGGAATGAATAGATTAAAGGTTTCGAGATCTGTAACTATGAGTATCTTGGGGTAGTACGAACATTGGCCTTCAATATTTGGGCAAACTTGGGCCTGTCGGCCGTCATAGTAGGTAGGTAGGTTAAAAACGTTCGTGCCCAATGGACCGTCGTCAATACAAAACGAAAATTAACGCAAAAATTCGCAGCTGTGACGAAGGAAGTCTGTCGATCCTGCCGGAATCATGCTGCTGAATAAGTTGATGAATAGCCTATTGATCATCCTTCTTTTTGCATGATTCTCTTTGAGCATGCCTAAGCTCAACAATTTGGTAAGTTTCAGTCTGATACTCCAACAACAAATATTGGGGTGGGTTGTGTAAAATTCTCCATTTAGTTTGGTTTGAAACGATTCACAGCAATTATTGGTGCGTTGGACAAAGGGTGAAGACTCGGTTCAGAGAGGACGGGAAAAAGGTCGTCATCTGATACATAAACATAGTCAATGTACTTGCTACAGGCATCCATTGTTCGGTGTTCAGGCATGGCGGTCATTCGAAATTATCGACCTAGCATGAAAACACATCTTCAGGCTGTTGAAGAATGAAAAAGGCTATGAAAACTCCCGATTTCCCCTCTGCGAATGAACAACAGGGGCTCATCTCGGCTACAGTCAAACCTCGCATGTGAAAATGTGGACTCATTTTGGCCGAGCTATTGAATTTTGGGGCTCATTTCGGTTGCTGGGCAATTTGATTTCCCCCATTTCAATTTATTCAGTGTTCAAAACTGGTGGAAAATGATACCCCACACGCCTAGGTACCCAAAAATCTCAAAAAACCACTTTCAAATTAGGTTGGTGGGTACCCATTTTGACCCACACCTACTTCCAGTGGGCACCAATCGGTTTGGCGTCCATCTCAATGGATTCAGCGTCAATAATTTAGTGGGAAATGATACCTCACATGCCTAACTCCCAAAAAGTCTCAAAAATTGAATTTCAAAAATCACATTTTCATCAATACCCTCCCCAAATTTGACTCGATTGGGCTGAAATGTTGCAACGACAACCAAAGCGTGAAAGAGGTCCCTGGCCAAAGTACAGATTTTTTTAGAAAACTGTCTACTTACTACCGAAAACGGAGCGGATGGGTGAAAAAGGGGTTTTTGAAACTTGAAATTTTCGGGTTTTTTTGAGGGATTCATGCGGGATACCTTTTTTTTTCTTACCTCTGGCATGATTTCATGGTTCGATTATTCAAGGAATAACCAAACAAAAACGGTCTACCCAAAATATTTTAGTTCTCTCACAAAACGCATGCACGTGGTAGAGTGTGATGGTTGTTCGCTATTCATGAGACAATAATTACAAGTGGTGGGGTGTGACCGTGTGTTGTCGGTGGAGGGATCGACTGTCACGCGAGGCGTCTCGTCGAACAAGTTCTTTTGAAAATAGAATAGCTAACAAACCACACCGAGGAAGAAGCCATTCATTTTACGCCCTCGTCGTAATTAAGGGAATCATTTCATTCGCTGAAACGCGTCGAGAGCAATTTAGCTTTAAATCGCGTTGTAATACTTAATTTTTCCATTTACATCCTTCTGCGAGGTTCTAACTCTGGAGTAACTGGTTCTTTATCAGTCCTCGAAGATGAAGGAGTTTCATCGAAATGCAGGCGGCGAGGGAGTTCAGGAAACCCAACACCACTGTGCCCCAGGGGCGAGATAGCCGGGGGAGCGTGAGCTGCATTTGATGGAGAAGAATCGCCATCGAAGGCATCTGGCAGCAATCCATACCTGGTGGACGGCTGCCGGGACAAACATCTCTCTGTTGTCAATGCGGAACTGATGCTTGCCATTTCGGACGGACTCTGAGACCGTGCAATTGGGTGGTCTCTCGTAGGGCCAACAAAACATAGTCGTTCCTGGGTCTCCTGATTGTACAGAAAACTTGCGTTCAACGGCCTGACTCCTATTTCTGCCAATTGTTGATGGCTCCTTGTTTCTTCGGGTTTGGATTCCCAAGATCTCGTTGACGCTTTGGAAACTGCGCTACTCTGTGAATTGTACTGACACGACTGTCGGAATGCGGAATTCCCCTGGGGAATCTGAGGTTCTGACTCATGTAAACTGATATCCATTGCCGATCCGTCCGTTTCTATGTGTACATCCATTCTCGCATCTTTAAGCTGATTGCGTACATCACGATCTGGGGTGGTCACCGAGGTCTGAAGTATGTCCCTTTTCACGGAACTGGCGTCACTGGCGAAGTTGCTCGACGAGGAGCTAGATCTGTCATCGCTCCTCATATCAAAATAGTTCGATATGTTTGCGTTGTTGAAAAACATCTGGGAAATATGAGGCAGCGACAGTTTGGCCGCTAAAGCGTCTCGTCGCTGACGAGATCTTGAAGATTGGCTTCCACTGTGGACGCTACCGTGGACATTTTCAGAGCTTTCCCCTAGTTCTGAAGTCAATTTTTTGCTTTTGTGTGTCCATTCTTGATGAGCAACGTGGGTGGGGCGATCGCAGTTAGGGCTCTTTGGAATTTTTTCAACTTTTGGTTTCACATGCCCTTCAAAAGTCCTTTTCTTTAGTGGTAGCCTTTTCATCCCTATTGGTTGCTCAACTATCAACATATTTGGTTCTTTTGACGTTGCTCCTAGCTCATTGTTATTCCCATCTGGATGACGGCCTTCTTCTTCAGTCTCATGTCCAGGACATTGTTCGTTTGCAGCTGGAGGTTTTGCCGATCTCTCTTCTATCAAACGTCCCAATGCCATTTCACTCACCTTGTAAGTCAGGCCAGTACCCCCATCACGATCAATCCCAGCCTGGGTTCCAGCTCGTGAGGCAGAGATGTCAGACCATTCACCGGATGTTGTGTCAACGCGGAGATGGAATTCGTCAGAAGTTGAGGGAACACTATTCGGTGAAGCAGCACAGTCTGATCCTTGCGTAAACTGATTCCCTTCCTCTCCGAAGACTTTGATTTTGGACTCACATTCCAAGGTTAATTCGACCACTTCCTGAGTAAGTCCGCATTCGTCATCGTCCAATTTTTCATTCTGTTTTTCAATCAAGGAAGGCGACCTGTTACTTTCAGACCATTTACCTGGTTTGGACTCAGCATCTACTGAGCTGGCGTGGACGTTCTCTGGTAGAACTGTGTCGGAATTTCGATGCCGCCTAATTTTTTTCCATTCAATGCCAATTCCAGGTTGAATTAATTCACTTCCTGAGGTATTGTGTGGCCCTAAAACCTGAAGAATATTTTTGCAGAATCCGTCAACTGTCTCAAGAGCTTTTGGACAAGTCATGTCTCCCATAACCTGTGCGCTGAAGTACTCAGTAGCTGCTGAACTCTGCGAAAGTGTTTCAATTTCAGAGGGCTGAGATGGTTTTATTGGATAAGGAGCTAATTCAAGATTCAATGCTGTATGACCCTGAACCGGCGTTACTGATCCTTTCTCTTCAGCGGGCCTGGTGTCATGTAGGCCATGAGATTCCTCGTCCGAGATTGGGGACGCAGCTTGGACCTCAGTTGGCTCTACAACAGGTTCAGACGTAGGGGAATCAGTGCATGGAGACAGGACACCCGTGTCAAAATCATTGTCGAAGGAATCGTCAGTATCTTGCGCTTCTATCTGGTTCTGTTCCGGTTCTACCCTACGCACATCTGAACTGGAGTTTGTGGTTGCGCTTTGAGTGGTGTTGCTATAGAAGAAATATTCCACGTTCGCAAATTCGACTTTCTTCTCTGCCTTAGATATAAACGTCTTCTCCAGGCCCACTGTAGTACCAATAACGTCTACGTCTTCGGCTATCTCGTTACTCTCTGGCCCAACTCGGGATGCGTCGAGATGCGCCTCAGGCGTGCTTGATCTGCAGTCAGCCATCGGTGTTGAGGCGTCCTGAGAACTCTGATGAGCAGAGTACAGATCAGCATAGCGATCCTCCGTACAAGGATTCTCGACCATGGCCTCTTCCGAATCATGCCTGGTTCTATGTAAACGTTTGACGTTGACTTGATTTGAGCCCTTCTTTGCATATTCATCTGTATTGAGATCCGCCCTTTCACCTACTTTTGAATAAGCGAAATTGAGATTTTTGGATTTGATACTGAAATGAGATTTTTTACGGGAGGCTGGGGGATTATTTTTGAATATTTGTGCTCTTTTGAACGCAGCTGCTAATATTTGCTCTCGGGAGAATTCGATTTTCCGATAAGATTCGAGATTTTTTCTCGTTGAGGTACAGTTTACGTAATTTTATCCTGGAACAAAAAAAGATAAATGCGTCAACTAGATCATGTAGTTGTAAAGAATATTGCTGTAAGTTAAAAAAGTGTATGAGTCTTATCTAAAATTAAATAGTAATATAATAACAACAAAAATAGTTATTAGCACTAAGAACCGGACGACACTTGGAGATCTTTTTATACATTGAGCATCAAATTTCCAAGTTAAAATAGGAATATGTCACATCTTTGGGCCATCACGCTTCAACTCCTGAACTGGCAGAAATCTTACCGTGCAGCTACTGATTCGGTCATTTAATTTATCCAGTGAATTTTATTACGCTAATTAGTTGTTCGATATCGCGTTGCAGTCAACTCGTTATCATGAGTAATCCGAACGTTTCCACATGTTGACTCGAGCGCCAACTTCTTACCAGGAGTTATGCTAGCTTAGTCCACTGTGGAATTAGCTTACTGCATCCGACATTCTGGACGAGCATCGACAACTCACTGCAGCAATAGAACATCATCAAATGCGGCACAACTCGCAGCTTGTTAGGTAGGCATGTTTATCTGGTAAATACCTGCTAGAGAACCTAAGAATGCTTGTTTGTCCTTCCACGTGTTTCGCATAGATCGAAAGTCCTCGAACGACAAGCAAAATCATGTCACTCACTTATTAATTTTTCCTAAGAAGTTAGGGACGCCGAGGAAGTCGTAGATTTTCCCTTGAAGTTGATCAGCCGGTAAAAACGCGTACCATAGCGAAAAATACCGTTGCACGTAATTGAAGTACACACTCTGTTCGGGATCCTCGCTGAGTTGAAAAACAAATACCATTGTCCGGGTGAGTAGAGATTCTTTTTTGGAGCGCTATCTGTAATGCGATAAAGCGGTGTTCGTTTGAGACTCAAGGGAAAAATATTGGTATATAACTTCCACTATAGTTTTTA
>CM033999.1:28371120-28409972 GCA_019603395.1 Cyrtorhinus lividipennis
GGACAGTATAATACGAGTATGTTCTATGATGTCTCGTTGACAGAACCGACATGTCCGTACGTTGTCTACTCCATTTTTTGTTGTAGAAATTTTTCTAAAAATCTGAGATTTTTGGCAGTCCTCTTTCCCTTCTTAGGTCCACGTTTCAGCCCGATCGACCCAAATTTGGGAGAGTACGAGTAAAAATGTGTATTTCGAAAAAGCGGATTTTCGAGATTTTTGGCGATCTAGGTGTGTGGGGTATATTTTTCCACTAAATTTTGAACTCTGAATCCAATGAAATGGGTCCGGGAACGGTTGGCGCCCTCTAGATAAGGTTATGGATCAAAATTGGTGCCTATCCACCCATTTCGAATGTTTGTTTTCGAGATTTCTGGTGCCTAGGCGTGTGGGGTATCAAATTTGGGTGGAAAAGGGATCAAAATATGTACTTCGAAAAATTGATTTTTTGCAATCTAGGTGTGGGGTATCATTTTCCACTAAATTCTGGACGCTGAATCCAATGAAATTGGTCGCAGGACGATTGGCACCCACTGGAAGAGGTCATGGGTCAAAATGGGTTCCTATTTACACATTTCGAATGAGTGTTTTCGAGATTTCTGGTACCAAGGCGTGTGGGGTATCTTTTTCTACTAAATTTTGGACCCTGAATCGATTGGGATGGGTCAGAGACCCACCACACCCACTGTTTCCTCCATTTTCCCCATGTTAAGAAATGAATCTCCATGCGCCTGGTCCGAGGAATAACCAACCCGTGTGAATGAATTTGCAGCGTTTTAAGTAATCATTCCAGTCGTACTTCCATGGGGATTACATGTTGGCTATTCCTCGAATAACTGATATATAATTCCTTGAAACCGGAGAGGTTGGCCTCAAAATTGGACGGATACGTTTCGTGATAACTACTTCAAAATGGGGGAATCAGTGTCCCGGACTCATTCCAATCGATTTAGCGTCCAACATTCAGAGGGAAATCATACCTCACACCCCTAGGTACACAAAAATTGGTTGGTAGGTACCCATTTCAAACCATTGCCACCTAAGGGCACCAATCGGTTACGTATTCATCTCAATGAATTCAGCGTCCTTAATTTGGTGGAAAATTATACCGTACAGAAATTTTTCTAAAAATCTGAGATTTTTGGCAGGGTCCTCTTTCCCTTCTTAGTTAGTCCACGACACGTTTCAGCCCGATCGACCCAAATTTGGGGAGAGTGCGGGTGAAAATGTATTTTTTGAAACTCGATTTTCGGAACTTTTCATGAACTTGACACGTGGGGTATTATTTCCTACTAAATTATTGATGCAAAGGGCCCCCGACCAATTGGTACCCACTTGGCCCACTTGGGAGTAGAAATGTGTCAAAATGGGAATTTACCGACTCATGTGGAAAGTGGATTTTCGAGGTTAACTGTTCCTAGGCGTGTGTGGAATCGTTTTCCACTAAATGTTAGACGCTGAATCGATTGGAACAAGTTAAAGCCACTACACACTCACCATTTTCTTCATTATGGAATAACCAACCAATACGGAAGAATTTGTAGCGTTTAATTTCCATAAATACTGTTATATGGTTAAATGACGGCTAACTACACAACCCTAATTGCCATTGCGGATAATCGATTTGGTGACAATGCTCGATGGAATAATTGCTTTATACTAAGGCAATGATTACACAATATGTGCAGGTACCGAGGCATCTTCTTGAAATTCCCTAATAATGTATTCTGTCATTTATCCATCCTTCAACTTGAGCAGTGTTTATAGTCACTCGTGTCAGCCCTCAGATCAGCATCGAATGAATAACTCAGAACGGTTTTGAACAACCAATTGAGAAATATTTACTAGCCGAAGGCCACGTTAATAGGCAGCTGCATATCGATTATGCAAAATTATTCTACCGTCAATTATTCAAATACCAACAAGGAGAAATAATCTCAAGATTTGTACATACAGTTCCCAACGACAATAGAATTTTTGTGTAGACTACTGATTAATTTGCATTTTCAAACGTTATGCAGCGTTCATTGTATCTGAAATGACGAAATGTGGGATCTAGATAACATGAGGTGGTTCTATCCTATGAAATTGACTCAAAAATTAATGTCAGCTAAATGGAGGGGTGAAAAGGAGGACAATCAATGGCAATTTGTCACCAAGCAAAGTGAGGAAAGTCGGGATAATTCAATATTGAGTATCTTCATTGGCAATTTTGATGTAATGTCAAAGGGTTGTTGATAGATCTATTGAAGTTTTTGGTTGGTTATTCCTTATTATTCTTAATAAATCAACCTATGTTTTCATGCAGAAAGTCAACCTTTCCAATTGGCCTTCCAAACAACCAATCTTCTCTCATTTTTTCGAAGAAAGGAATTTCGAGATTTTTGTCAATCTAGGCGTGTGGGGTATCATTTTCCACTAAATTTTGGACGCTGATTCGATTGGATTGATTCCGGGTTACTCCACAGTTCCGTCCATTTTCCGTCCAAGTCCAATAACCAACCCCCAGTGAAAGAATTTGCAGCTCATTAGTGAATAATAATCCATTTTAGAAAACCTGCAGCAGTTTATTTTTGATAGTCTATTATTTTAGTATTCGCTCTTGTGGAAAGCGTATTTTTAGGTCTCAAGAGAGATTATTACAAAAGTAGGCACTAATATTTTGCCTTGCCTATTTTCTAAATACCAATTTTCGCCTAAACTCCTTTCTACGTTGGGGCGATAGGACTTGAAAGTTTCGAGAACTAATTATCCTAAATGAAGCACGAAACTTCAGATTTTAGACATTCAATGCCCCTGTCTATATACGAATGCCTACAGTCGTGTTGGGTTGCTGACATTTCGAGCAATAAAAGAATAATTTCAACAATACCTTTCATACAGCTGAAATTTTGCGATTCATTTTGGGCTGGTAGTTCTTAGAGGAACCGCGGTCATTGTTTTATTCACCTAATGATGTCCTCCCTATAACCCCTCAGAATCAGTCCCCCTAAAAACGAATTCATACAGCTCAGTTCCTACTGGCTTACAAAATGTGTTTTTCGAAAAATGGATTTTTGAGATTTTTGGAGTTTATGCGTGTATCATTTAATACTAATTTTGGACGCTGGATCCAATGAGACTGATCCCAGAATGACTGATGTCCACCAGAAGAGGTCATTGATCAAAATGGGTATCTACCTAATCATTTTGAATGTGTTTTTGAGATTTCTGGTGCTAGGCGTGTGGGGTATCATTTTCGACTAACTTTTGGACGCTGAATCGATTGGAATGAGTCACCATGCTCCTGGTTCGAGGAATAATCAACCCCCCTGAAACTGCAACATTTTGAACTTTTGAATCATCAGGTGGCCCTATGCATGCATCTTTCCTCAATGCTTATCAACCGACGCCAACCTTTGTTACTCAACTTTTCATTGTGTTGCGAGATTACACTTGCACCAGTCTCCTGGGCGACCAGCGTTACAATATCAACGACACGTGGAGGGCTAAGGGTCACTCTCGAATATTCTTGCATCATTCTGAATTGGCTGGAACCTTCCTGCTTGCTCGAGACAACACGTTGAGTTCCCAGAACCAGGGAAGACTCGAGAAGGTTCTTGGCCAAGGGAGCGAGCATAAAAAGGGACTGAGGAGCGCCACAGGGGCAGCTCAGTTGAGAGTCTGAATATAGACACTTCATGTTATAAATTGTGCCCTGTTAAAAATTAGTGCTACAACCATGTATTGTGCTTTGTGATTGTTAGTGTGGGTATGAGGACAGTGTATATGAGTGAACAATTGTAATAAATTATTTACAAAGAACATAAATCGTTACAATACCTCTACAGCAAAGGTACCTTTTAGCACTCCTCTGTCTAGACTAGATCTACATGTACGTCTTTGTACAAAGGCCTTTAAAATCAGGTCAAATTGCCACTACAAGTCCTTTGCAGCCCTCGCATTATCCTTGGCAGATCACTGACCCAGTGGGTGACAATTGCCACTTTTCAGCCAAATTACCTTAAAAAGTGGGGCCTAGTTGACCTTGATTCTCCTAAATTTTGGACGCTGAATTGATTTGAATGAGTCACCATGCTCCTGGTTTGAGGAATAACCAACCCCCGTGAAACTGCAACATTTTGAATTTTTGAATCATCCAGTGGCCATCTTTCCTTCAATGCTTATAAACCGACGCCCACCTTTGTCACTCAACTGTTCATTGACACTTTTCAGCCAAATTACTCTAAAAAGTGGGGCCTAGCCGACCTTGATTCTCCTAAATTTTGGACGCTGAATCGATTGAGATGAATTCACACAAAACAAATCATTTTGGAACAATTTATTGCCTTTTCAGTGCCGCTTTACAGCCGATTGCTGCTCCTTGTAACATCATAGTTTTCAGCAAATGACGGTGATGGCTATTCATTACTCCAACAAAGAGAAGGAAGAGAACGCATTCCTACTGATTTGGACGAATTTTGGCCCTGGAGTGTCGCCAACTTTTATGTGAGGAAAGTTCCGTTTTAGGTCGGTGAAACACTTCGTGAATGCCTCACATTTGCGTTTCCGCTTCTTATTACCGCTAATTTTTATTAAAAGAACGCTACTTTAACTGTAGATTCAAGGCGTTCGATAAACCGCCCCCCCAACATCGAGTGTGAGTCCAGCCGTCGTCATTCAGAGACCATTCACTTCCCATCAGGAAACGCTTGACCGCGTTTCCGCATTATTACGCCAAATTCAAGACCTAACATAGATGCTGCCCAACAAAATGAAGAATAAAAAGTTTATTAATGTAGATTATAATGCAATTCTATACAAGTGCTCGTGATATTTTTCCAATCCTTTTGTCAGAAATCTGTTCAATCAAAATCAAATTTTGCTTGTTGTTCATGAAAAATGTTGTTTGTTGTTGTTGGCGAGTTTGGTTTCACCACAGTGTACCCATCTTATTTCTGTTACTTTTTTTTTTTCAATTTCTCTTGAAACTGTAATATTGTAAAGAATAATAAAAAAGACGAATGAATTAAATATTTTTTTCAATTTTCCTATTATTTTGCTTTTTTTTCTTTATCTACCTATTTCTGTGACTGCTGGTTTTGCCTACAGTAGGTAGGTACTCAAGATTTTGGAATTTGAATTTATAGTTTTCTCTGGCTTTTGGTAGTGGACCCCCCCCCCCCCCCTCCAGCAATGTCTAGAGCGTCAGGTAGGTTACTGGGTTCGAATAGACCAAAACAATTATCTGTGTCAGGTGAAGGACCAATGTTTTATTAAAATACTCTTCATTTGCCTTGACCTTGGTAAACCAGTGCAAATTTTAAATGCTTACCATGACGCTTGAAAGACTCATAGTTTTGATGAAAAATTGCCAACTCCTCTCTTGTAAAGTCACTATTACGTGTATAATTTTGGTTTATTACTACTATGAACCTAATATACTTCATTATAAACCCAGGAGATCGTTCGATTATGAATTAACATCGAAGGCTGGGTACTCACCCCTGGATAGAACAAGAATACAGTTTGCTTCTGACGGAGTTTGATACACGAATAAATTTTAGTTTTATATTAATGTTTATTATTTAATTATTTATATGAGTAACAGGGAGAAAATTCCAACGAAAATAATTCTCTACAGACGTAATCAAGAGTCCTACGAAAGCGTTAGATAATCTTCAATATGCGCAAGTAAATATCTTCAATCAAACCTGAATCATTTCATGTGCTGTATTTGGGGGTGTCCCCGATTAGCTGAATACGGTGGTTGAAAAAAGGCGGGAGGAAAGTGGGGGAAACATCGATTATGAATCAAACGTGTAAGAACAATCGATCTTCCTGGTACCTGAAGCATGCGCAGAACGTGGTTGAGGTGTTTGTTGTTGGTGTCAGGCGTCATGATTTTCCCGCGCTCAGCCAATGTTGTCTTGTTTTTGTTTCCCAATTCCCACTAGTTGCTTCCTTCTCTGTTCTCTCGTCAAATTGTAAATCGTGTACTTCAATAGTTTTCTTACTCAAATTTAATATAGGTTCGTCTCTTTGTAATCGTAATCTCCGTTATTGAAATTGTCAATCCTTCGTCTCAGCAGAACGAGACAATGGAGCCTACAACTTCGTCGCACGTGAGCGAAAATTCCAACTCCGGCGATTGTAAGTTTTATCCATATAATTATACCTGATGGTAGGTAATTAGACCTCGATTGATAAGTACATTGGTGATTTGCGCATGGTATACTTGTTCCGCCCTACAAAGCTACTTCTCTTGAGCTGCCACGAGGTCTGCCTCTGCCTAGCTATTGGCTCGCACTGTTTCTGCATCGTCTCGCTTCTTATGACAACTCTTTAGGTCTCTTTCACATTGAGTCAGCGATTTCACTTCAATTCCGCTGTAGTCGTACTGCAGCCTTCTTAACACCACGCACATGATTGCAGACTACTAAGCAGGATTCAGGCAACCGTTTGGTCTGGCATGAAGTAGTATGGAGCTCCAAGAGTTACAATTCAATCGGTTTAAAATAAATTTGAGTTGAGCAGACGTTGATTCAAACCAAACGCTCCTGTTAGTTCTCTATTTACATGATATTTACACGATCATTCCTACTTGAGACTGTATTTGCACTATGAACATGTCGAAATAGTTGATCTAGTGTCAAGAAACAAACACAGAGCTTTGAAAACAAATTGAAATTAGCATTCTCCTCTCATTTCAGCCGGACTTGGGGACGAAGGCGTCGAAGATATCGTTACTTCGGCGATGATAGAGGAGGAAGAGCGACTCGCACGAGAGAACGAAGCAGCCATCGCCAAGGAGGAAGCTCGTCGCTTGAAAGAGCAAAAGAAATTAGAGGTAAGTCGGTTGCTAAAGGTAACTACCCAATTTTTTGTTTTGTAAAGTGAGCGATGTTGATGTCGAGTCAGATCACTTTTGGTTGGTTATTCCTTCAATAATCAACAAATAGTCAACCACTCCGATTCGGTTAAACAGTTTTTTCTGGACGTTTCAAGGTGTCTAGATCAAAAAAGTGTGAGGGACGGATGCTCAATCATATTGAACTGCTATCTAGGATCTGTAGTAGGTCTCACCGCCATAAACATCCCTTATAAACAATTTGTTTTCATGTGAGAGAAATATCGTGTTACTAATGACATATTTTACCCAATCTATTCAAAGACTCGCCATTTTTGAAGGAGAAAATGTTTAGTTTTTTAATTTAACGATTCTGTTTATCAAACATTAATGTTGGTCTTCCCATTTTTAGCTCGAACGAAGCGACGAAGCCATAAGAGAACAAAACCGAAAGGGGCTTATGAGTTTGCTAGAACGCTCGAAATTTTACTCAAATTTTATGAGAACACGTTTGGAGGAACGCGAGAGGTAGGTCCTGTAATGATTCAACGTTCCCTTCATGCATGCCATTACTCTCCTATCCTTCAAGTGACGGTAAATACGTAAATTGATTGTTACAGAAAAGCCGAGAAACGCGAAAAAGCTCGAGAGAAGCGAGAAATGAATCGTTCCCCGAAGAAGGCCACAACTGACTCAAGGAAGCGCAAAGCTACTCTAGACTACTCGGTAAGTCTTTAAGGTCTTCGGCCTGGGGTGTCTCCAAGTGTCTCTCCCTGAAGAGGCTGTCAAAGGAGAACCTCTTCTGGATACCAGGCCTCCAGGGCGTTCGAGTAAACGAGGACGCTGACCTTCTTGTCAAGAATGGTTCAGCTTTCACTACCCATTGGATCCAGGGTTAGGGACTCCCAAGTGCTATCCAAATCAGCTGGTCGAATCATGGGTGCGCTCTCAACTGGCTGCATACAGGTAGAGGCAACCTGGCCTCAGGCAGTCAAAGCTCCACATCGCACCAAATGCCCGACTATAGTAGAAAGGAACTCAGAGGCAACATGAGACCCACAGAGGTCGCCCATGATTGTACTCCCTTCCGCCCTCGTATGAGGGGGGAAGGGGTATCATGTGGTAGTGTTGTCCCCTCCAGATGTGGACTGCTTGAATTTTCTAGCTTCCTTCAATACGAGCTATCCTTATGAATTTTGGTTCATACTTTCTCGCTGAAAACGGCCCAAGTGAAGCCTAGTTTGGATCTATCTGCCAATGTTCATTCAATGGACCATTGAGTGCCATTTGTGGCACGCACCAACCAAGCAGAAGGCAATGAAGTGCCAGAAAAATAGCAGTTGAGGGCGCAGGCACCAGTCCAGGAAAGGAAGGGGAATCGTTTCAATACTCCATTGTTTCTCATCATTTCGAGTGGATTTATACCTGTTTTACCTATGTTTGTGACATCCAGGCTTTATTGTTTCAGAATATATTATCTGAATCCGTCGCTAAAGTGTCAAAATTGGACCCCTCTAAAGCTGGCATTACGGTTGGTTATGACTTTACTATTACCAATTGTGATCTATGTATTCATATATTGTTCCTTAGTTATTTTCCTTTAAAATATAAATAAAATTGCGTATATTCACATGATCTCATTGATTGTTTTTAGAATCTACCTTCGCACGCCAGTCCAAGCAGCGAAAAAACCGCCGTCGAGTCCTCGAGGACGAAGATCACCCCGATGGGCATTGAGGTCAGCGAACTGCAGCCTGACCTGCTGGAAGGCGTCGCCCTCAGAGACTACCAACTAGAAGGGTTCAAATGGTTGAAAGTACGGTTTTTACAATTTTTGTATTTTCCCGTGATTCGGTGAGGGACTATTTTGAACTAGTGTTTTTAACAGGATTCTAAAGCTCAACAACTAAGACAATTTGTTTAAAATAAGTGCATAAATTTCTTGAGTTTACACACTCTTAATGGTTGGTTTGATTTTTTTTTGTTTTAACTTGAAAATTGAAAATGTCACTTTTTTAAAATTATTTGTATTTTCTTGAATTATTCTCCAACTCTTAGTGAATTAAGTTCATTTTCAGCAACGGTTGTGGAAATTAATTTATTCAAATTGGTTTACTCTTATTAACGGAGAATGATGGAAATTAATTTCTAACCTTATTTGACTTTTGAAAAAAATATCGGTTAATGTACGTGTTCTGTTTCATTTTAGAGACTGTTCGGGGAAGGGATGAATGGCATTCTTGCCGACGAAATGGGTTTGGGAAAAACGGTCCAAACCATTTCATTAATATGTTACCTTTACTCTGTCGGCATCTCGGGACCTTTTCTTATCGTTGCTCCGTTGTCGACATTGCCCAACTGGATCCATGAATTTGAGACGTTTGCTCCGAAGGTAAGGAATCACGTCATTTGGACTGGTCAAATTTTTTGAAGACTTCAAGATGCATCAGAAACATTATGAATACATTCTAAAGGGAATAGAGAAACTCAACAAATTCTTTCACAAGGGGTGGTTGTTCCTCATACCAGGCGCATGGAAACTTATGTCCTCGGTTGGTCCACCGAGACGCGTGGAAAACCATCAGTTGTTCGGTCGATATTATGAAAATTCTGGCATGCCTCTCGTGTACCCTGGTCCTCACTTTCATTGGAGAGAAGGCTTTTTTGCGTGTTGTTTTTCAAGCGAATCCGTCAGAAATCGCCTGAAGATTCCTGACTGATAGCTTATCGATGGTGTCTCCAAATTTTACTACATTTACGTACTTTTACTTTTTATTTATTTATTTATTTTTAATTAATTATTTAGTTTTTGGTTGGTTATTCCTTGAATACCTATGTTTTCATGCTAAAGGTCAACCTTTCCGATTCGGCGCAACAGTTTTTTTCTGGACGTTTCAAGGTGTCTAGATCAAAAAAGTCAGATGTCCGTACGCTGTCCACCGTCCGCGCCGTTTTCGATAGTAGCAAATTTTCTAAAAATCTGAAATTTGGGTCAGGGGTCTGTTCCCAGCCTAGGTCGGTTCTCGAAACTTATCAGCCCGATCGGACCAAATTTGGGAGAGGTAGGGGTCAAAATGTGTATTTTTGGCAATCTAGGTGTGTGGGGTATATATATATATTTTGGTCCTGGCACATTGGAACCCGTGAAATTTCCATAAATGCCTATCCGATATTCGGCTTCATTTCAAATGGCGTACATTCATGTGTTGCATGACTTCATCTGTCTCCCTCCACCCACTTGCAGGTACCTGTTATATTGTACCACGGGTCTAGTAAAGAGAGGGAAAGAATGGGAAGGACGCTCCTCAAGGATTCACAACTTATGGGGAGGAGTGTGTTGCCGGTCATTGTCACGTCTTTCGAAGTCCCATTGATGGACCAAAGGATCCTTGGTCCCATTACTTGGAAATACATTGTCGTCGATGAGGGCCACCGCATCAAGAACTACAAGTCGAGTCTGAGCGTGTAAGTAAACCTCTAAAACTTCAAAGAGTCCTAATAAACTCAACATTTCGCTTAACTTGAAACAAAAATTGCCAATTTTCAGATGCCTCACCGGTATGAGATCTATCAACCGGCTGTTGCTAACAGGAACTCCTCTCCAAAATGATCTCGTAGAACTGTGGTCTCTTCTCCATTTCCTCCTTCCAGAAATATTCGATTCTTTGAACGTATTCGAGCGTCTCTTCACCGCTGATGAACTGTCCAAAGAGCAAGACGGAGCCTCTTGCTTAATGAAAGAAGAAAAATCAAATATACTGACACTTCTTCAAGAGGTGGGTAGTAGAATCTTATTTTTCTTTCTAAAAGACTGGCATATGATTTTTTCATATCTGATGCACTCTTCTCTCTGCTTACTCTCTTATCTGTTATTTTGCTTATCTTATATCTAATTCTCGTCGTTACAGGTCCTCGAACCGTTTCTTCTCCGGCGACTGAAGGCTGACGTTAATGTCAACTTACCAAGAAAAAAGGAAATTTTGGTGCGGTGTCCTATGACAAAAATACAATTGGATTTATACAAAGCTGTGCTAGACGGGTCAATTGTGCTCAACAAGGAAACGGTGAGTAAAATGGGTCAACAAGGAACATTAATTGCTCCTAATTTAATAAAGTCAAATAATTTTCAAACACTAGGCATGTATTGTGACTTATGTTCCCATTATAGTTGTCATTCGTCCATGCATTACTTCAAATTTGCCTTCCCACTCACCAATTTTCTGAGTGTACTTGCCTTGCATGTTTGGTCAACATTTTGTATGCATTTTCCGTGAAACTATTCCGAACGGAATCGTTACATTTCTCTGCACGGGTGAAGCGTCCGACGGGATGGTTCATTGTGATCATGAATATTATGATTTATTCACGTAGAATATGGTTGTAATGAATTCTTAGATGGGCTGTTTGGCGTTGGGTAGTACTAGTTTTACACCTCGAAATACTTTGGAGACTATCTTATGTACTTGAAATAGTCTGCGATTTCTGGACCTTGTTTCAGATAAAAAAACTATTATACTCTACCATTAGGACCAATAAGATTGAGGACGAATAATGCGACTTCCAAGCAGAGGAGGTATTCCTGTGGACGTCTTCTGGTGTTGATACTTCTCTTTTTCATACTTTTTAGGAGACGTGGGGAATCATTCCAGACGATCCAGAGGGTCGCAACAAAAGGTACAGCAAGTCGCGTGATCCGTCCATGTGCAGAGCCCAGCTATGTGACGAGGATATCAACGCCAAATGGTAAGCCTATGCCTTGCTCCTGAGATGGAACACCTTATACATAATCTTGTCTGGCTGTCTTGAGCCGGCAAAATTAATAAATTCGGTATATAAAAGTACTTTCTTACGTTTTTAAGATGGTAGCCATGTTACTCATACTATAGATATACGAGTATGTATGTATGTATTTTGTTGCCGCCGGTCTTAATCTAAATCTGTGCATATTCAATTTGATAATATTGAATGGGGTGTACCTGCTGTTTCAAAAAAATAAATAATAATAATAATTGCGTAAGAAAAGAACTTCTCTGGAGAGTATAAACCTAAATTGCTTTCGTAGTTTATTTTTTTCATAGTTCATTTAAAATAATAGAATGAAAAAAAATTCCGTGACGACGGTATTCAGCGTTTCCCTTTGCGGCTCATTGAGATAACTCAAGAGTCCCATAAGCTCACCTTTCTGATTTATCACTATCAATGGTTTCAAAAACGACCGCAGCTACGCTTTGGTCAGTATTTTATCTCGCAGGAAAGTAGCCCATTACAGCGCAGCGCCTAAAAGGCAAGGACTGTTGTTGTGCTTCTTCGCGATTTTTGTCTCGAATGTAACCGTCATTTCAAGTTTTCACGCAGGTTGTGTCATCACTGTTCATTGGATTTTTTATTTTATTTTATATTTTCAAGGGAAATCGATCAACTGCGCTATTTCTGAAGTATCTGACACCTTCTTTCCCTTTCATAGTTATGGACAATATCATCGGAAAACAAAAATTAACCAATTTCAGACCCATGAAGCTTTTATCGATGAAAGAACCGGCTGACCTACAAAAAAAAATATTAAAATCAAATTTGTATTAATCATCGAAAGTAAAATTCCTTCTTTCATGTATGAGAGTAGAAATCTGAATTCGTATCCCTCGAAAATGACCTTCACACCCTTTTGTGAATCCTCGAATTTTCGTCAGCAAAAACTAACTGATGGTGGTGTCTGATGTAATACGTATCCAACTACTTTTTTTTCATGTAGGTAGTTTGCACAAATTTGCGATCTTTTCACTTTTTTCGCCTTCTGTGGGTGCTTCTTTGCATTGTCCAGTGACTGTCCAATTTTGAGCGAATTCGTGGCTGAACTCCCTTACAATCATTTTTGGAATGAATGTTGTAGCGGACATGTCAATTTAGAAAATGTCTCATTATTTTGTACTACTTATTTTGTAACTCGAACCTGTGTACAAAACGTCGCTTTTTTTTTATCCGCAGGCATATCGTCACATTTGGAAAAGATGGGTTTCAATACAAGCTCAATATAAAAATGACCTTACCGCACATAGCCTTGATAAAAATCCTCAACCACCCGTACCTCGTCTACCCGAAAGTCTTGCCGGGCTCGAATACTTTAGACGTTGACGAAGAATTGATTGAAGCTAGTGGGAAAATGACCATTTTGGACGGATTGTTGAAGAGATTGAAGGAGAGAGGTCACAAGGTGAGATGTCAAATTACTATCTAATAATTGTTTTTCCCTTTTTTTTGGGGGGTATCATTTTCCTCTAAATTTTTGTACGCTGAATCGACTGGAATGAGTCCAGTACACACACACACTCCACACTCACTCTTTTCCCCCATGTTCTCCATGCTCCTGGTCCGAGGAATAACCAACCTAGCTATTTACCGGGGAACGACTAAAAAAAAAAAGGTCCTTTTTAACATCTCCTGTTCTTCTTCAAATATATTAAGACGAATTTTGGTCTTAATGACGAAAATTTACATTCAACAAACGTTATTGATTTCAAAAATTTAATACCCCTTCGTTTTGTTTCAGGTTCTCATTTTCTCAACGTACACTACCCTCCTGGACCTTATTCAAGAGTACGCCGAGATGGTGGGGTACACTTTTCGTCGGCTGGACGGAAGAACCAAGATCGACGATCGACGGTTATATATGCGGGAATTTAACACTGATCCGGAAGTTTTCTTGTTTCTCCTCTCCACACGAGCCGGGGGGTTGGGCATCAACCTCACTGGAGCCGACACCGTGATAATATTTAACAGCGATTGGGTGAGAAATTGTGCAGTTTTTGGTTGGTTATTCAAACCAAAAAGTCAATCTCTTCGATTTGGCCCAAAAATTTTGTCTGGGCGTTTCAACTGTAGGACCAACTAGAGCCATGAACTTTTTTGAAAAATTTCTACTACCAAAGTCGGTGTGGACGGCGGACGGTTTAATTTAGATTTTGATCTAGACACCTTGAAACGTCCAGATATACATTTTGGGCCGTATCCGAGGGATTGAAAATCAGGTACATAAAAGGAATTCAAAAGAAACCCAAAGCAGCAACACAATCGAGAAAACTCGTTAGGAATTAGCTTTCGTGTTGCTGTCTAATGAAATGAACCCGAAACAAAAACACAATCGTTACTTGTTTAACGATAGGAACCCAAAACAGCAACACAATCGAGAAAACTCTTGAGAATTTGTTTTCGTGTTGCTGTTTAATGAAATGAACCCGAAAAAGCAACACAATCGAGAAAACTCGTTAGGAATTAGCTTTCGTGTTGCTGTTCAATGAATGAACCCGAAATCAACACAATCGAGAAAACCCTTGAGAATTTGTTTTCGTGTTGCTGTCTAATGGAAGGAACCCGAAACAGCAACACAATCGAGAAAACCCTTGAGAATTTGTTTTCGTGTTGCTGTCTAATGGAAGGAACCCGAAACAGCAACACAATCAAGAAAACTCGTTAAGAGTTCGCTTTCGTGTTCTTGTTTAACGATAGGAACCCAAAACAGCAACACAATCAAGAAAACTCTTGAGAATTTGTTTTCGTGTTGCTGTTCAATGAAATGAACCCGAAACAGCAACACAATCGAGAAAACTCGTTAGGAATTAGCTTTCGTGTTACTGTTTAATGATAGGAATCCAAAACAGCAACACAATCGAGAAAACCCTTGAGAATTTGTTTTCGTGTTGCTGTCTAATGGAAGGAACCCGAAACAGCAATACAATCGAGAATTCTCGTTAGGAATTCGTTTCTTGTTGCTGTCTAGTGGAACGAATATTTGAACCCAGAAAAATGGATTTTTGGCTACTAAATTGGCGTGTGGGGTATATTTTCTACTAAATTATGGACGCTGAATCGATTGGAATGGGTCCAAAACTCGCCACACCCCTTGTTTCCCCCATTTTCTCCATCTTTCTCCATGTCCTTGCGCCTGGTCCGAGGAATAACCAACCCCTGTATAAGAATTTGCAGCGTTTTTATTGTGAACTGTGTGCCTCAAGCTGACGAATTTTTGTTATAATGTTTTCGCGGCAGAACCCTCAAGCAGATCTGCAAGCGCAAGATCGCTGCCATCGAATCGGCCAAAAGAATGCGGTGATTGTCTATAGATTCATGGTCCCTGGAACGTTTGACGAGCGAGTTGTTGACCGAGCGTCTTCTAAGCGGAAACTCGAGAAGATGGTTCTTCAGAGTGGTGAGTTGTGTTTTCATTCTTGATTTACTTAGAGCCGTCGTCATCTGGTTGCTCCTTAAGTTTCGACGATTTACGACAATGTAGGAATGCGGCGCTGGCAAGAAATAGTATAGGCCCTTCGACCTAACAAATTGTTCTGTAGCCGTGTTCAACTGATCAGTGATCAGTTTATCTGTCTGAGGCAACGTGTAAATGTGCACGTTGCTCTGGATTCGTTGTTTCAATTGCCAGACCTGTCTGAGTTCAGGGCAAGGCATAACAGTTGTTCCTAACGTATTTGTCCCATGTTCTTGCAAAAGAAAAAAAAAGACCGGCATGGACGGGGTAGTATGAAAAAAATGGTTTCCACAATGCGTGCTCAAAGCCCAAATGGGGCTTATTTTTTGTTCCCATACAGTTTAGAAGGCAGGGGAACAGCCAGAGTGGGGTTAACCTTTGATTCGCGCTTGTCATTCACTCTTCACATGGATAACCTTTGTTATAGAGCTACAATGCAATGGTCCGCTCAATACTAGAGTATGGTTTGATCGTTTGATCCCCATTCTATGCCAGTGCGTATGATCTCGTAGAGCGGGTTCAGCATTTTGTTACTTTTGGGCAGATTGTGAGATACTACTCGTTTTTCATCTGGCTGACACTCTTTCTTTCTGTGACCTCGTTCCCCGTAAACAAAAGCTCATTTTTTTTGTCAAAATGTTGAAATTGATAGTTTGAACCTCTCTTTTACAGACAGTCAACATTCACATATCTTAGTACTGTACTCTTCCACCAACTTGTTTCATTTTCCCGATTGTGTGGGCGTTTGCCCGTGAAACATATGAATGTATAAGGGGCGAGTCAACCATAGTTTCTTTCGTTATAAAGTGGTAATAGAGTACATTGCTTTGTAGCTAGGTTATATTAAAAACGCAGAACCAGTTGTGTTGTGCATTTTGTTATAAATTGCAATTCTGTAAGTTTATAAAAACTCAGTTGCCCCAACAATGTCAGTGAAACTGAATCAGAATAACGAGGGTAAAACACGCTGAAAACAGTATGAACTTGGTGATTCCTGCACAGTTAAGAAACAGAACATAGCAACCCACCATCAGGTGTCCGACTGTTTTGATCATTGTACGATAAAATAGAGATCGATTGCAGGAGTCAGTTAGTCCTAATTTACCTCGTGAACAAACACGATTTCTGTGTCGCCACCATCCATACTTTTCTTTAACTTCTTCCTCTTATTCCACAGGTAAATTCAAGCATGGATCCACCGGTAAAGGTGATATTGCTCTGACTCTCCAAGAGTTGAAAGAGTTGTTGAATGAGAAGCAACACAATTTGGAGATCCAACCCAATGGAACAAGTAAGATTAATTTGTGTTTTTTTGTTGTTGCGAATTTTCCTCTGTACTCAAGAATGCACTGCAATGGGCAAAGGCCAAAATGATTTAATGACTATAATCAGGGGCCTCGAAACCTACCAGTTGAATGTGGTGCACAATTGTGAAAGAAGAGTTTAGTAGGTTGACGGGGGAGAGAGTCATTAATACATAAATACCTGACTGCTTATTATTGTCATTGGATCCATTGTTATCGACCATAAATACCTTTTATCCCCGTACTTCCACATTTCCCAAATCAAAAAGCTGCAGTTCTTGAAAGCGCTCCGGCAAATATGGAATTTCGCTGTTTCCGTTTAGACTCTAGTTGATCCAACCCCATTTTCTGAGGCTCGTTATGGGTGAAAATGACACGAATTGGCTTCCGAAATTCCCTTAGGACCCTGGCGTTTGTTGGTCAATTTCCACTAAATTTTGGACCTTTGATTAATTAAAGTGGGTTTTGGACCGATCGCTACACACCAGAGGACGTTCCTTATCAGAACTAAAACTTGTTTTGATACTGAATTAAGTAGTTATTAACTAAAAAGAGATTATCCACTTTTTGAAATGTGTGTTTTTTTGAAAACTTTGAATAACGAACCTTCGAGCTAGTGTACCCTAAATTTAACCATCGCGGGATAATTTCCTGCGTTTCTAGGAAGAATTTTTCCTTTTTGTGTTATGACTTGGCCTCCTTTCATCGTTTTCATTCTTGCAGCTCTTACGGATGAGCAGTGGGAAACTCTCCTCGACCGCTCGGATCTAATCCTCAATGAGAACGACGAAGGAAATCCGTCAGGAAGCGCCAGGACAAATGTTTAATTACAAAAACTTATTATTTAAGACTTGTCGTTCCCGCACAGTTTAATTAAATTCAATACGATTCCCAGGCTGTGAAAAACACTACGCATGAACAAAAATTGTAACTATTGTTTCTTTCAACCAAACGTTCGTCATTGTTGTTAGTTTTAAGTAATCGTTCGTCGTTATTTTTGTTAGTTGGAAGTATTCGTTCGTCAGTAAGAAAGAAGTAGTTTTTGCCCGAAAAAAATTTGCTTCTTTGAACCTTGTTCGTGTTTTGACGATTTTGGTGATTTTCCGCCGCCTTTACAGCTGTGAAATAGTACCTGAATTTTAATAACGTGGATGTGGCCTCCACTAGTTGTCAACTTTAATGTACACATTCAAAAGAGCATGTGTGTTTCGATTTTGCGTCTACAGTTCTTTTATCATGTATTACAATTTTTCTAAAAAAATTCAATTCGCATGAATTATTGAAACATAAATCCTCTTCCCGTTGGAAATTTGCTCTGACAAATTTGATTTTGACACAAAATTGTGTTAGTTCGTTTCCATTCTGGATATATCACAGCAGTTGATTCGACCAAGTAGAATGAGCCTGTATTATATTGGTTTGACTTCCAGTACCTATTGACTTTCTAGTGGAAGATGTGATTGACAATTCATAACCTTGAAATCTTTGGTGGGCGCATCACTTCCCTCTGAAAATCACGGTACTTATGAGATTTCGAGCGAATATGGCCTGATTGCCTTTCAGGGACTGTAGCCGCAGCCTATGGGCTATTTATTTTCCGTACGATTCGAATTCATCGTCAAAACGAGTTTCTATTTTGAGTTCACCAGCCTCATCTGCCGGATTCTGGGCTTTTTCCGTTTTGGCCGCGGATCGAACTGTAAAAACAATCATGATCCTTCGTCTCATGACCTAGGAAGTCAGCCCTAGGACCTCACCACTTTCCTTGACCCAGGAACTTATCTGTTATCGGTATGTTCAAAGTCATCCTGTACGATTAAAACATTGAATTTCAATTTCCACAAGACTCGTGAAAAGAAATACAGGCCACTGGGTTAAGAGAAGTAGCCATAGGAAGATAGCGAATACCATGATTACGCTGAGGAAAGCCATACAATGTACAATGCGCCTTATTGACATCCCCGAGAGGATGTGCAGGAAGCCATTCGATCATAGGATGAGGAGGTCTTGCTTGTGAACGACAATGAACTTGTGTTCTCTTGTTTGACTAATTCGAAAGCTCTTTTAAATGCGTCAGCGCTGTATTTAGACGGTACCTATCATTTTTGCCCTAAATTGTTTTCTATCTGTCGACGATCCACGGTTAATTCAACGGTCACTACCGCTGGCATTTCGTTTGTTGAAAAATAAGGAGGGTTCCACGTATGAATTGTGATTCAACGTATTTTCAACATAATAATTCTCATTCGCACTCATTTCCCCTTGCTCTTAGCACAGCTTGTCGAGGTCAGTTAACGAAATCTTTCCTAGGTGTTGGGCTCATTACACGTATCGATAAGAAGGGCGGATTAGGGAGAAGAAAGGCTTGGCATCATTCTACAATCGCCCGACAAAAATAATCATCTTACATAATTTTACAGGGAATACAGCTGTTATACTACGGGCCATCTTCATGGCCTTCTCTTTGGGTAGATGCAGGTTTGATATTTTACGCCCACCAACATGGTCCAAAGGATACTCCGCCCATTCATGGGCATGATGAAGATTTTATGATCATGATAACTATGCACAATTCTTCACTCTTACTTATCGTATACGCATTATATTATTGTTCTTATCATCTATGCGATAAGAATCGAAACAGAAACGTACTTTCGTATTGAAAAATATTCATAGCAAAGTTTTGGAGTCAATGTGAATTTTCTCTTCCATTTTAGAGGCTCTCCAAAGATCATCCACATCACAGTTTTATTATTATTGTTTCATTATTTCATAATGGAAATTCGCTTAGGTTCAGATCCTCCAAGATACGTCTACGTTGTCATTTTTTTCCAAAACGCGCGAATATTTTTTTCTGATTTTTGAAAGAAAATGATGGAAATGATGGTTTTTAAAGAGTTTAATCGAATAAATATTATTACTGTCGGTAAATAATCTTATTTAACCTTCAGTAATCAACATTCAGTTCTTCGCTATTGAAGAATTGAACAACACTACGAAATAACGGACGCAGGATTTGTCAGATTGTGCATGACCATTTGGCTTGAATCAAGCGCTTTCGACAGCTCAATCTGAGACCAGTGGCCCTGCTAAACTTTGTAGCTGCTTCCGACATATTCTAGGTTCGTGTTGCAAGCAATACAAAGCAGGCAAAATCCTACACATCTAAACCACTTGTTACAAAATTGGGGCTTCACTATCCGTCACCGCGCATTAGATTAAAATCGTAAAGGGTTTGAAATCAACACAATCGTAGAATAAAGCGGCTTTATATTTTTCCCCGATTTCTTTTCAATCGAAGTACTGTTTCTTTTGACAAATATCTCATCGTTAGGGGCCGAACTGCCCTAGCGGGTGTCCGCCGGCAGCCTAACGTGATTAAAGCTGACTAATCTTCTCAAGAAAAATACTCATAAATTTTGTCAAAATTGTCGAACGAGCTCTGTACAATTATTCAATTCAACAAACGTCGCATCAAACACGCGGTCATGTCACTGCTTATAAATATTCTTGTCATGGGTTGCAAACCATTTTGTTCATTTATTGGCAAAATATAAATACATTTCCACATCGGTAAATCAGACGAGCCCTATTTGGTAGTAAATAAGAGTTCCCCGTTAGCAATTTTACTCCAAATTAATTTGTTTTTAATGGATTATGAACGACACCTGACATTAGGGTAACAGCGTTTTCATTCCGGTTGGGTTTGATAAATTGGTTTCAGTCGTTACTTTCCTACTTGCATAGATTCTTAACTTACGAGTAAATGCAGCACAATATTTCTGTCACAACATGCTGCCCGCCGCTGCAGGAGTGGTAGCATTTCCAAATCTGATTCAACACTTTACAAATACCTAAAGTTATGGTAACCTAATTCAAAATTCTACACAACAAATCCACAAGCCCCAAAAAGCAAGTATAAATTAGGCATTATCACTAGAATTGATGTGCCACAGAGAGATGTTCTCGGTGTTAAATTGTTTCTGCGTAGTGACGCTCCCTTTATGTCTTCAATGTACAGGTAGAATTCATTGTCCAACCAAGTGTCTGATCGACAATCTTCTAATACTGTGACCCCTATTACTCTGATTGCCCTTACTGATGTTGATACAATGGGGATTTAGAGAAGATATTCGCATCATGTCATGTGTTTGCTTGTCCTATCAAAGCTTCGTTGACAATTTGTTGTACGTTGAATTAGATTCAGAAATTCAATCATATTTATGTTACGATCTCAACCGTCTGTCCGCTTCTAGTCTCGTGCCAAAGAACGCTTTCAACTCTTGAAGTGCCTTTTCAAAAGCGAACGAAAATGAAGATGTTTTATCTTAGTAGAACAGAAACTGCGTGGTACAGAGAGGCAAATTAGCTGCTAGTTTTACTTAACTTTGGTTAATTCAAACAGAATAATGAGGGGAATTAATGAGAATATCAATCAGCTACAACCATGCATTTCTTAAGCAATAAAGTTCACTAAAAATAATTATAGCGTAAAGTACCAACTTGTTTGAATCCCCTGATACAGAAATCTTCAGATTAACGCGGATACGATTCCGAAAGATATCAATTCAAAATGTTCCTCATATAAATAATCGACTATTTGTTCTCGGATTTGACCAAATCGAATTTATGAGGAGGGGAAGTTGGAAGAACTGCCGCTATTCTGCCTCTCTGCACACTAAAATTGCAATCAACGTTCCGCCAAAAATCCAATCTGTTAGGCCTCTGACACAGTACGAACAACTCATTCGATTGCCAACCCGGAATGACGAAAAAGTTACAATTTTAAGAAGTAGGTATATCAATATTGCTGAAAATTACAGAGTTATTATTGTTATGATTGATTGTTGTAGCTTTTAAAATATTTATTATTGGAAGAAACACAACACATATAAAAATATTTCGAAGTATTAATGAACAACAACATTTATTTGCTAAATGCTATTACAAAAGGCATTATTTTTAATCGGATTTTTGAATTGAAATGTTTTTTTTTTCCATTTTGACATTTTGGGTTTGAACAGTAAATGCTTTAAGTCCTGTAACGTTTGTCTGTCCTGGAACCTTTTTTGTAAGAGCATTCCGAGTCGTTTTTTGAGCACTGAGCACCACCGTTCACTTTGGATTGGCTCTCGTGGCACTCGCAGCTGCATTCCTCGGGGTTGACGTAGGAGTAGACGACGGGGGTCGTCGTCGGGTGACGCAGGGGAAGGGTCGTGATGCGTTTGGGAGCCCGCCGGCGCTCCGGTTGCTCGTCGAACATCACCCAAGTCGTCGAGGCGCCGCGGGGCGGAAGCGGAGGGGGTTGAGGCGCCGACGTCGGCGTCGTGGAAGCCGGTTGGGTCTTGCGGGTCTCTTTGGGGCTGCTGATGGCCTCCTCGGCGAACTGGGTCCAGGGCTTGGGTCGTCCTCCGCTGTTGCGTCTTCCAGTCGAGTCAGTCCTGTCGGCAGAAAAGCAGTGATTTCAGGAAGACACTGCACCCAAATTTCCATGTTAAAACCCAAGCACACGAGTAAAAATTACTTTTTCCCCAAATCCAAGGTACCTACATTAGGTTGAATAATATCATTATATTTATTAATTAAAATTCACTCAACAAGCTCATCAAGCACCCCGGGAAATGGAATTGAATCGCATAACACACGGGTCACATAATGAATCATTGCAGGCGCACGAACAGAAATCCTGACAAGATAACGATGTTCAAATTAAAATTAGACTAACAAAATAAACAAATAGTTTGAGAAGCTAATAAAGCACGCTTTTCATTTAAAGAGACCACGAAGGTTTCAGATTTTCAATAAGTCGAGCGAATAACACTACTTACTGGCGAAACTCCCCGAACAGTCAATGACATACGTGAAGCGAGTCATCGCTTTCAGTGTTTTTAATTGTCTAGTGCTAAGCTATTGGCAGCTGGCGGTTCAGCATCGCACTACGGGTTCGAATGATGATGAAAAAGCAATAGCGTCTGTGAATCTACAATGTACACTATGATAAATGTTGGCAGATGGTCGAAGGAACTCAGCATAGTTATAGCAGGCAGGAAGCCTGGGGTCAGCGTCCGTCTTACCTCGCAAATTTGTTGCTGCGGACGAGCGCTTTCGACATAAAGTTATAGTAGTTGGCTTGACAATGACATCTTCAAGGCTGAAAGCGCTCGCTCCACCAAATATGTTTTTGTCTCCACACTGAGCAGTGGATGTTACACAAGTACATTTTCTAAAAGGATTCATTTTGGGGAAAAGCTTGTTGGCTTTTACAGGCAGCCATCAGCTAATTTATTATTCAGACGGCCTACCATAGCTACGCTGAGAAGGATTTAGGGTTTCAAACAACTTAAATTTATCACTGCCTTTGTTGGTAGTTTTCTCTTCTTGACCATCGCTCCGCATTCTACGTCTGATGAGATGATAGAGCTTCAATACATGATGATGTCATACACAATGAAATGAATCAGCAATCATGAAATACTTCAATGTACAAAATAATGCGGATGGAAGGGTCCAACGAACCGTATCCAGCCTCGGGTGACTTACCTATCATGCGTGAAGGTTTTGACAGTGCCAACACTACACATCAAGAGAATTAACTGGAAAAATATGGGCTAATCACATACCTGGACTCACCTTGGAAGAGTTATCTGCATCTTTTCAGATTTTGATAATTTACTAGTGGTTGTGTTGTCGTGGGAGGCGGCGTACTCTTCAAGGTTTGAGGGTTGAATGGGGGTCGTGGACCTGGGCCGTTCCACTGGGCAGGTTCTCACCTCTGAGACCCTCTGGGCGACTGGGATGATCGGCACGGCCATGGACCTGCAGAAAAGAGCAAACATGGAGCAGTATCAGTAAAGAACTAGTTTGAGGCTTTGGATGAGAGGAGTGGAGCAGAGCCTGGAATTGCCTGTGCTCACCTCTCCTGCGGAAGAGTCGTTGGCACATAAGGCAGCTCGTCCTCTACAGACTCTGTCTGGTGGAAAAGGCCTTTTCGCTCCTCGTCGCACTCGTCCGTCTGCTTCAACTCTCCTACGCTGTGGTCGACTTCAGACTCCGAGGGAGACGACCGCTTCTCTTCCGCTTCTTCTTTGCTCGGCTGTGAGCTGATTTTGCTCCCGGCGCTCAATTCTTTCTTCATCAAACCACACTCCTCGGTAGGAGTCTTCCCCTCTTCGCTAAATGCTTGGCTCGACCTTTTCGACGAGTCACGCCTCGCGCCAAAGTCCTTGCTCGTTATATTCGACGTTTCTGGCGCTTTGTTGACAATTTGGTCTTTCACTTTGTCCACAATCTTGTCTTCCAATTTGTCAACGGCCCAGTCTGGTTGCTCTTGCACCTCTCTGCTGGTCCTTCTTGAGACCCTCTCTTCAGATGGCTCTCGACTTCTTCTCGTAACTCTTTCCCGTAAGCTGCTGTCTTCACGGCAAATTTGTGCTGTCACGATCTCGGGTGTCTTCGGCGTAGGCCTATCTCGCTCCATCAATTTTTTCTCCAATTCCTCGATTACCTGCCTCTCCAACGACGACTCATCCGGCAGAATCACTTTCTCAGCGTACATCTTCATCGAGCTCATGCTGGTGCTTGGTTGAGCTTCTTGTCTTACTATTTCTTCCTCCTTGCAAGAACTATGACTAGACTTTCTAACTCTCGGTTCAGCTTCTAACCTCTCTAATTCCATGAGTCCTATACTATCGCTAGGTTTATCACTTTTTTTATTGGCAGCAGCTCGACTCGTTCGAGGCGTTTCTATGATAGCTTCGTAGCATACAGCAGTATCAGAATTTATTACATCGACCACTATTATATTTTTGTTTTCTAGCACTTTCTTCATCGACTGTAGTAAGTCTTCTGAAAAAATTGAATAAAATTAATGAACACGTCTTTGAAATGAATGAAAGTTACCTACATTTTGGAAATTTCTTGTTTTAAAATTCAGTCTTTATCTCTAAAAGTTGACGTACCATCTTCTGGCTTTGTGGTTCTCGGCGAGTGCCTATTGGGCTTCTTTTCAAACTCGTGCACATCAGCAGTGATCTCATCTGGTTCCGTAAATACGCATGGTTTGATCACGCTGTCCGGTGAATGAAGAGGAATTATGATAGACTCTGGCTCTTTCTACAACAAAACATGCTACGTAGAAAAAACCGCTGAAGCCCAAACTACAATAATATAATTTCAGAATAAAAGAATGAGCTCATGAGGTTGTTCCAGGTTTCATTAATATTGGAAAAACTTACATCATGCTTAAATTTGAATTCGACGTTCGAAATTTTTGGATCTATGGCAGGTTTGTCTTGAGTTTTTTGAGGTGTGGTGTCCTTTGAATTTTTCTTAAATAACGAAGTAAACATCGATTTGTTCTTACTATCTTTCTTGGTTTTTGAGTCAGTTGAACCTGTTCAAACGTACGCAAAATTAGTTAGAGGAATAGCTAGGTGAGGTACATGATTTTCTGCTTCATAATTATGTTTAACTGTACACATGATTCATTTACACCAACATGTTACTGGCAAAGGTTAAAAGTGGTGGTGATATTTTTATCGCTGATGATTGTTAGGCGAGTTATGGCACAGCGACAGCCAATGCTACCGCCAAACTCCCAGTATCCATGTCAGGTGCCTAGAAACTGCTTACAAAGCTAAGCAGCTTCATCATGCACCATGTAGTTCCTTCTGTTTTTGACCATGGCAATGGTGAGAGTGGAATTGGGACTTCTTGTGCAAACTAACGCCTCGTCTTTACGCTTGGTTCTGAGCACGTAACAGTGTCGGTTTTCTTCACATATACATTGGTGCAGAGACACGCCTGGAATTTGCATTGTGAAGTGAAGAATCTTCCATGTGCCTACAACTGTCGGACAATGTGACTGTTGCTGTAAGTTATGTATGCCCTTCCAAAGCCAAACGGGACTGCCGAGCCAATAGGAAAACACACAGCTCGTGTTTCACTGCAGTCTGCAAAATGTGCATGAGATGGCATAAATCGTTCATTCGAGTGATTGCCATAAGGTGCTTCATTAAGGATAGGTAGAAGGCCATAGGAATATTTCAGACCATGAGAAAGGGAGATGAGGAGAGTTCCGTCTAGGACGATAGCATACATGAGACGCCCTTGTCGGTAGAGGCCTGAGATCGCTGGTCAGTGCAGTGAGCATGAATGAACCAGACTCATAATCTCATGAACAAATCATTGCATTTTTTAAATTTACAAATGACTTTTGATTTTAATAAATTCACGAATGCATGTGAGAACTTCATTAAAATGTGAATTGATGGAATTCCTCGCAGGACCGCTGACCAGTGGTTTTGCGATACTTCAATGAAACCGAGGAATTCAGTTTTTGAAGGTTCGCTGACCAGATAATAAGTACAACACTGGTTGAACATTATGTGGCGTCTCTTGCCATACCAGTTGATTAGCACAATCAAGGTGATTACGATACAGTGAATACGATCGTGTTGGATCAGGTCCTCAATCCCCACAGCGAGCATCCCACCGCCATAGTGAACGCCTCCTTCCCCTCCCTAAACACTTTCATTCTCCGTTTCCCAGTGAATGTACCTTGAATCTGCAATGCCATATTATTGGAGAACTGTCATGGCGTGACTGGCGATGTTGGCTCTCCTCTCAACAGGAAAATCTCAATATTTATCAAATTCAGGAGAGAGCGAGAGGGGCCTGTTGAACAAGCAGAACAATAGCAAAATCACCATCGAGCAGTGTATTTGATGGTTGATAGCGTCCGACCATTGACAATTTGTTTCAATTTTTGTAAAGAAAAATAATTGGGTATCAATATTAGCATTACTTGAAAGTTCCTGTCTACATAAACTAGGATCTTCAGGTTGTTTCGTGGATATTCATGTGTTCCTGGAATATATTAGAACACACCCGAATAAGAAAAAAGAACCGTAACCAAAATTTGTCCTCCACAAAAGCTTTGCCAGTAACATGTGAAGAATGACCTAACCAGACAACGTCAGGAGATTGGCATTGCAGTACAACAAAAACTACCACTTAGCTCATTATAAAATGTTCTTTTCCTTTTCACTTGAACAGTTGGAAAATATTATTTCATATATTTATTCAGCAATAAAAAAGAAAGTACTCTTTTTGTTGGTCTCCAATTCCATTGGCTCTGATGTTGTCAATTAGGTAATAATAGAACACAGATGATTTCATGCAAGTAAAACAACACGAAAAAAGTGGACAATGTGAACACTCTTTGGATCATTTGATGGCAAATTATATACACGGTCTCGTTTGGGTGAAGGATTGGTGGAGGCAAGCAGCTCTGTATTGCGCGTCCAAGCAGCCAGCTGGCTTTCAGCGCGGCCAAGTTAAGTTGAAAAAGTCCCAAACTAAATAGAAGAAAATCTTCATTTGTCCAAATTTACTGCCTCTACTTACGATAATAATAGAGAAATGTGTTAAAACAAGAAGTTCATCCAGAAGTTCAGAACACACCGCCTATTGGGACAGAAAATATCAGTGTAAATGATTTTCCATGGATTTTCCCCGTATTTGTTTTCTGAGAGAACTGCTAGTGGTGATAAGCACGTCTGAAGCTGCTATTCGACAAATGGGCGAGCAATAAAACAATGAGTGCCAATTGTTATCGAATACCCACAACTTCTAATCAGTCAAGAGACCGAGACTTGATTGGTTTATCATATGATGACTACCTACTTGGAGCCGTAAATGGTAACTACTCGTATTTATTGGTCTACTTGTGTATAGTTTTCTCTCTCAGGTGGAATTTACCGGATTGTATGAAAATCGGATGGTGGAGTTACATCACGAGTAAGCATGAGATGCTCGCATAGCTGCGGAGTTCAGCTGCTTGTGCTTTGGAGGAGGGAACACGTCATATGGAGCATTGAGGTTCAACAGAGCTCCACATCAAGGAGGTAAAAAACCACTCTAGCGTCATCTTTAATCGATAGCTATATCGATTAAGATGGGGCAGGGCTGAATGCCAGACAGGAGTGGTTGTCTCTCAGAGACTCAATTTCTTCCATATAATGAGTGAGTTTACAAATACCGGACTGAGCTTGATCATGAGCTCTTCCAGTGTAATCAGGTAAATAGTTTTTTGGAGAGGGTCTCTGTCAATACTTGTTTCATGCTTGAAAAATCCACAAAGACACTCCAAATTAAAACGCCACCAGTGACGCGAATAGAACAACATGCTTCCAGGTACATTTCCTCCCTCCAAGGGTGATTGGACTGCAACTCAATGGGATGATACACAAAGTGCAAGGCAACTCAGTTTCGGGTACAGCCAGGACGGAAACACATAAAGAACGTGTGATGTGTAACTGACGTGTAGGAGATGTTTAACTTGCCTGACTTTCTACTACTACCGGATGAATCTGAACTCCTTCTGAATATCAAACTTCTCGTGAAATTGGAAGCCGGCGAGGGCGTTCGAGACTCATCTCGCGGGAGACTGGTCAAGCTCTGAGCCGGCCTGCCATTTTTGGATACCTCTAGTGTAGATGGCTTGCACTTACTCTTAGGCTCTGGTGTCCTCGGTTTCCTGATGGCCGGCCTCTCAACGCCCGCGGAAGCCATGTCATCAGCCCAACTTTTGAACTGGACGTTCTGACTGTTTCTACTCGACGGTCTTTGTAATTCAGTCTTTCGTTCCCGCTCTCGTCGGAGCTCCTCGTCATTGTCTCCATGGAGCGATATGAACCTGACGAGGTCGCTATCGTCAACGACCGGCTTCGACGGCCGGGTGGGCTGGCTAAGGGTTTTGGCCACTTTTTGTTTCGGCGGTAGTGGATTTCCCATGAGCTCTCGAATGCTTGGGTCGTCGACCGGCCCTTTCAGAGGAATGTAGATACCGTAATCGGGAGTAAAGGATGCCCCTCCTTGATCTGAAGACGATTGGGTGTCCTCTTTGGCTTCGTCTTCTGGTGCCAAAGTGTCGTCGGAATCGTCAAGAGACCCATGCAAGGGTATTATTCTCACCAAAGCATTCTCGTCAACCTTCTTCTTTTTGACGTCTGGTCTTTTGGCCGATCTAGCTGAGCTACTTCTGGCGGCAACTGCTGGATTAGATATCTTTGCTATTCTTTCACTATGCGAACGGGTAGCTTTGTTACTCTTCACCTCCAGAGTGTTGCTTTTACTAGATTGACTCTTCCCACTCGTCGATGTCTTGGCATTGGCAGCAGCTTTGACCAGCTTCATGCTCTCTTCAGGCGGTAAAACCGCTCCTGTAATGTCCGTTTTCCTGGCCAACAATGTCGCTTCCACGCTCTCCGACGGTGGGTACTCAGCTTCTAGGCTCAAGGTGGGAATTGGCTTCGGGCCGCAGAAAGACGTCTCCAACAACATCCTATGTGGTGACGAGCACCTGCTGGCTCTTGAATAATTTGAGGCTGCAGACAAATGGGACTGCCCAGAGATCCGAGACGCTGCTGACAGGTGGGAATGTCCTGAAACTGCTGAGCCAACTGAAATGTGCGACGCAACAGATCCACCCGAAGCCACCGATCCGATTGAAGACAACCTGCTCGTGCGGCCACCTATCAGCAGCAGTCCTCCTTCACTGCAGGTTGAGTCTTTCCTTTCACGACTTTCCTTCTCACTTTGAGCCTCCAGTTCGTACTTCGTCACCTGAAGTTAGAATACATCGCCGTTAATATTTCTCCTTGTCTTTGATATCACAAACAAGAAACAGAATGAGAAGAAAAGAAGTGTGTACATGGATGAACCCTACTGCTTGCTGTTGGTGGTGCAGTTTTTTCCTCCGACTCTTAGTCTCCTCTTCAGGATCTTGAAAATCCAACTCTTCTGTGCTTTTTCTCAACTCCTGGGCCATCTCCTCCGTGAAGCCCAAACCGATTTTTGCCGTTCCACCACCTCCGCTGGCGCCTTCAGCCCCTGAAACAACACCAAATTTTTCCAAGCTTACTTGACAGTGTTTACGTGACCAGAAGAACTTTTCATGTGACATAGATAATAGAACCCCATTTAAGATGACACACTTCACCGATTCGCTATCGCCCTGATTGACCATATCCTGCTGTTGAGGAGGGTTCCTCCTAACCGGATAAAGTCCGTCCGAAGGCAGGTATTGTCCTCGGCCAACCATCCGACGACTCTTGACAGCTTGCAACGATCCTATCGACGGCAAGGCCTCTCATGTGCAATAGAAGGGGCCCCTTATCTACAACCAGCCATTTACCGGCAGGAGACAACGTTCCTTATGTGTCTCCCTTTTCCATTTCAAGAAGTTTCATGATAGAATGGAAGGACAGACACTGCAGATCAACTCAAACAATTAATTTTTTTTTTCAAAGGTTTTCAAAATAAAGTGACCATTTCTCCAAATCAACACTGAAAAAAAAAATGTTTTTCTTATTGGTTTCGGTTGAAATAGATTTGACCGACAAAGAGTGAAACAACAGTACATTGATTGATCTATTATTGGTATTTTCCGTTATATCAGGGAACATGCAACTGAAGGGAAACGATGCAACTAAAGCTTAATTAATTAGGGGTTGAATATCCGCCCCCTACACATCATAAATGTTTTAAATGTGTTTGAAAAGTGTTCTCAGCCACATATCAGGGTATTCGAAGCGAAGTATTTCATGTCTGAGTTTTTCAAGCTTTTGTAACAAGAGGAAAATGGAAGTAATGTTAATTTTACCAGCGAAGAGTTCCCTTTCAGGGCTGCTGTCGTCATGGTGGGAGGAACTGCTGGCCCGGGAGATGTCGATCCTCGGCGTGATGCTGGGCCTCTGCCCGGCCGGCCCGGTACCGCCGCCAGTCGGCGACGGGTCTTCTCTGATTCCAGGCAGAGTGAGGCGCTGCTTGTCGTCCGGCGGTGAGTCGTCCGAGAGGTCCTCGAGCGACGCGAAAGGAGCGAGGCCTTTCCTTTTACCTCCTTTCCCGTCCACCTGGTCCTCCTTTTTCCCGGCCATCTAGCCTGGCAAAGACGCAAATCATTCAACCGCTCGCTTAAACAGCAGAACTAAGCTGTGAATTAAGAGTTCAGAACCTCCTACATGACATATTCCGTTTGAAAATTATATTTAAACCTTTTTCACAGAGAATGATAATTCGGGGTGGACTCCACTGGAGATGCATCTATGCATCTATGAGGTCCCCAAGGTAAGTCGGTTCCTACCTAATCTAAGACGAAAATCTCAAACACCCGTTTTCAAAGCCCCCATTATAACCTATACCCTAATTGGCTGAGTAGCGATCGGTCCAGGACTCCCTCAACGAATTGAAAATCTGAATTTTCGTGGAAAAAAAGCTGCAAATTCATACACAGGGTTTGGTTTTTCCTCGGACCAGGCGCATGGAGACTAATTTAAAAATAGATTCAGCATCCATAACCTCGTCCGGTGGGCGCCAACCGTTACAGGACCTGTCTCGTTGGATTCGGTGTCCAAAACTTAGTGGAAAACGATACCCCACACGCCTAGGTACCAGAAATCTCGAAAACACACATTCGAAGCGGGTAGATAGGTAATTTTGTCTGATGGGGTTGAAACGTTTGTGCTGTAGGACCAAGTAATGCCAAAAAACAAGTCCCTGACCAAATTTTCAGTTTTAAAAAAAATTGCTACTACCAAAAACGGCTCGGACGGCGGACGGCGTACGGACATTTGACTTTTTGATCTAGACACCTGAAACGCTTGGTACCCATTTTGACCCATAACCTCAGCCAATCGTTCCAGGACCCATTTCATTGGATTCAGCGCGAAAAATCTCAAAAATCCATTTTTCAAAAAACACATTTTGACCCTAGCAAAAACAGTTCAAACTGAGTTTAATAATGTTACCAATAAACGAGCTATCATTATCCTTTTCGGCATAGGTATTTCCTATACATACGAGGTTAGTTAGCTATTTTGTAGTTGAAAAACATTTCGTATTGAATTGAACCTTCACCAGAGATGGGCACATCGTAATCACAACACATCGAAAATGTGTACAGGATAATCTTGACCGAAGTTGTGATTATGATTCAAGCCGCTATCAACCCGAGATCAATATTATATGACGACATTGCTTGATTACGGGTGTACCTTGATTGGGCCTTGGAAATTATCATAAGTTCAGACTGTGATGGTGAATACAACTGAATTTAGATGTTTCCTGAGGTCTAGGCCATCCAGACATCTTCAATGCACCCAAAATCCCATGTTTTTGTCATTTTATACGTGGTTGAAAATGGGCCGTTTTGAAGGTAACCGCATTCGGATGTGCATTGCCCACGGGATCGCGATTATTCCTGGCCTGTAAGGTGAAGTAGAGCGCACTGATAATGTATGAGAAAAAATATCAATGATCGGTTTAGGAGACGACTGGCAGGTAGACAGACAGAAACCTCATTTCATAGTAGCGGAAAATATAGATAGAATAGTGAGTTAGCGATTTATGTTGAGAAGGAAATGATTTATGTAAACAAATTGAAGCGAGTGGGAAAGAATATTGTGATTTTTAGATTTCAACGATTCAACGAAAATCGCTCGGGTTTGTCAAGGCCTTGGTCGATGATTGGTTCGGTGACGCATTAATCAATAAGGAAGGGAAAGGGCACTTACTAGCGGAACGCTATACTTGACGTTTGGATTATCGTTAGTTACGTTCTCGACGCCATAAATTTCAATCTTGGTAGCGACGGTGAAAAATGGACCTTCTTTTATACGGAAGGAACGTATCCGTTTGAAATTAAATACGTGACCTTCTGCTCCGCTACCCAGAATCAATAGCATTCAATCAAGCGATTTTTCTCACTCTCACTTTTTTTAAACAAAAAACACCATCAACCCTCGTTTTGCTTCCTTTCAACCGGCAGGCAATGCGAACGACTCTTGAGAACGCTTTGTCGTTCATTTTTCAATTTACCCTCCGAATGTCATTAATGAATGAGCAAGCTTCGGCTTTCGACGAAGACCCTGTTAAATTATAGAGAGAACTGTTGGTCGAGAACGATATTTTTAAAACGGGTACCTACTTTTTTCGGACCGAGAAAAATTGTTCATTTTTTTTTTTCGAAATAAGTCAGTTTTCATGAAGACCCTAAAAGGTACTCTTTTCTACACAAGCGAGAACTAATAAGAATAATAACCGTTGTTGATGAATTTGCTGTATTTTTTTCACGAGTTTCGGGCCTCAGTAACCCAATCTCCAATGAATATCAATAATATTAATCCTCTTGCTGCTTGATGTGAGGTAGGAGTATAAATTAAAGTGCGGCTAATTATTCCGCAATCACTCATTATTCCTGGTAGAACTTATCACTCGTGAGAGAAGCTTATCTTGGTGGTCGCCATCTCAGGTAGAATAGAAAAGTTAAGACCAAAATACGTTCTCAACAAAAGCCTTCATTTTGGGTGACTGAGTTGAAAATGAGAGCGAAATAGAGTCTGTGCACAATTTCAGAGCATTCGGACGGTTGACAACGAACCACAGACTATTCGTGAAATTACGAGGGAATTTTGATCTGCATACTTTGAAATGTAAAGGGCGTACGTTTGAGGAGGATTTTATTTTTATTGATACGAGTACAAGGATGTTAAATTCCAATGAGAGATTTACCATAAGTGAGAATGTTAAGGAAGGCAGCGGTATAGAGGCACAAGAAATCGCCTAACGTCAGGTAGGAATAATAAATTACTCTAACTGGATCAGCCGTTGGATCATTTTAACGTCAGCGAGTTGTAGCGTCTGACTTCGTAGATGAAAATATATATTGTAGAAGATGGAGGATTGTAGTCTCACTATGGAGTTAGGAATGTGTTCAAAATCATCTTTCTCAGCTTCGAGACTTCTGCTCACGGATGCGTCCTTAATGAAACGGGCACTTTAATTTCTCCCAAGTTTATAAAAGAAAAAGAGATGGGAAATAGGCCACGAAGCGTTTCAAGTTGTTTGTAGAGAAAACCAAAAAGACCGCGGCGAGGCGAAAACATTTCCAGTGGTAAATCCCGTGGACAATGTCAAAAGCAGGGGTATATTCCAGACGAGGTTGTGCGGACTGAGTGTGTCGGTAGGGGGGGGGGGGGGTTCCTGAAGCATAGAGCACGTGTGCCCTGCAGCAATCCTGCACACGTTACTATTGATCTTAGACCCCAACCTTCTTCCTATTTCGTGCTTAGCTGTTTTCTCGGCCTACATTACTTAACGGAGGTAGGCATTGCTGCAGAGCATATAGTTGTCACTATTTATTTCGATATTGGATGCCCAAACAGTGCTATAGACCCCAGGGAGAACCATAGGAAGCGTAGGTTCTTTCAAAACAGTGCAGTTCAAGTACAAGTACAGTGTGTGTGAAAAATCATTACATCATGGAAGAGGTTTCTTTCTGTTAATCGTGTATCTGAAATGCCAGACAGACTTGAACGACATTGCTTTCACCGTACAAACTCCAACGTGTCGACTCTTCAACGACGGAAAAGTCACAAATCTCCGGGCGCTAGCCTTCTGGGGTACCAGCCCTTTCTCTCAAATCTTGAACGATCATGGCTAACTGAGAAGCTGAATGGGAGCACAAGTGAACTCAGGGGGTGGTTTCCATCCTGAAATGTGACTTTTCCCACGGACGTCATTGATTGGAGTGTTCAACTCATCAGACCAGCTCGATAGTCGTTCAAAACCTCAAAAGTATTTAAATAAGCTCTAGTTGAACTGTTTATTGGACATAGTAAAAAGCATTCGTCAACCGGATTCCAGATTTAGGAATCTGCACATCAACCACTTAAATAAAAAACAGTGAATTTATTGCGCTTGACAACGTTCGAAGAAATTATACTGACTTCCTCTTCTACTTGTAAATTAATGGGGCCAATTCCATTAGTTGGAGTGCATCAACCCTGAGGAACGACAAGCTTGTTTAAATCACTGACACCACCGAAAGGGAACTGCCACTCGGAATGGCACAAAGTGCTTTCGGTAAGAATTAAATTATCATTGACAGAATTCGGAAAATCTCCAACATTTCTTGTGAAAGAACAGGACACCGACGAACGAACGAACGCTTCATCAGACTACCACTGCATAAGCAGTACTGTACCATAGTGAAAACTAGTATTTTAAATTGCTTAAGAAAAAATTAACTATTTGTAGGTTCTTTCATCATTGAGCTCAGTTCATGACTGTATGTGTGGGTTAGGAAACCATTAAAAAATACCATAAGAAAAACTTGGGTTCTAGTTTTTATGGACTTTGACCCAATGTGGAGGGGTGAACCTCTTCTAAGGGGCACAGAAGGAAGGGCGGTATGATCAACACACTTCAGGCATCCCTTTCTTTTTGGAAGGAGGACCCTAACACTAATGACCGAGACTGAGAAATAGGAGGCAAATCGGTGGATTACCTGGCCGCCAACCTCCATTTCAAAATCAATCTTGAGTAATTCACTATGGAGAATGAAAAAATTATAATTAGTAGTGTTTAATCTGATCTTTAACATTATCAAGTGCTTCTAGTATAAAATAACATTTGAGAGCTGAATCGGACCCTAGCTTGATCGGTAATTTAATTAAATCCGTCTCACAATCGCGTCACTCACGGGCGTATACACGACTCTCGAATATTCAAATTACAGGTTGCTTGCAGACTAAAATGATTAAACTCGCGCTAATAACGAGTGGGTTATTTAACTGGAACTCCTCACGAAAGGTCTAATGAACGTGCCGTGGGTGGAAAAAAGTCGTAACACTTGTATGTATCTGCGCTATCTACGATGAAGCCGTACGAGCTTATCTCTACTGATCCCCCTCATCCAAATTCAACACGAACCTGCACGAGGTTCACGGAACATCCATTATTTGTTGCGAGAAAAAAAGTTTTACGACTCGAGGGAAGCAGAATCATGAGGTTGGCCAGTCATAAAGGTGTCTTACGAATCGAATAAGTTGAGTGTTGAAGGGTCGGGGCTACACATCAATGTGAGAAAACAGCAATTTATTGCCTGAAGAAAGTTTTATGTGTTGGTATTTAGTACAAAAGAAGACAAATATTTCGTTTGACTATCTGGAAAAATTAATTTACTCTTTTTTTTCAAGTCTGTGGATTCATTTAGGCCAACACACCGATATAAATGATAGCTAGCCAGCTTGGCCCAGTTAAACACTGATGTATTCTGTTAATTATTATGATTCCTCAGGAGGAGTAAATTTAACAATATTATGACCTAGCAATCAGCCAACATATCAGGCCAACATAAAGGTCGGTAAGTATAGAAAAGTGGTAGGATACCCCTCTTTCCCCTCTACAACATAATTTAAAGCGTCATACACCTTTTTGAAAAGCTGATCATGTACTTTAAACGGCGTGAATTAGCCTAATCGAGAGGTTAATTATGACCTCGAGTTAAACGGCTATTGACTTCAAGGGACAACCAAAATGAACTTTTCTCGACTAAGGACTGAGCGAATCCCAACAGGTTGCCCCCTAGTGAGGTTGGCTTTTGTCTTTCGGAGCTATACACACAGGGCCCCGTGCTCCACTTTATAATCTCCTACCCTTCAGTTTAGTTTCCCATCTTCTCACCCCCCCCCCCCCCCCCGATGTAAGTTAAAATGGCTTTTTCGTCCCTCAGGCAAGCGTTATGTATAAAGGTCGGCTATTTTCGAACAGACTCACTTTTTGCTCAAAAGGGTGTACGCCATTTCTTGCTGCTCAAAAACTCTGTTGATTTTCAGGCGATTGAACTCACCATGAATTTTTTTGACAATTTATTGAAGAAACCGCTTTTTCTCTTAGCTTGGTTCAATTATATAGGCTCACATGAAATAGAAGTCACACTCCTGACTCCGAGTGATCGGAAATCAACTGATTCTTCCGGTTTATCAGTTTCTCTCATCGTGTACGTTCTAATCGTTTCAGTACTCTTCACTCTTCAGGACGGAAACTTTTGGCATACAAGTCATTCCCATTTGACTTATGACTTCAGGGGTACCTGCAAAGGAGGTTGGCGGTTATGATGAGGAAACCATTAGAACGATTTACGTAGTTACTCGAGTATTTTAGGAACCTTAGCTAACTTCACATCCTTGGAAAGGGTTTTGTCGGACTTCAGCTCAAGGAGAGAACGATTCCCCTCGAACTGATGAAGATCAGAGGGCCCTCCCGAGGCCATTTTTTTCTCCTCTGACTTCAGAATCATGGAAGGCAATTCCGTCATGACCTAATTGTCCGGAATGAACGTTTTATTACAAGGGAGGAAACGTTGTTGCCATCGATTTCCTCCGCAGTGCAACCCAGACTGTAATTTCATTGGAGACGCGCATTGCCTTTCCTTCGCCCTTCGAACTAACATCACCCACGTCTCCCTCCTAGCCGATTCAATTATTTTTTTCTCGCTTAATTTCCCTATCCATATGATCAATTTGTATGCTAGGTAGAAACACAATACGTTCAGAATCATAACCGCACCAGGGATTTCATAGTTGAAAGGTGAGCGAAATTAAGTAGCATTCTTCGAGCTCATTCAGAGGTTTAGATCACTTTAAAGGCGTTTTAACGATAAATAGTTCAAGTTTTAACACACAAACACACTTTTGCAAACCTTTACACGCCCGTACGCCTTTGGTACGGGAATTGGTCCGTCATACATCTCAATTGATTCAGCGTTCGACGTTTGGAGGGAAATGATACCCCACACGAATGAGTCACAGAAATACTCGAAAAAGGTGTTGAAGAACAAATTTTCAGATTTCGTGAACATTTTAAAAGTATTTAATCGGCCCAATTTCAATATCGTGATCAATGTTTGGTAGGATGTTGTACCGTAAGCTAAATCTCTCACTCACTCCACAATATCCCGAGAACTCTCGATATTTTTTGCTCAAGTACCAATATCGTTTTTCAACTACCGAAATTAATTGGTCGGCCCTCTCCGAAAAGCTTCCTTGAACTCTCCTGGTACGTCATATCCCTTGTTTGGGTCGTTCACCGGCCGTTTTTGCTGGCAGCCCTTCCACGCCACTAGTAGAACACCCGTCACGCTGCCCTAAGCAAAAACACGCTTTGCCCGTCGCTATAAGGGAACTCGACATTGACGCTCAGGCAAATTGAATGAGACAACGATTCAGGGACATGCGGTCCGCGTTTTAGTAGAAACCTGCCTGAACGGAAGATAAAATAGAGTAAAACTTTCAATTTAAAACTGTAAAGCACTATGTCAAAGGGATGAAGTGGAAGGATTTTGTATTCAAAAATTTAATTAGGTCAAATGTTCACTTCCGCCAACGCGTTTCCCCCTTTAATAACTCTCAACGCGAGCCGAAAAAAGCTGATATCACCCCAGATGGATTTTTTTTTCAGTTATAATACATCTAACCGCGTTGATTATCGATAATGGGGGTATATAAACGAGTTATAAGGTGAAATTATAAGGGGGTTGGGAATTGAGAGAACGCTAACCCGCAATACCCCAATTTATTCTAATTACCTATCTCATACTACTTATACCTGAGGATTCAGCGAAATTTGAATGCTTTCAAATGGCGTTGCCCTGCAAGTTGAAGGCATGAGTCGGTCTTTCAAACCTGGGACCTCTTCCAATCAACACTTTTTCTTTTGAACTATTAAAATAAAATGATAAGCTTGATATTGACAATCGACAAGCTCTTGTGGGTCGGTAAGGTTCTAACGAGTACAAGTACAATACGGCCCTTCAACCCTATCCATTCGATTATACAAGACTACTTGAAAAGAACCCCATCTGGCGTGGACTCCGCGTCATTTGGCTCTTTCTGTGTTGCGTTTTTATTCATGTTAACTGAACATAACCCGGATAAATGAAATGAACTTTGAGTGGTAGAATAGTGACCTCAACTTCAATTAAAATAACTTGAAAGAGAATCATCTTTTTGACGACTTTGGTGACGTTCGTACAGCAGAACGGTTGATGGCTCGAACAACGACTTCACATAAAGTTAGTATTTTTGCTGTTGAGCTGGTTGCCAGGGCGCTGACCAGTACGAAGCAAAGCATGATACGATTCCCGGGTTTAAAGTGTATTGACAAAGACAATCACGTCAAGAACATAGAAGTGTTTCAAAATGCATAGCTCAAGTATAGCGGTCAAGTCGTAGTATTACCTTATCCTTTTGTAGAATATTTTGAAGTTGAATTAGAGTACCTACATATCAATGCAGATCAGCTCACCTTTTATGGAATTCATTGTTTTTAAAGTGAAATTGTCATGCGGCAGTCAGATCGAAATTATCTGTATGAGTGATATCGTTCTGCTGCAACACTAAACACAATTTCTTCCTTCCACGCTGATTTTTGAATAAATATGCCCTCAGTGTTTTTGTCCGAAATTATCAAGAACATCATAAGCCTCAGCCATGAAATAATTCCATGCCTTCTTCCATGCCTCAGCCCATGGAATAAGTATTATTCCATGGCCTCAGCCAATATCTTTTTCCACTGATATCACAGTACGACCACAGATCACTGTTGCCAGAGAGTTCTT